>SJYT01000985.1:0-103402 GCA_006410635.1 Cephalophus harveyi | reverse complement strand
CACCTCATGCGAAGAGTTGACTCATTGGAAAAGACTCTGATGCTGGGAGGGATTGGGGGCAGGAGGAGAAGGGGACGACCGAGGATGAGATGGCTGGATGGCATCACTGACTCGATGGATGTGAGTCTGAGTGAACTCTGAGAGATGGTGATGAACAGGGAGGCCTGGCGTGCTGCGATTCATGGGGTCGCAAAGAGTCGGACACGACTGAGCGACTGAACTGAACTGAATATAATATATATGAGGATATATAATATATCCTTTATCCTCATATATATTATATTATCAATCCTCATATATATAATATATTACATATATAATGTATATATGTATTTAATATATATCCTCATATATATTTAATATATATATTATATATCCTCATATGTATATTATATATATAATGCATATAATATATGATATATTATTATATATAATACTATTATATATATTATATAATGTATATAATATAAAGTATAAAAATATATATTATATAATATATATTATTATATATTTAATTATTATATATACAAATAAGTAAAATAATCTGTAGACATTTGGGCTTCCCTGGTAGCTCAGCTGGTAAAGAATCCGCCTGCAATACAGGAGACCCTGGTTTGATTCCTGGGTTGGGAAGATCTGCTGGAGAAGGGATAGGCTGCCCACTCCAGTATTCTTGGGCTTCCCTTGTGGCTTAGCTGGTAAGGAATCCGCCTGGAATGTGGGAGACCTAGGTTCAATCCCTGAGTTGGGAAGATTCCTGGAGAATGGAAAGTCTACCCACTCCAATATTCTGGCCTGGAGAATTCTACTACTGCTGCTGCTAAGTCTCTCCAGTCATGTCTGACTCTGTGCGACCCCACAGACGGCAGCCCACCAGGCTCCCTTGTCCCTGGGATTCTCCAGGCAAGAACGCTGGAGTGGGTTGCCATTTCCTTCTCCAAAGCACAAAAGTGAAAAATGAAAGTGAAGTTGCTCAGTCGTGTCCGACTCTTCGTGACCCTGTGGAGTGCAGCCTACCAGGCTCCTCCGTCCATGGGATTTTCCAGGCAAGAGTACTGGAGTGGGGTGCCATCACCTTCTCCAGGAGAATTCTATGCACTGTATATTCCATGGGGTCGCAGAGAGTTGGGCATATTATATAATACATATTATATAAAGAGTTGGGCATGACTGAGTAACTTTCACTCACATGGACATTTAATGAGATGAGGCAGAAACTTTGGAACACTGTATGTGTTCCTGTTATCAAGTGGTTGATACCAGTAGAATCAATAAAAGATTTACAGTTAGTGTGACAAAATTCACTAATGGGGATTTAAACCTGGTTGGCAGAACTCAGTGATATCCACCCACAAAATGGACTCACCCACAAGAGACTTGTACTAGACCCAGAAGTTCCTGCCTCTATGATGTCTTGGGAACATTCAAGATCAAAGTTTTAAAATCGTGGGACAGGGAAAATAAAGAGGCTCTGAAAGAATAACTCTATCTCATAGGGTTTACAAAAGAGATGTGAGGTGGGTGTAAATGCATGTGAAGTGTCAGAGATGCCGTCACTCCTTTTTTTCCCTCTTAGTGCTCGGCGGCAACTGCCTGCGCTTCTCTTTTCCTCCGCTGCCACCCAGTTCTCCAGCAGTTGTCATCATGGGTTTTGAAAACTTGAAAAGCCCTGCCCACCTCTGGGTGCTGAATGACTCCTTGGCGGACAAGAGCTACATCTGGGGGTCTATGTCATCACAAGCAAACATGGCAGAATTTGAAGCCATCTCGGGCCCACCACCTCCTGACTTGTGTCATGCCATATATTGGTATATGAAGTGAAAGTCACTCAGTCATGACCCCATGGACTGAAGCCCACCAGGCTCCTCTGTCCATGGAATTCTCCAGGCAGGAATACTGAAGTGGATTGCCATTCCTTTCTCCAAGGGGTCTTCCCAGTCCAGGGACTGAACCTGGGTCTCCTGCACTGGCAGGTGGACTCTTTACTGTCTGAGCCACCAGGGGAGCCCAACGTAAAATCACATCCAATCTTACAAAAAGACCAGCCTGCCAGGGGTGAAGAAAGCTCTGGGCAAGTATGGCCCTGCTAATGTGGAAGGCACCACAGAAAGTGGAGCTACAGATAATGAAGATGATGAGGACATTGATCCCTCTGGATCTGATGAGGAGGAGGAAAGTGAAGAAGCCAAGAGGCTAAGAGAAGAACCCCTTGCACAGTATGAGTCAAAGAAAGCCAAACAACCATCACTTGTTGCCAAGTCTTCTGTCTTACTAGACATGAACCCTTGGGATGATGAGACGAGTATGGCAAAACTGGAGAAGTGTGTCAGAAGTATTCAAGCAGACGGCTTAGTCTAGGCATCTTCTAAACTAGTTCCAGTGGGGTATGGAATTAAAAAACTTTAAGTACAGTGTGTAGTTGAAGATGATGGAGTTGGAACAGATACACTGGAGGAGAAGATCACTGCTTTTGATGAAAATATGCAGTCTATGGTCATGGCTGTGTTCAACAAGATCCAAAATCCACTGCGGATCAGTGCCCTTAAATAACAGCTTGAAAGATAAAGAAAGAGAGAGAGAGATGCTATCATAGAGCAGGTCCTCCCATTCTCATACTTTCCCAAGAGCCATGCTCCCCTCCCCAGGGTTATGCAAAGCCCACAGACAGAGTTTAAGTTTGTGCTGTGTGTGCTGAGTCGCTTCAGTAGTGTCCGACTCTTTGCGACCCTATGAACTGTAGCCCACCAGGCTCCTCTGTCCATGGGATTCTCCAGGTAAGAATACTGCAATGGGTTGCCATGCCCTTCTCCAGGGGATCTTTCTGACCTAGGGATTGAACCCTCATCTCTTTGGTCGCCTGCACTGGCAGACAGGTTCTTCATCACTAGCACCACCTGGGAAGCCCAGAGTTGAGGTTTGGACCTGATGATAACCCAGAGAACACAGCGGGCTTTCCCACATTGCTCTTTGGAGGACTGTCAGCCCATTAGCTCACATCTCACCACCACCCCACTCCACCCAGGACTCTATGAAGCTGGACCAGCACAGAAGCTTAAGGAATTCATATTTGCTCCTAGTGCTCTAAATCTGGACTCCTGCAGGCAAGGATCAACAAAGGAAGGTTAGTGGACAGCTAGCAGGGAGAGCCAAGCTGAATATTCTGAATACATGGTTCTCACTGGGGCAGACTTAATGGAGGACACAGGAGAATGCTTAAAAGCTCTAAAGCATGTTCTCAGTGATCCTGAAAGATCTTGTTAAACCAAGAAAAGCTTGCAAAGGAGTTCAGCAGAAAATTTCTTTGGAAAATCATCTCCTCAAAAAAAATTTGGGGGGGCCATGCTGGATCTTCATTACAGTGTGTGGGCTTTGTTTCGTGGCAGCTCGTGGTTTCTCTTTTTGCAGAGCATGGACTCTAGAGCATGCGGGCTCAGTATTTATGGCGGGTAGTCTCTCTAGTTGAGCATGGGCTTAGTTGTTCCATGGCATGTGGGATCTTAGTTCCCCAACCAGGGATTGAACCCACGTCTCCTGCACTGGAAAACAAATTTTTAACCATTGGACCACCATGGAACCATTGGACCACTACTGGACCACCATTGGACCACCACCTATCCTCCTCAATTTTTAAAATAAAGAATTAGGGTTATCACTGCAGAAAACTGAATTAAGACTCTAGAACCAACTTCAAGAACTTTACCATTTTTAACTTTACCAACTTTACCATTGTTGACCAAGAAATAGAGAAGGCTGCAAATAAGAGTTTCTTTGAGGTCTTAGGAGCTGCAATTTTGGAGACACAGATTTGGGTAAAATGAGAGTTTCAGGGAAGAGAAAGTGGCAGGGGAATTAGAAAGGCAAAAGCCACAATGTTGTTAAAGTTGTCTGTCAAGAATTAGAATTAACTTGGATGTAGTTCAGTTGATAAAGAATCTTCCCACAATGAGGGACACCCAAGTTAGATCCCTGGGTAGGGAAGATCCCCTGGAGAAGGAAATGGCAACCCACTCCAGTATTCTTGCCTGGAGAATCCCATGGACAGAGGAGCCTGGCAGGCTACAGTCCAAGAGGTGGACATGACTGAAGTAACTAAGCACACACTGATGCAAGAAAGTATTTGTAAGAGAGAGTTTGTTAGGAGTTATTTAGGGCACAGATCCAATAAGTACTTTGAGTTTCTGAAATATTGGGCAAATCTTCTGGTTGTCTGCAGTAAGACAAAAGAGTATGTCTGAGATCCATTCTGAGAGTGTGTTTGTAAGTCCAATTTGTTCGTAAGTCCAACAAAGTTACCCTAGGGACCCAACTAACACAATAGGTTGTATAGACTGTACTGTAATAGGTTTATAATACTTTTCACATAATACATAAAAAAACAAACACAAAAAATAAAGGAAACCTTTTTAATCTTACAATACAATACCTTGAAAAGTATGGTAGTATGGTACAACAGCTGGCTTCAGGGGCTGGAATCAAGTGAACAGGCAGGAAGAGTTACTGGTTGGAGGAGGGAGAGGAGGTGGGAGATGGTAGAGCTGAAGGATTGTCAGCAACAGGAGATGGAAGGCAAGATGCAGTTTCACTCACGCCCGATGGGATGGAACACACGTTTGCATCTTTGAAAGTTCAAAGCTTGAAGGTATGTATGTAGGGGACTTACTGTAAATGGTCAAAGTTCTGACTCCATCTGGGTTGTGACATTCATCGTCACACTTCTTCAACGGCCTCCTGGGTCCATTTGAGAGAGGCTCTCTTAGCTATACAACTCCATTTTGATTTTCCTTCCACACTATGCATATATATTATGTGGATATCTTGTTTAAATGCAGATTTTGATGTAGAAGGTTTGAGGAAGGCCTGTGATTGTGAATTTCCAACAAATTTTCACATAACACAGATACTGCTGGGTAGCAGACCACACTTTGAGTAGAAAGGTCTAGAGGATTTACAGAAAGGGTTACAGAAAAAGGAAGAGAAAAAAATTAGAAATGATGAGTTAAAAGATAAGGAAAAGGCTATAATAGATATTTATTTTTCTAACATCATTCATTCTCTCTTAATTACATGCCCTGTTTCCTATAGTGTCATTTTTCTTTCTTCCGTATCTGACCCTTTGTGACTGTAGCCCACCAAGGCTCCTTTGTCCCTGGGATTCTCCAGGCAAGAATACTGGAGTGGGTTTCCCTGCCCTCTTCCAGGGGATCTTCCCAGGGATCGAACTTGCACCTCATGTCTCCTGCATTGGCAAGCAGGTTCTTTACCACTAGCACCACCTGGGAAGCCTATATATATATAAAATACCTTGAAAAGTATGGTAGTATGGTACAACAGCTGGCTTCAGGGGCTGGAATCAAGTGAACAGGCAGGAAGAGTCACTGGTTGGAGGAGGGAGAGGAGGTGGGAGATGGTAGAGCTGAAGGATTGTCAGCAACAGGAGATGGAAGGCAAGATGCAGTTTCACTCACGCCCAGTGGGATGGAACACACGTTTGCATCTTTGAAAGTTCAAAGCTTGAAGGTATGTATGTAGGGGACTTACTATAAATGGTCAAAGTTCTGACTCCATCTGGGTTGTGACATTCATCGTCACACTTCTTCAACGGCCTCCTGGGTCCATTTGAGAGAGGCTCTCTTAGCTATACAACTCCATTTTGATTTTCCTTCCACACTATGCATATATATTATGTGGATATCTTGTTTAAATGCAGATTTTGATGTAGAAGGTTTGAGGAAGGCCTGTGATTGTGAATTTCCAACAAATTTTCACATAACACAGATACTGCTGGGTAGCAGACCACACTTTGAGTAGAAAGGTCTAGAGGATTTACAGAAAGGGTTACAGAAAAAGGAAGAGAAAAAAAATTAGAAATGATGAGTTAAAAGATAAGGAAAAGGCTATAATAGATATTTATTTTTCTAACATCATTCATTCTCTCTTAATTACATGCCCTGTTTCCTATAGTGTCATTTTTCTTTCTTCCGTATCTGACCCTTTGTGACTGTAGCCCACCAAGGCTCCTTTGTCCCTGGGATTCTCCAGGCAAGAATACTGGAGTGGGTTTCCCTGCCCTCTTCCAGGGGATCTTCCCAGGGATCGAACTTGCACCTCATGTCTCCTGCATTGGCAAGCAGGTTCTTTACCACTAGCACCACCTGGGAAGCCTATATATATATACACACATATAGAATTCATATAATACATATTCTCTTTTCCTTAATATGCTTCCAAGATTCTTCCAAGTATTCAGGTATGGGTTTGGTTTGTTGACCTAAAACAAATAGACTGCCAGACATTTCTCCAGCACAGATGGGTTAATTCAGGATCAGCAGAGAACTGCAGTTCAGAGTCTGCAACCATGGAGAGCCGAGTGCAAGTCCCCCTATGGCAACGGAAGGAGAATAATATCATGGAGGCTAAAGGAAGTTGGGAGGGCTGTAGCAAACAAAGAATTCATTGCTTTCCATTGGCTGAGTCCCTGCTAGAACAGGAGTCTTTCTTTCTGTTGGGCTCTGGATCCACACAGGGCTGGAGAGCTCCCCCTTCTGGTCTCCCAACTCTATCAATAGATGAGTTTTCTGTTTATAAATTTTTAACAAGTTCATGTTCATGACTGTATTACACCCTATTGTATTAATGTACAACAGAATATTCTTCTATTATATTGATGATGGACATTTGGGTTTTCAATGGACCATTATGAATAATGCTTCTGTGTGTGCATAATACGTTCTTACGTGTGCGCCCATGGGTGCTCTTGTCTTGAGCATAAACCTACGAGTGACGCTGCTGGGTTATAGGGTATGTACATTTTCATCCTTATTAGATACTGGCAACATGATCTCCAAAGATGTTGCAACAACTTGCATTCTCATCATAAATTAAGCATTATAATTCAGTGAGGGTGGGGCAGGGAATGGATTATTCCCTCCTGTTGAAGCTATTGATTGCTCATTAGAAAAATAAAGACCTCCTGGATGTATATATTACATTACACGATGTGCCAAAATAAATGCAGGATGGATTTAAGAGTTAAATACAAAGCTCCAAATTTTAAAAACCCAAGGGGACAAGTAAGTGACTATTTATATAACTGTCAATGATAGCAGGCATTCTAGGCATGTAAGCAATGGAAGAAGGCATGAAGGAAAAGATCAATAGATCTGACTACATAAACATTTTTAAAATATATGTATTCTCCAAAGAAGACATACAGATGGCTAACAAACACATGAAAAGAGGCTCAACATCACTCATTATTAAAATACATGTAAAAATTACCGAAATTAAAAGACAAGCAACAAATTTGGGGAAATATTTGCAGAAAATATGAAAATGTTAATATATTTAACCTGTAAAGATCTAATAGAAATCTGAAACAAACTAGGAAATAAAAATATTGAAGTGAAAATGCTGACATCTCACTGAATAAGCCAAGAACATAAAAGACAATTTACAAAACAGAAAAATACCATGTTTAGTAGAAGAAAATACTCAGCTTCACTATGAAACAGAAAATGCAAAGTAAATTTTTAATATATTTTTGCCTCTCAAATTTGAAAGGATTAAAAATAATATTTGTGATGATGTGGTAAAATGGATATGGACAACTTCTAAATGGAGATTAAGGCATCACCTTTTTGTTATTAGATACTTTAACAACACAGATTAAGAGTCTTAAAATATTCATATCTCATTAAATATCCACTTCATGAGAGTAAAAATATTATATATCTTGAGATAAATTTAATAAAAACAGGGAACTCATTTTTAAAAAAAAACCTGAAAAACTTTTCTTTAGAAACAACACTTGAATAAATGGATAGACCATACCATGGAAAGATCCAATACTGTAAAGTTTCCAACCCCAAATTAGAAATTCAACAGATTCTAAGTAAAACCCCAATGGTAGAAGATTCCAGTGAGAAAAATGATTCTATAGCTAAACTGGAAGAGAGAACATATGATACTAATCAACTAATACATTTGGGAGGAAAGAGTGATGAGAATGCAAAGTGAATATGAGATTTTCAGACCTGTGGATCCGTTCCACAGCTACAGTGGTTGAAACACTGTGGCACAAGCACAGAATGGTGCAACAGAATATAAAGTTGTTCAGAAACAGAGATAAGTGTACAAAAACATTTAATATTTGACAAAAGCATTCTTCAAGTTATTGGGAACTGTCTTGGGAGCACAGGCTATGGAGTTAAAAAAAACAAGGCATTGTATCCCTATGTCAAATCGTGTAGTAAAATTTTGGATGGAAAAATGGAAAACATAAAAAATAAAATTATATAATACATCATAGAAAAATAGATGAGCATTTACATAAACTTGAGATGGGGAAAAATAATTTCAAGTATGGCAGCAAAGAAAGATGTCATAAAGTAAATATTTGTACACCTGACTACAGAATATAAAAATTTGTATGTCAAAAACACAATTCGCATTAATGAGAGGCAAATATAAATAAGGAAAATAGTTGCAGCTAACAGTTAATACTTGCACTCAAAGAAGAAGAAAAAGAACCTTTACAATAAAATGCAAAGTAGAACAATAATGGGAAACAGGGATTATCACATTGTAAAGATTTCAGTCCCCAACCTTTTTGGCACCAGAGACCAATTTCATGGAAGATAGTTTTTTCCACAGACAAGGGGAGTGTGCAGTGTTCAGGTGGCAATGCAAGCAATGGTGAGAATAGTTTAGGTCGCAGTGGAAGTGATGGGGAGTGCTAGATGAAGCTTCACTCGCTTACCTGCCCATTGCTCACTTCCTGTTCTGTGGCCCAGTTCCTGGCGGTTGGGGGAGCCCTGGTTTAAATGATAATACCTGAAGTTGCTTAAGGTCTGGAAAGGGGCCCTCTTGCATTGAATTGGCAGAACATTCAAATGTTACAATGCATCTAGTTGATAATTTGTCAATATTCATAAGTGTTAAAGATATAGACATGCATATGGTCCAATCAAGGAAACAGCTGAGCATATAAAACTTAGCATTTAAGAATGGAAAACTAAAAACAATCTAAAGGGTTAGGATAGGATTGATTAAGGAAATCCTGATGCAGGTATAAAATGATACAGCCAATACATGCAACAGAGTAGGCACATTCATTTAATATGGGATTGAAGAAAACCAGGCTGTGATGGAGGAGGGGTGGGTGGACAGGAGAGTTTTGGGGTGTGACGAGGATGGAAGCACACAATGCCAAAAGTCAGAAAAAAGTGAAGAAATGGCGGCTAGTGTTTGCAGAGAGGCTGAGACTCACACCCAGGCAACCTTGTTTTGAACACATCTTCCCTCTATTGGCAACTTTGCTAATGAATCTTGTTAACGACACTACTGAAACCATCTATCACTAATTGGCCTCCTCCACCCTCCTCTCTAAGGTATGATTTCTTTCTAAAGGACACAAATGAAAGCAAAATCTTTTCTGGGTGTCCCTTCCCTCTGGCCTTGTTAGCAGAGATGCAGAAGACAATCAGCAAATCCCCAGCCACCTCTCAGCCAAGTTGTCCTGAGCTCTCATTTGGGAGCTAATTAGAGGATTCTGTTTGTGGAACATTCGAGGACTTCATTCCCATCCCCATCACCGCTGTCTCAGTGGGAAACTTTGTGAGAAAGGTGGGTGGATGGGTGAACATCCATGAAGATGGGTGAACCTCCTGATGCTCTGCTGAGCTCGAGAAGTCAGCAAAGTGTTTTGGGACCCAGGGAATTAATCATGCCCTCTTCCAAGTGTCCACGGCAGGGCAGAAGCTTCTACTGTTCTGAGTCTTTCACTAGTTCATTCAAGGGAAGTGAGGGCCACGGTGATACAAAGGACATTAACACTGACTGGGCAAGGCTGGAGTTTGGGGCAGTAAGTTCCCGTTCTGGTGCTTTCTAGCGGGAGGCCACAAACTCTAGAAAGACGCAATTCAAATCCCCATGGATTTTTAACACCCTCTACATTATACTTGTGGTGCTGGTTTAGTGTCTAAGTCACATCCAACTCTTGTGACCCCGTGGACTGTAGCCCACCAGGCTCCTCTGTCCATAGGATTCTCCAGGCAGCAAAACTGGAGTGGGTTGCCATTTCCTTCTCCACGGGATCTTCCCAACCCAAAGATTAAACCTGGGTCTCCTGCACTGCAAGTAGATTCTTTACCAAGTAAACCACCAGAGAAGGGCCACCAGGAAAGAGCCACCAGGGAACATTATACTTATCAACACACTACCTGTATTTCAATTTATTTAATTCTCAGAATAATCATTTGAATTTTGTGCCGTGATTCCCATTTCACAAATGAGAAACTGGGGCCTATGGAGGGTAACTGATCTGTCCAGTGTCACATAGCTAATAAATAGCAGTGTCTGCCCAGAAGCCAGGTCTCCCAGCTTCTGGGTCCACTGCTGACCTTGCTTGATCACAGCTAGTTTAATGCAACAAGGAGCATGGGTTTCTCAGCTTGCTGCCCGGCACATGGAGGAAGCTTGATTCATATTTGCTTTTCCATATATCCTGGCCTGGGCAACTATTTGTAAATACCAAACAAAGGTCTGAAGTCTTTTAGGGCCTTAATATCCTCATCTCTTCAGATCCTACAAACATAAACTCTGAAAACAAGGGTAGATATTTTCTGGCTGATGTTCCAAGATTCCTTCCCAAGTTCACTTTCAGTTTCAGTGACCTCTGCCTCTCGGGCTGTCACATCTCTGCCTGGACCACTGCTACTGCCTCCAGTCTGGGCAGCTCTCCAGTTGCCACAGCCCAAGAACCAGCCTTTATTCATCAGAGCTCCACTGTGCATGAATTATTCCTGGGCATATCCTCCTGCTTTCAATCTTTTCACCTGTCCATTTAATTTAATTACCTAAGGCCCCCTGTTTCCCCATAGCCTTTGGTATCCTGTGGGAGGAGGGGGTCTGAGTATTTATCATAGAATAGATGAATGAAAAAAGGTGCAAGATATGTGGAAGGAAGGAATGGCTTTGAAAGCTCATGTGGCCTTAAGTAGAAGAGGCTGGATTAGAAAGCAAGTCTCTGGATACCCTAAGGCTCTCTTCTCTAAACTGTTGTACCTTTCCCATTTCCGGGACTCATTACGCTGAGAGTCAGCATCACTCTGTTTAGTTCAGAAATCTTCCGTGATTTATTAGAGGCAATCATGGAGGAAGGCAAAAATACTGGGCTGTGAGTCAGCACTTGCAGGCTGCCCTACTAACTAACCCTATATGCATCCATGCTCAGTCGCTCAGTAGATCTGACTCTTTGCGACCCCCATGGACTGTAGCCTGCCAGGCTCCTCTGTCCATGGGATTTCCTAAGCAAGAATACTGGAATGGGTTGCCATTTCCTTCTCCAGGGGATCTTCCCCACCCAGGGATCGAACTGGTGTCTCTTGTGTCTCCTGCATTGACAGGAAGATTCTTTACTACTGGATCCCCTGGAAGCCCTACTAACCCCATGGCCTTTGGAAAATCACTTAGCTTCTGTTTTTTTTTTTTTTTTAATTTGCAAAGTGAAGATAATAAAAACTGGCCTTCTTATTGATATTTTCTAATCCTGGTCCTCATTGTGGGTGATACTCAATTGTGCAGATGCAAAATTCAAATGAGAACACAGATTTCAAAGTGCTCTGTGAATATTGTTACGTGCCAGTAGTATAATGAGGAATCATACTACTTTCATAATTTTCTTGGGTTCTAACAGTGCCTTTATCTTTGTGACACATATGGTGGGCCTCTAGATAGTGACATGGATCTGGGAGAAAGAAGCAATGTGAAAATGTTTCTGAGAACTTGTCCAAGGAGGCATATGTGTTATAGATGCTTATGGTTTATAAAATGACATTAGCTGAGCTTAGCAGATGGATCCTGGCTGTCCTCACATTTGTGTTGAAGGCCAAGAACATTTGGAACAAGTTTCTTTGGATCTGAGTTTTCTGAAGTCAGGGTGGCTGGACCAAAATATCTCTAGAGGTTTCTTTAAGCTCCCAGAGGCCATGACCGTATATCTGTGGCACAAGGAATCATGAAAATCTACATGAGTCCCCACCAAAATGAGTCACTACCTTTGACTGGAATTACATAAAAAAGATTCAAAGCTAGGCAGCAGTGCAAGGGTTTTGGGGGGAGGAGGTGCGCTGGTGCTGGTGTAAGGTAGGCATTCGTGTGGAATGGGAATTGAAATTTGAATTTTCAGGGCCAGGAGATGGGACGAGGGGAAAGATCCCCCGGGAGTATTTTCCTAGGCTAGAGATGCTTGGTTTTGGCTCTCATCTCAGAAGAGGCAGCATGGATAAGATGACCAATAACTACTTTATGTCTCTCTGGAGCCTGTGAACCTAGATCAAGTGAAGCCAGTGGCCTTATATTGGATGGATAAGCAACTTACTATTTTTTTTTTCCTCAAAGATGAGGATGACAGAGGACACTTTGAAGGCTGGAGAGAAAATATTGCAGTCGATTCATTTTACTCCTCCCATTCCCATATCCACCAATAGCATTTATTAAAAAAATTTTTTTTTATATTACAGAATTCAGTGAACGTGTGCTCAATCTCTCAGTCGTGTCTGACTCTTTGTGACCCTGGCGACTGCAGCCCACCAGACTCCTCTGTCCATGGGATTTTCCTGGCAAGGATACTGGAGTGGGTTGCCATTTCGTCCTCCAGGAAATAGTCTTGACCCAGGGATGAAACCCAAGTCTCCTGCGGCGATTCCATTGGCAAGCGGATTCTTTACCACTGAGCCACCTGCCAAGCCACAGAATTCAGTGAGAAACTTCAAATAAGAGTAAATGGAGGGACTTGCCTGGTGGTCCAGTGGTTAAGACTCTATGCTCCTATTTCTGGGGGCATTGTTCAATCCCTGGAACAGTCCCCCCCACCAAAAAAATATCCTCATTCATCCCAGTAGGTCATTCTATAGGACTGCAAGTAAAATAATAAACAATATGGGGGAAAAAAGAGTAAATGGAGTAGAAACTGAAAGTACTTTTGCATCTCCCACCCCTCTGCCCAGTCCAATTCTCCTCTGCAGTGGAAATCACCACCTAAAACTTGGGGGTTGTTCCCTAGCTCTTATTTGCTCGATACACATTACATGTCACATCATTACCGCTTTCTAAATTCAGCAATATGTACTGTACATCTTTTCATGTCAATATATTCATTCTTCTTTTTAAACAAAGATGTACTTTTCATTAAAATTATTTATACCACATATGAATTGCTCATATTTACAGAGCAGAGTTAAAAACTATTCACTTCGGGACATCACTTAAGGAAAGACACTTTGTCATACTGATTAGCACTCATTTATTATTATCATCCCACCCACTTAATGTGCTCCAAGTGGAATGGATCCCACTCTTGGATGTTTCAGGATTTCAGAACCCTGGGGCTCCCAGCTCCAATTAGCTTTTGCTAATTAAAAGTTCTCTTCCATTCCTTTGCAAGAGGGAGACAGTTCTGGCTCTAACTTCAGGCAGTTTCTCTTAGTTCTGGGGGAGAAATGACATTGCAGTTCACACATAAAATCCAGAAAGTTTCTTCCTGTTAGGGCGAGCTCAATGACTGACTATGTCCTCAGGAGAAAGCTTCTCTTTCTTTTTTTCTTTTCTCTTCATATCTTAAGATCTTGGGTTTCGGGTATCTAGAAAACATCTGGCTGGTTCACTGACCTCCCACGTAGAACACACATTTCCTATCACAGGTCAGGAATACCAGTTGATGGTTATCAGTTCCTAGTAGCAGTTGATTGATCCATGAGATGGGTTTATGCGCTCAACACTGTGCTGTGAATTTGAAGACATGTATAATAGAAAACATGGTCCTTGTCATTAAGGAGCTTACAATCTAGTCAGGGAGAGCCAAAAAATAGCTGTGAGGAATACAGAAATGATGATGATGTCTTTCTTGCTGAGCAGGGCACACTCTTTCAGAGGAGATTACGAACGTGCAATAAAAGTGAAGAGATGCATGAGTCTCCTGACAAAGAAAAATCCTTGCTGACCTAGAGGCTGTGGCTGAGAAAGACTGAGGGGAGAGGCTGGGAAGAAATGAGTGACAGAGAGACATGACATCCCCGGCGAAGGTCTGGATGTGATACAGTGGTCATCAGAAAGAAATCGGATGACGTGAAGTGGGATAGACACTGCGCCAGGGGCTTAATCAAGCATCGTGGGTGGCCTGAGTGCTGGAGGGGCCCAGGCCCAGAGGGCAGGGCCCACCACCAACCACTGCACCTGGCAGGGGCACCGGACCTGTTGTGGGAGACAGCTGTCTTCAGGAACCTTCATTTGACTGGCGAATATTCTCAGACAACTTGAGAGGCCACGCTGCCCTCCTCATCAATTAATAAGCATGTTAGGTAAGGTCCCTCTTCTCAGACTTCCAACGTGTGGACCAGGAAGTGTCTGAAAGATTCACAGAAAAAATTCTAGAAACAGTCACAACTGCCTGTGAAATCAACTCTCATTCTAGTCACCGTCCTTCCGTGGGTCCCCTTAGTTTCGTTCTTTTGGTAAAATCTTGGTTTCCAGTACTCATTCAGTGGTAACTTGCAAACTTCTATTTCCCTTCATTTTTCACCTTTACTGATTTTCTATACATATTAGATAGAACGCCATTTTATAAATCAGTGTACTTTGCCATGAAAAATAAACACTAAACTACCTATTCTGAATGCTGCTTCTCAGGAAATTAATGATGACCCACTCGAGTTTTCAGTGGAGAAGCTGGGGGAGAGAGTTCACGCAGTGATGTGAAAATGTGTTGTTCCCACTCATGGTTAGTCGGGATGGGGACCCTGGTTTTAGGAAGAGGTATTTGATAGTGTTGCACTAAAGAAGATTCTGGAAGGTACTCCGACAGGTCCCCACATCCTGCTCCCAGGCTATGCCAAACCTTAATTCCACAATCATGAGTTTATTTCCTGAAGAAGAATCTTTTTAAAAAACAGACTCCATGCATGAGTGTGTACTCCGTCACTTTAGTCATGTCCAAATCTTTGTGACCCCATGGACTGTAGCCCTCCAGGTTCCTCTGTTCATGGGATTCTCCAGGCAAGAATACTGGAGTGGGTTGCCATGCCCTCCTCCAGAGGATATTCCCAACCCAGGGATCAAACCCGAGTCTTCTCCATCTCCTGCACTGCAGGTGGATTCTTTACCACTGAGCCGTCAGGGAAGTCCCCAGACCCAATACTCTGATACAGATACGTTAGTCGCTCGGTTGTGTCTGACTACTGGCCGTCTGCTGCTCCATCTCCTTCATCAATGCTCTGACCCAGAGCTCATCCCAACTCCAGCTCAACTCCAGCTGTGAGATGCAGGCTGCACAGGGAACTCGGCATTGGTGGGTCAGGAGACAGGCCGGCATGGGAGGAACGGTGACAGTGATGCACCCAATGTCCAGCAGAGAAAGGTTCCCCAGGAAGTAGTACATGGGGGTGTGGACTTTGGGCTCCACAAAGATGCGGCCAGGATACTCAAGTTGCCCCTGACTGTGATCACATAGGCAAAGAGGAAGATGGCGAAAAGGATGGGTTGCAGTTTGATGTTCTCCGTTAGGCCAAGAAGGATGAATTCAGTGACCACAGTCTTGTTGCCCCAGGCACCTGGCTCCATAGGCCACTGCTGAGAGATGTAGAGTGAGAAAATGTGGACCTGCTGAAAGGGGAAGCTGCTGCTGCTGCTAAGCTGCTAAGTCACTTCAGTCGTGTCCGACTCTGTGCGACCCCATAGATGCCAGCCCACTACTTAATCTGTGTCTGCTGGATGCTGGGGATAACGGGGCATGTACATTTATTGATGGAATGGATACTGATTAGAGCTTGAGCAGGATCCCCATGGCCCTTACAATGCTAGACATTAACTCTTGAATTTCCAGCTCAGGTTGAGATCCAGAGGATCCCAAGAAAGGCGCTAGGACAGAGAAAACTGCTCTGAGGACCCAGGACGGTGGCTGTTGATCAACACGAGATGGAAGGGTTTCACTATTTTGACAGCTATGAAGGTTGTATCAGTGTAGAGTGACTGACCTTAGGAAATGTCATCACAGGCAGATTTTCCTAAGTTAACATTAAGGCACGCCCAATCTGGGTATGAATCAACAGCAGTGACACAGTACAGTGTCTCATGACACAGTGACAAGAGTTCAGCCTTGCTCTGAGCAGAGGGTCATCTCTCTCCTGAATGCATCTGTCTACTCCCCCTTCTCCAGTCATCCCCACCCTGCCTGTGCATGCAAGGTTCAGTGTGCCTCGGGTCCTGTGGTCCAATTTGCCTTAAGTAGTTCTTTCTCTACACAAAGACGTTCACAGTCTCTCTCTCTTTCTTTCTCCCTCCCTCCTTTCCTCCCCCCTTCTCTCCTTCCTTCCTTGTCTCTCTCTCCCTTTCTTTCTCCTGGTATATAAGCACAACTCAGCACAGTGGAAAGAGCTGTGGAGTTAAGAGTCTAGATGCTTGTGTTATAAACAAGCTTCTACCACTAACTAGCATCAGGACTTTGGAAAAAGGATAACAGAAAGGGAAAAAAAGATAAAAGGAAGGGAGGAAGGAGACAAAGAAAGGAGGAAAAAATAGGAAGCCAACATTTAGTTGAATATAAACTTTTTGTCAAATATTTTACTCCATTTAAATTTCACAGAAATTCTTGAAGATAGCTAATCATTTTTAAATGAGAAAAGGGAAGCTCAAAAAAGATATCCTGTTTTAAGTTCACATATGTAAGAGTTTGTTCTGGAGAACTTGTATTTTGTGCTTTTATTTTTGCCAACCCCTTTGCCAATATCTCAGTATCTATCTATCATCTATCTATATATCCATCCATTTTCCCTTCTGCAATACGAAAGGCTGTATTGTATTATCTCTAGGTTTACTTAGAGGTATTTGTTGTTCAGTCGCTAAGTCGTGTCCAACTCTTTGTGACCTCATGAACTGCAGTACGCCAGGCTTCTCTGTCTTTCACTATCTTCCAGAGTTTGGTCAAACTCATGACCATTGAATCAGTGATGCCATCCAACCTTTTCATCCTCTATTGCCCCCTTCTCCTCCTGCCTTCAATCTTTCCCAGCATCAAGGTCTTTTCCAATGAGTCTGTTCGTTGCCAAAGTATTGGAGCTTCAGCTTTAGCCTCAGTCCCTCCAATGAATATTCAGGATTGATTTCTGTTAGGATTGACTGGTTTGATCTCCTTGCTGTCCAAAGGACTCTCAAGAGTCCTCTCAAGCATCACGATTTGAAACCATCAATTCTTTGGCACATAGCCTTCTTAATGGTCCAGCTCTCACATTCATACAAGTACTGGAAAAACCATAGCTTTGACTAGACAGTCAAAGCTTTGACTAGACAGTCATCACTTTGCTGGCAAAGTGATGTCTCTGTTTTTTAATATGCTGTAAGACACGATAAATATTGATTTCTCTGCCCCAATAAACCTAAATACCCACCCTTGGCTCTCCACAGACTTTTCATTTCCCCATTCTTGACCCTAATCTCTTCCCTCTGACTTCCTCTACTTGCCAGCTCTGACCTTCATCCTTCTTGTCACTAAGAGTAGAGAACGCCACCGTTGCATTTCACTCCCACCCCCTGAATCCGATGATGGCTCAGTCCTTTATTCTCTAGCACCAAGGGAAAAGCTACCTGAAGATCATGTGGGATCTTCATCCACACTTACTCACGAAGGAAGGAAATTAGCAGTCCTGGCGCAGAGGCACTTACCTTTCTACTCCGAGTTCCCAGATGGCGGTTCTTGTAGAGAGGGGAGTGAGTGCCAAGCTGACCCAAAGTGGCCCGTCTCCAGAAGCCTTATAAAGGAAGTGACGCACGGACTGATAGAGTGTGTCTTGGTGCTCTCTCTGTATTTGGGAGCTAACAAGCCCTTCAGTTCAGTTCAGTTCAGTTCAGTCGCTCAGTCGTGTCCAACTCTGCGACCCCATGAATCGCAGCACGCCAGGCCTCCCTGTCCATCACCATCTCCTGGAGTTCACTCAGACTCACGTCCATTGAGTCCGTGATGCCATCCAGCCATCTCATCCTCGGTCGTCCCCTTCTTCTCCTGCCCCCAATCCCTCCCAGCATCAGAGTCTTTTCCAATGAGTCAACTCTTCGCGTGAGGTGGCCAAAGTACTGAAGTTTCAGCTTTAGCATCATAGGGGCCCTAAAAATGACACACTCCCCAGGGATTGCCCAAGAAGCCAGAGGCAGACAGACAACCTCAGTCCTTCAGTCCTTAAGGGTTTCTCTCATCTGCCTAGTATTTTGGACTTTATTAAAGAAACATTAGAGTCACAACTTCATTCCAGGCTCCTAATGCTTCTGAGAAAGGATACAGTTTCCATATTACTGATGGGGAAAATAAGAACCAGAGGGCTTAGTTGACTTGGCAAAGCCAGAGAGGGTGTCCCTAGTGGAGCTCAGGCTTGTTTCCAGATTCACTGATTCTGGTACTGTTTCTCTCATTTATTTTCTACACTGTTTTTTTTTTTTAAGGTATGGCTTTTAAAAGGTTGGAGTCAATATGTACACACTGCTTATTTAAAATAGATAAGCAACAAGGACCTACTGTACAACACAAAGAACTCTGGTCAATGCCATGTGGCAGCTTAGATGGGAGGGGAGTTTGAGGGAGAATGGATACATGGCTGGGCCACTTTGCTGTGCAACTGAAACTATCACAACATTTTTAATTGGCTATATTCCAATATAAAACAAAAAGTTAACAAAATAACACAAACATAAAGAAGCAATTACAAAATTACAGAGCTGAAAAAAATAAAAGTTAACTAAAGTGTGATTTCAATTGTGAAGTCTGATGAGGTTTGATAGAATATATAAAGTGAAAGTGAAGTCGCTCAGTCGTGTCCGACTCTTTGCGACCCATGGACTGTAGCCCACCAAGCTCCTTCGTCCATGGGATTCTCCAGGCAAGAATACTGGAGTGGGTTGCCATTTCCTTCTCCAGGGGATCTTCCCAACCCAGGGATCGAACCCAGGTCTCCACATTGTAGGCAGATGCTTTAACCTCTGAACCACCAGGGAAGCAAAACCTCCTATAGAGACACAGAACTTCATATCCAAGTACTAACATCAAAGATTTCAAGGGAGGAAAGGAAGACAGGTTGAAAGAAGAAGGGGGAGGAGATGGGAGAGGGGGCAAAAGGGGTGGCCTTACAGACATCTCCTGCCACCTACAGATACCCAGGCGTTATGGGACTTTTCCCTGGGCCTCCAGAGAAGGGAGGACTGGAACTCGGCCCTACCAGAAATCAGACCAGACCAGAACCAGAATTCGAGTTCTCTGCCAAGAGGAGGTGATCAGTCTCCAATCCTCAGCTCAGGCTGAAGGCCCTTCGACCAGATTCCTGCATCCAGGACCGGGGGACTAGAAAAACAGGGAAGGATAGGAAGGGTTAAGGAGAGGAAAGAGAGTCGGGGAACTCTGGCCAGCCGTCCACGTCAGGAGGAGACCAGGGACAAAAAAGTCCCAGTTGCGGCTGCTGGGTCTGGTCCATTGGAAGGAAAGCTGGCCCCTGAGTACCCCAAGTGGTCAGGATGTCAGTCTCAGTGAAGAAGAGTCTCCGCCAGAGTCACCATTTGTTGTAGGAAGGCAGACCCCTTCCAGGGCCCGAAACTGGGCTCTTGTCTAACACTCGGAAATGAATTGTCTGAGGAGACACATGTGCTGACAAAGCAAGAGATTTTATTGGGAAAGGGCACCTGGGTGGAGAGCAGATAAAATATATAGTCATGTATCTACCACCTCCATCAATATATGGAGCACTTCAACCGCTCCCAAAACTTCCCTTTTGCACCTTTGCAGGCAATCCCCTCTCCACGCCATAGTGATGCCAACCTCTGATCTGATTTCTTTCCCTATGGTTTTGTTTTTTTCACAGTGTCACATAAATGGAATCACACATCATGTAGGCTTTTTAAATAATTGGATTCATTCTATTAGCATGATACTTCAGAGATTCATGCATGTTGGTTGTAGTAGTAGTACATTTCACCAAGTTATATTCCATGTATTGCAATTTGCTAAGCTATTTATCAGTTAATGAACATTTGGATTGTTTCCAGATTTTAGCCATTACAAATAAAGATATAACTATGTTTAGACAATTCTTTGTGTGGAGACATGTTTTCATTTCTCCTTGGAAAATACCTTGGAGTATAACTGCTGAAACCTATCTAAGTGGATGTTTAATTTTAAAAGAAACTGTCAAACTGTTTTTCAAAGTGACTGTACCATTTTGAATTCCTCCCAGAAATGAATGAGACTGCCAGTTGTTCATCAACACTTAATATCATCAGTCTTTTTAATATTAATCCTCTCTATTAGGTGTGCAATAGTATCTCATTGTGGTTTAACTTTGTATTTCCTTAATGATATTGAGCATCTTTTCATGTGCTTATTTACCATCTGTGTGTCATTGATCAAGTATTTAAATAATTTGCTCCCCCTCAATAAAAATTAGTTGTTTTTCTACTTCTTATTGAGTAATTTTTAAAAATATATTTTATTAAACGTAAAGGATACTAGCCTTTAATCCATGTTTTGCAAATAGTTCCTCAGTCTGTGACATATTTTCATAAGCAGTGTCATTTGAATAATGGACATTTTGATGATATCCAATTCATAATTTTTTTCTTTTATGATTCATGATTTTTGTATCTTATCTAAGGAATTTTTGTGTTGGTTTGCAAACTGGCCCCACACAGAGAAGGCAAGGAGAGACCAGAGAAAGAGGCAGACCACTCCAGATTGGCAGGAAGTGTTTTTCCTGCTACATTTTAGGTACTCAGTGAAAGTTTTTGGAATCAATTAATACTTTAACAAAATTATACTTTTATGGACATAGGTCAGGTTTTGTTTAGTGTCAGGTCCAATTTAGTGACGAGTCTGTGCCTGTTTTCTTCTCCCTAGATAGTGCCTAACTTCCCTAAAATAAGACAATGTGTGTGTGTGTGTGTGTGTGTGTGTGTGTGTACTCAGTCGCTCAGTCATGCCTGGCTCTCTGTGACCCCATGGACTATAGTGTAGCCCATCAGGCTCCTCTGTCCATGGGATTTTCCAGGCAGGAATACTAGAGTGGGTGCCATTTCCTTCTTCAGGGGATCTTCCTAACCCAGGGATCGAATCCGCTTCTCTTGTGTCTCCTGCATTGAAGGCAGATTCTTTACCACTGAGCCACCTGGGGAACCCCCCAGATTAGACAGTGATTCATCCATTGATATTACTCGAGTGCCTTACGTGCTAGTAGAATTTCCTATAAGTTGAGGGTTCAGAAAGAATCAGAAAATACAGATCAAAACTTTTTTCAACAGTGACGAAAGCAGAACATCAAATGTCTGGATCAGGGGTAACAAACTGCTGTGCCTACAAGGGCAAGGCAGAGGGTGTGGTGAGTTGGAAGCCTGGCAAATTGGAGGGTACTGGCCCTCTCTAATGAGGTCTATAGAAATTTAGTCCTAGATGATTGCTGACAAAGAAGGATGTGGGTCCACTGTTGACAAATTTCATTCTGTAAGAGCTGAAAAGCACGTGTGCTTAGTCGCTCAGTCATGTCTGACTCTTTGTGACCCCATGGACTGTAGCCCGCCAGGCTCCTCTGTCCATGGGATTCTCCAGGCAAGAATGCTAGAGTGGGTTGCCATTCCCTTCTCCAGGGGATCTTCCGAACCCAGGGATTGAATCCAGGTCTCCCTTATTGCAGGCAGCTTCTTTACTACCTGAGCCTCCAGGGAAGCCCCCTGATTACTTAAACCACATGTCTGTGCTTCAGGTACAGCTGGGAATCTAAAAACCGGTGAACTCGATAAAGCACACAAAAATGTTTCCTTTCCATTACTTTTCTAAGTGTAAATATTCCTGACTATCAGAATAATAAATTCAGATAGAACCTTTTCCCCAAGGTTCCAAGTGGTGTGTTTAAGTATCAGCGACTCTCCAGAGCCAGCTGCAGCAATTTGAGCATATACTCACTAACCCCTATCTGTGGGACATGCCTCCTTGGCCTCCTGAAGCACTCTGGATAAATCTGCCTCCTGGCAAGGGAAATTTAGCTTTCTGTTTCACACAATTCTATTTTTTAAAAAAACCATTCAAGGCATAAAATAAGACTTTAGTAATTAAAGCAATATACCTTGTTCCAGATTGGGAAAATCAGTAATACAAAGGTGTCAGTTCTTCCTAAATTTATACATTGACACTCTGTTAGTAGAAATTTACAAACAGATCTTCAAAATTAATTGGAAGGATGATTATAAGTAGTTGCAAGAATGAGTATGGCAAAGACAGACCAACGCCAGGGAAATGAAAGTAATAAGAAATACCTTAACAACTACATATTAACTTGTGTTTTAATACCATAATGATTAAGAAGAGCAAAAGAGAGTCCAACAACAGACCCCAAACTAAAAGGATATTTAGTCAATAGTGAAAGGGTGATTTTATATCAGAGGGGAAAGAGTCAATGAATCTATTCCTTTGAAAAGTAAATAAAGATTCTTTCTAGGTTCATTGCAGCATTCCATCTAACAAGATCATTTCAACCAAAGCACATTCACTAAGAGAAAGTTGTAAAATCCATTTTATTCTATCCATTCAAAGGAATGCTATGCAATCTATAAAAAAATGAGTAAGATCTCTATTGAATGTCATGGAAAGATATCCATCTACGTTATTCTTTTATTACTATGTTATCACTATGTTATTAAGTGAAAAAAGCAGGTTATTCTATTTTTACAAATATATATTAGGTACAAGCTTTTTAAACAATTATAGACTAAATATAAAAATGATTATCTCTGAAATGAACTTATGAGTAATTTTATTCTTTTCATACTTTCTAATTTTTTAATAAGCATGCATTTTTATTGCATTATATAAAAAAGATGTTTAAAGCTATAAATGGAATAAATGAAGTGGGTTTCTCCTTTTAGCAATGCAGAAGGAGAGTTCGATTCAGGTTTGTGTCCAAGAAGGCAAAGGTCTCCAGTCAGTCAGTCAGGGAGACTTTTTCAGGTGAGCTGAAACTCTTTAATTAGTGTTATTACACATATTTTTTTGATATTGTCAGCCCAATACTCTACCTCATCTCTATGGTTTTTCTAAACAATGCCTTGCCCCATGGATTTTGGTTTTAAACTTTGTTCTCTTTTTGTTGGTTTATTTGCTAAAGTCAATCTTCAGCAATTCCTCTACCAGCCTCTTCCAGCTGCTGTGGAACAAACTGTAAATTTATTGAAGAAACAAAACTTCTTACTCCATGTTGTTTTTTTTTTTTTTTTCCTATAACACTGACTTTCCTTTTCTTTTATCCCCTCTTTCTTGTCTGTCCCATCCATCCCGCTTTACAGATACGCTTCTTCTTTGGAATAATGTATTACTTTTAAGAGGCAGTAGAGACAGTGCCCACCTAAATTTAAATCACAGCTCTGACATTCTTTAGCTGTGTGACTTTAGGCAAGTTACTTAACCTCTCTAAGGTTCGGTTTCCTAGTCTGTATTTTGTAAATCTGTGCCTGCTTCATAGGGTTATTCTGAGGGTTAAACGATTAATAGCTGTCAGTCACTTACAAGAGTGGCCTGGCACATGGTAATCACGATATAAGTAACAGCTACGGTTGTTTTTATTGTACTTTCCTTCATAAGCCAGTTTCTGATTTGATTTCACCATGTTCACATTCCATTTGTACTAATCGCTGTACCTCCTGGAAGCAGTTAGTGGAGGCATGATATTCTTTAAAGCCAGAGCAAGAAATCTCACGTGGGGAGCTGTCTCCCTGTGAACACCCGTCTCAGGGCACCCTGCACATCAGGGTTTCGGAGGCTGTAGATGACGGGGTTCAGCATGGGGCTGATGACCGTGTTGAGGATGCCAATGCCCTTGTCCTTGTCTGAAGCCTCCCCTGAGCCTAGCCGCATGTAGCTGAAGACGCCTGTGCCATAGAAGATGCCCACCACGGTGAGGTGGGAGCCACACGTGGAGAAGGCTTTCTTCCTGCCCTCCGCTGAGCGGATCCGCAGGACTGCAGCTGCCACGTGTCCATAGGACACAGTGATGAGGACCAAGGGGGCCACACCCATGAAGGCTGCTGCTACAAAGAGCAGCCGCTCGTTGAGCTGGGTGCTGGAGCAGGAGAGCTGGAAGAGCTGCGGGAGGTCACAGTAGAAGTGATTGATGACATTGGGACCGCAGAAGTTGAGAGTAGATACAGCAACAGTTTGAGTCAGCGCGTTGGTGAAGGAAAAGACACAGGACATGCTGGCCAGGGCTCGCTGGATTCCCCAGCTCATGCGGGTGCTGTAGGAGAGGGGCTGGCAGATGGCCAGGTAGCGGTCATAGGCCATGACGGTCAGCAGGAAGCAGTCCACCCCGGCCAGGAGGTGGAAGAAGAAGAGCTGGGAGAGGCAGGACCGATAGAGAATGCTTCTGTTATTGGACATGAAATG
The DNA here is from genome assembly GCA_006410635.1 of Cephalophus harveyi. Classification (NCBI taxonomy): domain Eukaryota; kingdom Metazoa; phylum Chordata; class Mammalia; order Artiodactyla; family Bovidae; genus Cephalophus; species Cephalophus harveyi. Next base: position 78,951 of record SJYT01000985.1, on the reverse strand, counting down.
CCCCAGCATGGCAGGGACAGTGACGCTGATGCACCCGACATCCAGCTGGGGCTGGTAGATGGCCAGGTAGCGGTCGTAGGCCATGACGGTCAGCAGGAAGCAGTCCACCCCGGCCAGGAGGTGGAAGAAGAAGAGCTGGGAGAGGCAGGACCGATAGAGAATGCTTCTGTTACTGGACATGAAATGCCCCAGCATGGCAGGGACAGTGACGCTGATGCACCCGACATCCAGCAGGGACAAGTTCCCCAGGAAGAAGTACATGGGGGTGTGGAGTTTGGGTTCAGCGAGGATGGCAGCCAGGATGCTGAAATTGCCCCCCACAGTAGCTACATAAGCGAGAAGGAAGATGATGAAGAGGATGGGCTGTAGAGCTGGAGTCTTCGTGAGGCCCAGCAGGGCAAACTCAGTGACACCTGAATCATTTCCCGAGGCTCCCGGATCCATGACTCTCTCCCACCGGCAGTAGAACCAAGTAAAGCTAGAAGGTGCCGATGGTGACAAATGGAGAATCAGACCTTTTAAAAAAAAAACTGGAGTATAATTGCTTTACAATGTTGTGTTAGTTTCTGCTGCACAACAAAGTGAATCAGCTGTATGTATACACATATCCCCTCTCTCTGGAGTCTCCCTCCCCCTCCACCTCCCACTCCACCCCCCATCCACCCGTCTAGGTCACCACGGAGCACCAAGTTTGGGCTCCAAAGTACTGACCTTCTACTGAATAAGAAAAATGTAAAAGGAGCTTTTGAGCAGCACGAGTTTCCAGGCTTCGGATCCAGGTGGGGTGAGTGGATACCCAACTCAGCTGCCTCCCTGGATGCCCAGTTGAGCTCTCTCAGGCCAGAGAAGCAGACACCAAGACTCCGAATTCTCTTCTCCAACTCCACCAACACTATGCTTCTTGCTCTTCTGTTTCCTGGTTCTAACTGCATATCATCCAACACACACACTATCATGGATCTGGTGGCCACATGAGGAAGATCCAGGTGGGGTGAGTGGATACCCAACTCAGCCGCCTCCCTGGATGCCCAGTTGAGCTCTCTCTCAGGCCAAAGAAGCAGACACCAAGACTCCGAATTCTCTTCTCCAACTCCACCAACACTTGGCTTCTTGCTCTTCTGTTTCCTGGTTCTAACTGCATATCATCCAACACACACACTATCATGGATCTGGTGGTCACATGAGGCTAAAGACTTTATGGTGCTGTGTCCTGCCCACATGCTTGATCACTGACATAATGTCTTCCTTTTCCCACCCCTGGGTGGTCACACTAATAAAACACACAGTGATCCACCACAACCTCTGGCTGAAGGATGGATATTGAAGTCACTTACATGAAGTCTACTTCAAATGGCAAGAGGCTGGAGTTGGAGCTTCCTGGGCAGGGGGTGAGGGGCAGGTAGGATGGGGGTGGGAGGTGGGCCAAAGGCATGAGCAGAGGAAAATGTTTTCTAATGATTAATGTTGAGAATAAAGTCAAGTCCACAACAGATCAACCTCCACCTAATGGTCTGAACTTTTCTGCATGGATGTGTTCTGACCATCAGCTCCATCTCTCCAGATAGGAACTGGTTTTCATTCTAGATCTGCTCTGGACTTAACTATCTGGTAACAGCCTTGCTCCCGTCCAAGTCAGTGAGGCTTTCAACTTTGGCTAAAACTGACTTCTCCCTGTCTCTAACCTTTACATTCAAGGGACTGAGGCCCACCGGTTTTTTTCAGGTGAAGGGAGAAGCCTGTATGAAATCCAAGTTGGGAGCATGCAGTGAGGGGTCTTGACACCCACCCAGTCAAGGGGCTGAACACATCCTGGGCAAACACCAGGGGACAGTCATGCTGGCCCAAAGACCTCCAAGTGGGGATAGCTTATGAAGGACACAGACACAAGGAGATAAACAACTCACGTGACATCACCCTCACAGTGGGATTTTTCTCCTCCCAATTGTTACTCTGGAGGCGTCAGAAATTAGACTTTCCAGGGGGAGCCAAAGCTGGATAGACAGACATAATGATCTCTAGTATCTTTAAAACGTTTTGAACTTTTCTGAAAATGTTTTCAAGTATGATCTTCATGGACATGGCAATATTCATTCATTTAACAAAAATATTTTTGAGCAATTGCTGTGAACTGACATTCTTTTTAAGTCTCCCTTTTTTGGTAAATTTTAAACTTTTTATTTTATATTGGAGTACAGCCAATTGACAATGTTGTGATAGTCTCAGGTTCACAGCAAAGTGACCCAGCCATATCCATTCTCCCTCAAATTTCCCTCCCATCCAGCTTGCCACATGACGTTGAGCAGAGTTCCCCGTGCTATATAGTAGGCCCTTGCTTTGCTATTGTTTTAAATATAGTAGTGGGTACGTGTTGATCCCAAACTTCTGCCTATCCCTTCCCCCCATCCTTCTCCCCCTCGTAACCATCTCAGCACTTCATGGAGTTAAAATAAATCTCAGAGTGTCTTAAAAGGCAGTTAAGCTTATACTGCGTTGGAGGTGGAGTTGGGACTTTGGATTTCTGATTTAGTCCCGCCTACCCTGGGATTTCTTTGGAGGGAATGATGCTAAAGCTGAAACTCCAGTACTTTGGCCACCTCATGTGAAGAGCTGACTCATTGGAAAAGACTCTGATGCTGGGGGGGATTGGGGGCAGGAGGAGAAGGGGACGACCGAGGATGAGATGTCTGGATGGCATCACTGACTCGATGGATGTGAGTCTGAGTGAACTCCAAGAGATGGTAATGAACAGGGAGGCATGGCATGATGCGATTCATGGGGTCGCAAAGAGTCGGACACGACTGAGCGACTGAACTGAACTGAACTGAACCATTTTGGGAGAGGAGGAGCAGTGACTTGTGACATCCTAGCCTTGCCTGCCACGTGGGGCTGGGGGCGGGGGGAGCTGGAGCAGGATTTGCTCCTATCTCACCCCCTCCATCATTTCAAAGGTCACCTCACACATCCTGTCACTACTGCCATCCTCAAACCCGGCTCTTCCTCTAGTCTCAAACAAATATCTTGCCCTTCCTCCACTCCTGTACCTTACTCCAGACCCTCCACTCTTCTGACCCTAAATGTTTTCTAGCTTTGTGCCCTCAACTTCGGGAGTGAAGATAAAGGTTTGGAGTATCTTCTAGACCAGGACCACTCTACTTTTGCTCCTAAAGTGGTTTGAGGCATTTAAAAAATATTCAGTTCAGTTCAGTTCAGTCGCTCAGTCGTGTCCGACTCTTTGCGACTCCATTAACCGCAGCATGCCAGGCCTCCCTGTCCATCACCATCTCCCAGAGTTCACTCAGACTCATGTCCATCGAGTCAGTGATGCCATCCAGCCATCTCATCCTCTGTCGTCCCCTTCTCCTCCTGCCTCCAATCCCTCCCAGCATCACAGTCTTTTCCAGTGAGTCAACTCTTTCCATGAGGTGGCCAAAATACTGGAGTTTCAACATCAGCATCATTCCCTCCAAAGAAATCCCAGGGCTGATCTCCTTCAGAATGGACTGGTTGGATCTCCTTGCAGTCCAAGGGACTCTCAAGAGTCTTCTCCAACACCACAGTTCAAAAGCATCAATTCTTCGGCACTCAGCCTTCTTCACAGTCCAACTCTCACATTCATACATGACCACAGGAAAAACCATAGCCTTGACTAGACGGACCTTTGTTGACAAAGTAATGTCTCTGCTTTTCAATATGCTATCTAGGTTGGTCATAACTTTTCTTCCAAGGAGTAAGCGTCTTTTAATTTCATGGCTGCAGTCACCATCTGCAGTGATTTTGGAGCCCAAAAAAATAAAGTCTGACACTGTTTCCACTGTTTCCCCATCTATTTCCCATGAAGTGATGGGGCCAGATGATTCCTAATTGATGTCAGAGTCACTTCTTTCTTGGTGAGCTATTGGAGATATTTAACTTCCCGAGGAGCACTCTGTTGTGGTGGACCAGCCCTCTTCTTGCTATGTCTCAGCAGTTTAGGACATCATTTTTGCTTCAGTTACTTCTAATCCCAGCTGGCTGTTGAGTCTGACTTCACTAGGCCACTTTGGTGATGAAATAAAGTGATCTGTATCTCAATTTTGACTCCAAAAAAAAAAAAAAGAGAGAGAGAATGCTTTCCCACTGGCTCTCATTAGTGAGTTTGAGAGAAGTTCTTTGCAGGATCAATGGAAGAGCCTCGCAGTGACTCAGGACTGCCAGAGGCCAAGGAGACATTGACAGAGAATTAGAATGAGTTGACATCTCTACTGACAGCTGTTCACAGAAGGGAACTTCAAGGTTCCAGGACCCAAACTGAACCTTTTACTACCCATTACTATCTTGCTACAAGTCTAGACTTCAGCTCCCAACTAGATAAAAAATGCTATAATGTCTCTCTTTCTGATTATTTTTTATTTCATAAAATGAATGCTTTGGGCATTCATTTTTATTTTGAACATGTTTCATAAATAAAATGCTTATATAACACTGTTGCATAAGCAGTGGTATTCTCAGTTTGAGAATGAGTTACTTCACCTTAGAAGTTAGACAAATATGGCAGTGATGGAAGGTCTTACTGAGGTCAGTTTGCATGAAGGATGGAAGAGCCTCCCAGAAGAGGGTGCAGGGCACTGACATGCCCAAGTCCAAGCATAACAGGCAGGATATCAGTTCAAGTGCGTGCAGGCTCAGTTGTGTCCAACTCTGCGACCCCATGCACTGTAGCCCACCAGGCTCTTCTGTGCCTAGAATTTTCCAGGCAAAAATACTGCAGTGAGTAGTCATTTCTTACTCCAGGGCATCTTCCTGGCTAGGACTGAACCCTCATCTCCTATATCTACTGCTTTGGCAAGTGGATTCTTTACCACTGTGCCAGCTGGGAATCCCCTTAGAATATCAGAGGGAACCTCATCTCCTAATGCCATTTCCTTCCTAGCATCACCTCCAGACACACTGGGTCAAGGAAGAGCATTTCAATAAAGGGATGGTGAATATAAAATTCTCTTGATTATCCCCTTATTGGTAGATAAGTTAAAATATCCTCTTATTATGGCTCTTGTACACTTAGAACAGATTCCCAGAAGTAGTTTGAAAGGTAATAAAAACTGGTACATTTGACAGCAAGATATTTAGCCAGATCTTCTCTTTAATGACAGACTGGGACTTCCCTGGTGGTCCAGGGGTTAAGACTCCACCTTCCAGTGCAGGAGGTGAGGGTTCAGTCCCTGATTGGGGAGCTAAGATCCCACATGCCTTTTGGCCAAAAAGCCAGAACAAAAATAGAAGCCATTTTGTAACAAATTCAGTTAAGACTTTGAAAAAAAATCTTTTAAAAATGACAGGATGTTTTCCCCTAATATTTTATTATAAACATTTTAGAGCACATTAAAGTTTAAAAATTATACAGTGAACACCCATATACCTATCATCTGGACTTTACCATTATATTTGGTCTTTATATAAATGGGGTCCTTCAATAGTTATTCTTCTCTTACTTGTTTATTTCACTCTTATGTTTGTATGATTCTCATGTTAGTGTCTACAACTATTGCTCATTTATTTTTTTAAGGCTGTATAGCATTGTAGGCTATTAACACACCAAAGGTTATCATTTCTTTCCTGTTTCAAGGTATTTTGCTTCTGTGAACACTGTTGTATATATTTCTTGGTGCACACATGCAAGAACTTCTCTATGATTGTTAATTAGAAATAGAGTTTGTGCATCTTCAGATTTAAAGGATAAATTCAAATTGTTTCCCAAAGGACTTATACCACTTTAGGGTCTTAGCAGTTGTATATGCTGCTGCTGCTGCTGCTAAGTCACGTCAGTTGTGTCCGACTCTGTGCGACCCCATAGACGGCGGCTCACCAGGTTCCCCCGTCCCTGGGATTCTCCAGGCCAGAACACTGGAGTGGGTTGCCATTTTCATCTCCAATGCATGAAAGTGAAAAGTGAAAGTGAAGTCGCTCAGTCATGTCCAAGATTTTTTTTAATTCTATATTCTCATTAAAACTTGCCGTTATCTCATTTCTTTATTTAGACCGATACAGTGTGAAATGGTGTCTCAACTGTGATTTTAATTTGTGTTTGGTAGATCACAAATAAGGCTGAACTTCCTTTCACTGGCCATTCGTGTTTCCTCTTTTATTCATATCCTTTGTTTTCTATCGGGTCCGTTGTACTTTTTTTTACTGAGTGTAGAAGTCTGGAAGTATTTTGGATACTCTAGGAGAGCTATATATTTTTATATATATATTGCAAGTCTCTTTTACTTTTTAAAACATTTTATGTATGTGTTTATTTTTGGCTGTGCTGGGTCTTTGTTGCTGTGTGGGCTTTTCTTTGGTTGCAGCTAGCTGGGGCTACTCGCAGTAGCTGCTCATTGTGGTGGCTGCTCTTGTTGCAGAGCATGGGCTCTAGGGCACCTGGGCTTTAGTAGTTGGTGTATATGGGCTTAGCTGCCCTGAGGCAGGTGGAATCTTCCCAGACCAGGGATCAAACCCACGTCCCCTGAATTGGCAAGCAAATTCTTAACTTCTAGACCACCAGGGAAGTCCACAAATCTCTTTTAATTTGTAACTGTATTTTCACTTTTAAAAAGTTATCCTGTGATGTGTAGGGATTCTTACATTTTAATGCAGGCAAATCTCTCAGTCTTTTAAAAATGACTGAAGTTTTTTGGACTTCTTTTTTTTAATCTTCTTTTTTAAAATTATTTTTTGGCCATACCATGTAGCATTTGGGATCTTAGTTCCCAGACCAGGGACTGAACCTGCATCCCCTGCCTTGGAGGTGTGGAGTCTTAACCACTAGACTGCCACGGAAGTCCCTTTTTGAACTTCTTTACGAATGACTGAACTCCTAGAAGAGCATGAAGGTATTCCATTGACTATTTTTATAATTTGAACATCTTTAATCTTCAATATAAGTATCTCATCCTCCTGAAACTAAGGAGTAAAGACAGAAAGACAGTAAGGCCATTTTTCCTATGACTGTCTGATTACCCCAGCATCATTTATTGAAAGGCATGTCCTCTTCCCGCTGCTCTGTTGGCTGCCCACATCACATACCAAATTCCCACATATTATTTTCAGACTCTCTAATTTGTTCTTTTGCTTCATTTCTCTGGTGTGCTTGGTCGGCCCAGTCATGTTTGACTCTTTTGTGACTCTTTGGACCATAGCCCGCCAGGCTCCTCTGTCCATGGGATTTCCCAAACAAGAATACTGGAGTGGGCTACCATTTCCTTCTCCAGGAGATCTTCCCGACCCAAGGATCGAATCTGTGTTCGTCTCCTGCCTTGTAGGCAGATTCTTTACCTACTGAGCCATCAGGGAAGCGAGTTCTCTTGTTTTGCTCAGATACGGCACAATCTTAATTACTATACCTTAAAAAACATGTTGCGATGCCTGGGGCAGGCAGGAGCAGTTTAGTGCAACAGTAAGAGAGTCATACCATGGCTGGCAGCAGCTTTTAGCTAGAATGAGAGGCCTGAGTTGAGAACTGGGATTGAACAAAATGAGCACAGCTTGGACAGAANCCTTAAAAAACATGTTGCGATGCCTTGTAGGGCAGGCAGGAGCAGCTTAGTGCAACAGTAAGAGAGTCATACCATGGCTGGCAGCAGCTTTTAGCTAGAATGAGAGGCCTGAGTTGAGAACTGGGATTGAACAAAATGAGCACAGCTTGGACAGAAAGCCTCAAGCTCATCCATGGCATGACAGGTACCAGGCAATTGTGAGATGGGCAGCAAGCATTGGAAAATGAAATACGCCCACGAACACTTTTGCAAATGGCTAATATCCTGTAAGCAGAGGCATCATGTACAGTTGACCATGAAGAAGCTGAAAAAGGTTGGCACCAACATAAGAGTCCATCTCAGCAGCAGAGACAGAGTCAGCGGGGCATATGACATGGCAGTAGGTGATTTTTGAAGAAGTTGAAAGAAGAGAGGGCTTCCCTGGTAGCTCAGCTGGTAAAGAACCTGACTGCCAGTGCAGGCAATGCAGAGACATGGGTTCATTCCCTTGATCAGGAAGATCCCCTGAAGAAGGAAATGGCAACCCACTCCAGTAAGGATGGAAAGTTTTCTAGAAAGTTGTTAAAACCATATTATGGGGTTTGAGATAGAGCTCTGTTACATCCTAGTTGTGTATAGCATCAAGCAAATTACTAAACCTCACTGAGCCTCAGTTTCCTCCTCTGAATTGTGAGGCAAACAACAAAGTTACATTAGAGTTATTGGGAGGATTAAGGAAGATAACACATTAAAATGTAGAAAATATTAGTGATTGCTTTTATTATTACTTGATACCCAGATTTCCCAGGGACTTTAAGTACGTTAATTTCATTTAATTCTCAGACCAGCCCTCCCTCAGTGGTCAAGATATTGTCCTTATTTTACAGATGAGGAAACTTCAGAGTTCTTCAGCAGCTAGTCCTAAGTCATACCTTTAAGAACTGGAGAAGCGAGTCCATAGATCACATCCACGCTTTTCATGCTGCATCAGGTTGTCCTGGGAAAGCATGAGGACCAGGGGTTCTACAGTTAAACCAATGCAAGTTCTCCATTATGGTGGGCATGAAGAAAAGAAAGTGAAAGTGTTAGTTGCTCAGTCATGTCTGACTCTTTGTAACCCCATAGACTGTAGTCCACCAGGCTCCTCTGTCCATGGGATTTCCCTTCTCCGGTGTATATTCCCAGCCCAGGGAACAAGCCTGGGTCTCCCACATTGCAGGGAGATTCTTTACCATCTGAGTCAAGGGTGGGCATAATACAACTCAGTTTTTCTATTGCTACTTCCAGAATCATTACGGGACCCTCCAAGATGCAATCCTAGTGGCCTCCACCAACAAGTCTTAAGGGAGAAGGCAATGCATTCCTGAGGTCTCCTTAGGAAACTGAGTTTGCAGAAGGCTTCTCCCTTTTGCCTCCTTTCTTGTGCTTCTTCTCATCCCCAAGTCAAGGCAAGCCTGGGAAGTCGGCTGCACTCTGCTCAAAGCTCTCCTTCTGGGAGAGTAAATCTCTCAGTCTGGACTCTGGTTTCATCCCAGCTCTACCATTGGCTCCATGGGTGACTTTGGAAACCTCTTTGGACTTCACTGCCTTTGAGCGATAAATAGGATTAATGACATCCCCCAGTCACCCCATGGAAGCCACATAAGAGGTGGAGCAAGGAGTCAGATGGGAGATCATTTTGAGGAAATCAGAAGCATCACAAAGTTGTAAAGCATCATTACTGGGCTCAGCAGAGACTTGGGTTGCTTATTGGTCTGTGGCTCCCCAAACCCCAACCCTTCCTGGGAGGGCTAATTTCTGAGGGCCCCAGGGGTGACATGCAGTGGGTAGCACCTCACATGGGTGATCTCATCTCTCCTTCACCCGTTTTCTTATATATGGCCCCTTCCTTGCTCTTCGGGGCCAGGGCCTGCACAGTGCTGCCCCCGCTTCACCAGGAACCTCCCTGGCTTCTGTACCTGTAACAAGGTAAGTATTCTCCAGGGTTCCCCTCTGCTCCCTAGTAATGGAGAAGGCACTTGAGTTGTTATCAAGCAAGTCAGATCTCTTTCACAGAGGATTCAGTAGAGAAAGAATCTTAACTCTGGGTAACACATCAGGTGAGGGGAAGAGCTGACACTTCCCATTCCAGGCCACTTTGCCAATGCTTGTCATTCTTGGATGAAGCCAGCTTTCTGTTTTCATTGGAGTGAGCAGGAGGGCATTCATCAAATCCAGTTTTCCTGCTGGACCCATTTGTCAGCAACCATGGACCAGACCCCTCCATCAGAGGGCCTGATTGAGCCTTCCTTATCAGATGCATAAAGGGTTTAGTTGGAACATCATAGCAGGAAGCCATAAACACACAGTATGGACAGACTGGGGCTCACTTTGAACACCCGAGAGTCATAACCTAGGAGAACCTCTTCAGTTAAGGTCATCATGGTGATCCTGTTTAAGATGGACTTCTTAGATGAACAGCCCAGTGATCATCCTGGAATCTTGGTAACAGTAAGTAAGCTTCACCACTAAGAGTGAGGATTCCATGGCATCTCTGTGAGGTACACTCTACTCCTCCTCCAGGGGATCTTCCTGACCCAGGGATCGAACCTGCGTATCTTACATCTCCTGCACTGGCAGGCAGGTTCTTTATCACTAGTGCCACCTGGGAAGCATGCTTTTTGCCTAGCCTTATTTATTCACAGGGTCTGACCCTCCTGATTTGGGGGCTATTTCAAGAAAAGACATGTGTCAGTGACCAGGATTGTTTTAACTACTGCTTAACTGACTTCCCTGGTGGCTCAGATGGTAAAGCGTCTGCCTACAATGCGGGAGACCCATATTTGATCCCTGGGTTGGGAAGATCCTCTGGAGAAGGTCTGACATGACTGAGTGACTTCACTTTCACTTTAATTGTTCCTGATGTCCAATCTAGCTAAAGAATTGGCGATTCCCACAGTAGTATTGCTCTTTCACTAAAATCCATATCTCTTTCAAATCATATCAACCTTTCATTTTCTTGCATAAATTCCATCTCATTCAGAAATCCTTTCCCAACTCCTTGGTGTTGGTTGCCGAATTCATTTATTTACTTATTTCAGAAAAGTTAAGCATCTACTGTATGCAAAGTGTGATGATAGGCACTGAGAATACAAAGCTGAGTCAGGCCTAAATCTGTCCTGAAGCCATTTATAGTGAATAGAAGAACAGTGGAACGCTCTGTAGAGAAGTGAGCATGCAGGAGTATAACAGAGTCAACCTCCAAATACCACAGTTCAGAAGCATCAGTTTTTTGGCACTCAGCTTTCTTTATAGTCCAACTCTCACATCTATAAATGACTACTGGAAAAACCATAACTTTGACTAGACAGACCTTTGTTGGAAAAGTAATGTCTCTGCTTTTTAATATGCTGTGTAGCTTTTCATAGCTTTTCTTCCAAGGAGCAAGCGTCTTTTAATTTTATGGCTGCAGTCACCATCTGCAGTGATCTTGGAGCCCAGGAAAATAAAATCTGTCACTGTTTCCATTGTTTCCCCATCTATTTGCCATGAAGTGATGGGACCGGATGCCATGACCTTAGTTTTCTGAATGTTGAGTTTTAAGCCAACTTTTTCATTCTCCTCTTTCACTTTCATCAAGAGGCGCTTTAGTTCTTCTTCACTTTCTGCTGTAAGGGTGGTGTCATCTGCACATCTGAGGTTACTGATATTTCTCCTGGCATTCTTGATTCCAGCTTGTGCTTTATCCAGCCAGGCATTTTGCATGATGTACTCTAACTTTTTCATTCTCCTCTTTCACTTTCATCAAGAGGCGCTTTAGTTCTTCTTCACTTTCTGCTGTAAGGGTGGTGTCATCTGCACATCTGAGGTTACTGATATTTCTCCTGGCATTCTTGATTCCAGCTTGTGCTTTATCCAGCCAGGCATTTTGCATGATGTACTCTGCATATACGTTACGTAATCAAAATACAGCCTTGACGTACTTCTTTCCTGATTTGGAACCAGTCTGTTGTTCCATGCCCAGTTCTAACTGTTGCTTCTTGACCTGCATACAGATTTCTCAGGAGGCAGGTAAGGTGACCTGGTATTCCCATCTCTAAGTATTTTCCACAGTTTGTTGTGATCCACACAGTCAAAGGCTTTGGCATAGTCAATAAAGCAGAAAGAGATGTTTTTCTGGAACTCTCTTGCTTTCTCCATGATCCAACAGATGTTGGCAATTTGATCTCTTGTTCCTCTGCCTTTTCTAAAACCAGCTTGAACACCTGGTAATTCACAGTTCACCTTCTGTTGAAGCCTGGCTTGCAGAATTTTGAGCATTACTTTGCTAGCATGTGAGATGAGTGCAATTGTGTGGTAGTTTGAGCATTCTTTGGCATTGCCTTTCTTTGGAATTGGAATGAAAACTGACCTTTTCCTGTTCTGTGGCTACTGCTGAGTTTTCCAAATTTGTTGGCATATTGAGTGCAGCACTTTCACAGCATCACCTTTCAGGATCTGAAATAGCTCAACTGGAATTCCATCACCTCCATTAACTTTGTTCACAATGATGCTTCCTAAGGCCCACTTGATGTCACATTCCAGGATGTCTGGCTCTAGGTGAGTGATCACACCATCATGATTATGTGGGTCATGAAGATCTTTTTTTGTATAGTTTTTGTGCGGTAGTTTGAGCATTCTTTGGCATTGCCTTTCTTTGGAATTGGAATGAAAACTGACCTTTTCCTGTTCTGTGGCTACTGCTGAGTTTTCCAAATTTGTTGGCATATTGAGTGCAGCACTTTCACAGCATCACCTTTCAGGATCTGAAATAGCTCAACTGGAATTCCATCACCTCCATTAACTTTGTTCACAATGATGCTTCCTAAGGCCCACTTGATGTCACATTCCAGGATGTCTGGCTCTAGGTGAGTGATCACACCACCATGATTATGTGGGTCATGAAGATCTTTTTTTGTATAGTTCTTCTGTGTATTCTTGCCACCCCTTCTTAACATCTTCTGCTTCTCTTACATTATAGCTATATATTTCCCTTTGACAAAGAGAAGCTGGCCCTTTTAACTAAAAATTTCCTCCTGGTAAGTTTACCTTGGTACAGTTTAAAAAGTTGTAAACAGTTGGCTCTCAGTATTCATGGATGCAGAACCCATGGATACAGAGGGCTGACTGTGCTAAGCCATTTTATTTAAGGGACTTGAGCACCCTGAACCTGGTGGAAATATGATGGGAGGAACTACTGAGCTACTACTTCTGGCCTTTAAAAATCTCTGGAATTTAGATAAATAGAACTTTGAAAGATATATTATTATGAAAGTAATCTGATTTATTTTGTAAGATTTCACCCTACAATTAAACTTTTGAGTTTTATAGCTGGCTATTGTTGGCATATGGGCTTCTCTGGTGGCTCAGATGATAAAGAATCTGCCTGTAATGCAGGAGACCCAGGTTCAATCCCTTGAGTCAGGGAGATCCCCTGGAGAAGGGAGGCAACCCATCCCAGTATTCTTGCCAGGAGAATTCCATGGACAGAAGAGCCTGGCAGGCTGCAGTCCATGGGGTCACAAAGAGTTGGACATGACTGAGCAACTAACCCTGACTGACTTTTGTTGGTGTGTAAGGAATCTATTGACTTGTGTATGATTATTTTTTATTTAACTTGCTAATATCGTAATAAATCCACAAGTTTCCAAGTTTTTTTGTTTCTTCTATTAAGGCAATGCTATTGTTCTCAACTTACTCTTTTCTTTCTTGTTTTTATTACCTAAGCATTTTATTTTCCTTTGCCCAAAACTTTTAGAATAATAAATATTTGAAGCAGCAAAGGCCATGGCTTTACTTGCTCCTGATTTTAACACAAATATCACTACTACTCTGCCATTATGAATGATTCAGATTTGCAATGGATATGCTCTATAGCATAAAGTGATATATTTCCATTTCAAGTAACTACAAGTGTGTTTTTCTCTTTTTTTTTCTCTCTACATCCAGTATATGTGCAGATGTTTAAGAACTGCCTCTATAAAATTTTCCTCTTTTTAAGCCAACTAATATGCTACAATATATTAATAGATTTACCAATATTAAACCTTCCTCTGCTATAAGTGGTGGATCCTCTACTAGATAATGGTGGATTCAAGTATTGCACTTAAGATATTTACATACAAAATGTCAAACAAGAGTAGTATAGAATAATTCCATTTTTGCTGCCATTGTTACATTTTAATATCAAGATTTGCTAACTTTAAAAATACAAATTTGGAAGGCTTTCATATTATATAAGTTAAGAACAGTTTATATTATATTACAATTATTAAAAAAATAATTGGTCAAAGAAGCAAATGAGCCTGGAGCCTACAAATGGAAATACATTATCAATCACTCTTTCCATTTTTCAGTTGGTTTATTTGGTTTAGGGAGTACTCTTGAATTGATTGTTCAAACTTAGGAACAAATAGTGTTCCATTTCTATTTTATTTATTTTTGGCACTTTTAATTCCTAATTTTGTGTACGTTTATATTTTCCTCGCTTAGATGTTGGCCAGATATTTATTTATTTGTGATATATTTATAAGGGCAATTATAAATTATAAAGTCCTTATCAGTTCAGTTCAGTTCAGTCACTCAGTCATGTCCAACTCTTTGCGACTCCATGAATCGCAGCATGCCAGGCCTTCCTGTTCATCACCAACCACTGGAGTTCACTCAGACTCACGTCCATCGAGTCAGTGATACCATCCAGCCATCTCATCCTCTGTCGTCCCCTTCTCCTCTTTTTCCATGATCCAGCAGATGTTGGCAATTTGATCTCTGGTTTCTCTGCCTTTTCTAAAACCAGCTTGAACATCAGGAAGTTCACGGTTCACGTATTGCTGAAGCCTGGCTTGGAGAATTTTGAGCATTACTTTACTAGAGTGTGAGGTGAGTGTAACTGTGCGGTAGTTTGAGCATTCTTTGGCATTGCCTTTGTTTGGAATTGGAATGAAAACTGACTTTTTCCAGTCCTGTGGCCACTGCTGAGTTTTCCAAATTTGCTGGCAGATTGAGTGCAGCACTTTCACAGCATCATCTTTCAGGATTTGAAACAGCTCTACTGGAATTCCATCACCTCCACTAGCTTTGTTTGTAGTGATGCTTTTTAAGACCCACTTGACTTCACATTCCAGGATGTCTGGCTCTAGATTAGTGATCACACCATCATGATATAAATATGGTCAATTCTGGCTTCCCTGGTGACTCAGTGGTAAAGATCCCCCCAGGGAAGAGGGTTCAGTCCCCGGGTTGGGAAGATCCTCTAGAGAAGGAAATGTCAACCCACTCCAGTATTCTTGCCTGGGAAATCCCACAGACAGAGGAGGCTGGCGGGCCACAGTCCATGGAGTTGCAAAAGAGTCAGATGTGACTTCTCGACTAAACAACAACAACCACACGATCCGTTCTATTCCTTTCTATTTTACTATCTGATCAATTTTACTTCAGTGTTATGTTTTCCCCAAATCTTCTCATATGGGTTAGTGGTGGTGGGAGGGCCTCCTTCCTTGGTTCTAGGGATCCAAGGAAGAAAGGGATTTTTATCTTTCACGAGGAAGGGGGTAAGTCCAATGTAGTTATGGTATCAGGTAACTCACCTGGACTCTGGGTAAGGACACTGAGATGAAGGCAGAGAAGGTTAATGAGTGAGGTGTGGCCTGAAAGAGAAAATACCCACTAGGACACTTGGGAATTTACTCTGAGGCTTGACATCTGAAAGCGAGTCAATATATTTCTACTGATCAACTAACTTGGAAAGACTGATCCCTTCCCCTATGGGATATCTTCTTATAGGGAGCCATGGAGCCAGAATCTGGGGCCAATGGAACAGCTGTTACTGAATTCATCCTGCTGGGTTTGGTGGAGACTCCAGGGCTGCGGCCAGCTGTCTTTGTACTCTTCCTCCTTGCCTACCTTGTCACTGTCGGGGGCAACCTCAGCATCCTGGCAGCCATCTTGGTGGAGCCCAAACTCCACACCCCCATGTACTTCTTCCTGGGGAACCTATCGGTGCTGGACATTGGGTGCATCACCGTCACTGTTCCCTCGATGCTGGATCGTTTCTTGTCTCACAAGCGCACAGTTCCCTATGCAGCCTGCCTCTCACAGCTTTTCTTCTTCCACCTCCTGGCTGGTGTGGACTGCTTCTTGTTGACAGCCATGGCCTATGACCGATTCCTGGCCATCTGCCGACCCCTCACTTACAGTGCCCGCATGAGCTCGATGGTCCAGAGGATACTGGTGGCTGTGTCCTGGGCTTGTGCCTTCTCAAATGCACTGACCCACACTGTAGCCATATCCACACTCAACTTCTGTGGTCCCAGTGTGATCAACCACTTCTACTGTGACCTCCCGCAGCTCTTCCAGCTCTCCTGCTCCAGCACCCAGCTCAACGAGCTGCTGCTCTTTGGTCTGGGTGTCCTCATGGCAGGTGCACCTGTGATTCTCATTGTCACCTCCTACATCCATGTGGCAGCCGCAGTCCTGCGGATCCGCTCAGCGGAGGGCAGGAAGAAAGCCTTCTCCACATGTGGCTCCCACCTCACCGTGGTGGGCATCTTCTATGGCACAGGCATCTTCAGCTACATGCGGCTAGGCTCAGTGGAGGCTTCAGACAAGGACAAGGGGATTGGCATCCTCAACACCATCATCAGTCCCATGCTGAACCCACTCATCTACAGCCTCCGGAACCCTGATGTGCAGGGCGCCCTAAGGAGGGTGCTCCTGGGGAAGCGAGCCTTTGCATGAGGGATGTCTCAAAAGGGTGAAACTGTAGCAAGTGTCCCTGTCCTTCCTAGATCTTGAGCAGGTTGACTTTTGTTAGGAAGTGAGGCTTCTTGTTCCTCAAGGAGGTTCGATCTGATAATAGATGTGTAGGTTCTGTAGACCAGAGCCCTTGATTAGTTGCCATTTGGTCTAGCTACCCTTCACACTCCAGATGGACATGGAACCCAGGTAGTTCTATATTCTGGAAGGCTCATGACCCTAAAGGAAGAACCTTTAGTTTTTTCCTGCTGGGGTTCCCCAAAATACACCAGCAGAGATTCTATCTAGACTGGAATATGGTGCCAAGTATTAGCACATCCTCCTGTCAGGCTTGCTCTGAAAGCAGCATTCCCAACCTGTTTTTACACAAGGATCCAGACCTAGTACAGCATAATTTGAGACCCTGATTTCCAGTACCCTGCCTATACTTTAACATTCTAGGGTTTTTAAGCGTGGAGAATTTATATTTCCTTTGGCATTTCTTTCTATTTTCTAAATAGAAATATTCATTGATTTAAATTTTTTCTTAGAAATTATGTTTATAGAAATGAAAACAAAATTTTATGAGTGTAAAATAAGAACCTTTAATATTTATGTATATTCATATCAATAGAGGCATATATGCCATGTTTTATGTTTACACATTACATGGTAGACTTTTCTACATGCTAAATATCTGAAAACTTACTTAACCCATTTTAATGACTGCCTAGTGTTAATTTATGAGTGAATCATAATTTGCTTAACCATATTCCTTTTGATGGAGTTTAGATTGTTTCTAGATTTACTGCAATTACAACCAATGATGTAAAAGCTATTCTTTAGAGATGAGTTTCTATTATCCTCTAAACATTTCCATAAGTTCTAATTAATAAAATTCCTGAGTTGAGAAAATAAAATTTTAGATTTTTTTCTATGTATTTCACTCTTATTCTACAAAATATTTGCACTATTCTGTTATTCCAATAGTGAGTGAAATCACTTCGTCCTCATAACTTTGTCAACTGCTATAAATAAATGCTTCTAATTTTTCACAATACAAAGGTTGAAAATTACCAATGAGTGTTTCAATATTCATCTCTTTGATGTTCACATTAAATTGAATATATTTTCAAATGTTTAATATCCATGATGTGGACTGAATTATGTCTCACCAAAATTCATCTGTTGAAACCCTAAAACTCCCAATGTGACTGTATCTTGTGATAAGGTCTTTAGAAAGTAATTAAGGTTGAAGTGAAGTAAAGACGTGAAGTCGCTCAGTCGTGTCCAACTCTTTGCGACTTCATGGATTGTAGCCCACTAGGCTCCTCAGGGGAGGAGGCAATGGCACCCCACTCCAGTACTCTTGCCTGGAGAATCCCATGGATGGAGGAGCCTGGTGGGCTGCAGACCATGGGGTCGCTAAGAGTCGGAAACGACTGAGCGACTTCACTTTCACTTTTCACTTTCCTGCATTGGAGAAGGAAATGGCAACCCACTCCAGTGTTCTTGCCTGGAGAATCCCAGGGACGGAGGAGCCTGGTGGGCTGCCATCTATGAGGTCGCACAGAGTCGGACACGACTGAAGCGACTTAGCAGCAGCAGCAGCAGGTTCCTCAGTCCATAGGATTTTCCAGGCATGAATGCTGGAGTGGGTTGCCATTTCCGTCTCCAGGGGATCTTCCTGACCCAGGAGTCGAACCCAGGTCTCCCGCATTGTAGGCAGATGCTTTACTGTCTGAGCTACCAGGGAAGCCCACAATTTAGGTTAAATGAGATTAATTAGGGCTTCCCAGGTAGCGCTAGTGGTAAAGAATCTGCCTGCCAATGTAGGAGATGCAGGTTTGATCCCTGGGTTGGGAAGATCCCCTGGAGAAGGGAATGGAGACCCATTCCTGTATTCTTGCCTGGAGAAGTCCATGGACAGCCAAGCTTGCCCTCAAATTCTACCCATTTTGTTACAAGTGACAGGCATTCCTTCCTTTTCGCGGTGGAATGATACTCCTCTGTGTACATTTTCTTTATCCAATTATCTGCTGAAGAACATTTAGGTTGCTTCCATGTCTTGACTATTATGAGCAATGCTGCAGTGAACATGGGAGCATAAGTGAAAGTGAAAGTGAAAGTGAAGTCGCTCAGTCGTGTCCGACTCTTTGCGACCCCATGGACTGTAGCCTACCAGGCTCCTCCATCCAAGGGATTCTCCATAGATGTCTCTTTACTAATAATTTCATTTTCTTTGTGTGTGTGTAACTGGGCTTCTCAGGTGGCGTTAGTGGTAAAGAACCTACCTGCCAATGCAGGAGACATAAGAGACTCAGGTTTGATTCCTGGCTGGGGAAAATCACCTGAAGAAGGAAATGGCAACCCACTCCAGTATTCTCGCCTGCAAAGGATCTAGACCATATGGCAGTTCTATGTTTAATTTTTTGAGGAAACTCTATACTGTTTTCCATATGGCTATACCAATTTATATTCTCACCAACAGCGTGTGAGGGCTCCCTTCTCTCCACATCCTCACCAACATTTGTTATTTCTTGTCTTTTTGACAGTAGCCATACTAACAGGTATGAAGTGATACCACTGTGGTTTTGACTTGCAGTTCCCTGATGGCTAGTGATGTTGAACACCTTTTCACGTACTTGTTGGTCATCTGGATGTCTTCTCTGGGAAAATGTTTCTATTCAGGTCTGTTGCCCATTTTCAAAATTGGACTTTTTGCTTTTACTTGCTATTGTGTTGTATGTGATCTTTATAGATTTGGGGTATTAAGCTTTTATCAGATACATGGGCTTAGTTGCTCAGTTGTGTCTGACTCTTTGTGACCCCCATGGACTATAGCCTACCAAGCTCCTCTGTCCGTGGAATTCTTCAGGCAATAATATTGGAGTGGGTTTCCATTTCCATCTCCAGGGGATCTTCCTGACCGAAGAAGCAAGCCCTCGTCTCCTGTGTCTCCTGCATTGCAGACAGATTCTTTACCCACCGAGCCATCTGGGAAGCCACCAAATATGGGTTGCAAACATTTTCTCCCATTCTGTAGGTTGCCTTTGATTGATTACTTCCTTTGCTGTGCAGAAGCACGTTAGTTGGCATAGCTTGTCCTACTGAAGTCGATGTTGGCAAAAACCTTGGAGGTCTTTGGTAGCCAAAACTGTAGAAGCCCTGTAGATGACCATAGTAGCCTATCAGGGTCCTGGGTGCAAAGGCTGCAGGTATCCTCCTGTTCCATTTTGCCCGTAGGGGGAAGCTGTAGCTGAGGGGATCCCTCTTGGCGCCAGGTCTGGTGGGCTGACACTCAGAGTGGGAGAGAAGCTGGGGCCCTGGGGTAAGGTGCACTTCTTGTTCTTGGATTGGAAGAATCGATATTCTAAAAGTGACTGTACTACCCAAGGCAGTCTACAGATTCAATGCAATCCCTATCAAATTACCAACGGCACTTTCCACAGAACTAGAACAAAAAATTTCGCAATTTTTATCTCATAGGATTGTTGTAAGAGTTGGTTGAGATTCCGTGTCTATAAAGTTCATGGTGTAGTGTCATGTACACAGTGTTTTGAATGTCATTATTATGCTACTAACATCATCAGTGGTCTCCTAATAGGAACTTTGTGTGTGTTACTTCATTTAATTTTCCCAGCAACCTTGAGAGAGAATATTACCCATTTTCCAAATAGGAAAACTGGGGTTCAATGGGGTTCAGTAGCTGTTGGCAACTGGATGAGCAGGTCTATTCCTTTACAAAGTCCAGCAGGCTCCTACAGAGAGTGTACTGCCATATGGGCTCTGGTGTAATTGAGAAGGACATGAGAATCCAGGGGTTGCGTTACACAGCCTCTCCAATTTTCAGTCTCTGTCATCTCT
Organism: Cephalophus harveyi; assembly: GCA_006410635.1. NCBI lineage: Eukaryota > Metazoa > Chordata > Mammalia > Artiodactyla > Bovidae > Cephalophus > Cephalophus harveyi. The sequence goes on along the minus strand of SJYT01000985.1, from coordinate 58,840 downwards.
AACACTAGACTCTCATTTTCTAAAGACTTGGCCCAGAAAATTACAGTGGGGGGCAACCTCCCAGGGGGATCCTCAGCTTCCACCACCCTCAGGATCATTATAGGATCCCCAAGAGTGTGTGTCTCTTGTTAATAAGCCCCAGGTGGGAATGTATTTTCTTTCTGAAGATTTGTTACAAATTTGAAGTTGGAAAAGGAGCCTTTGGCTCCTTTCTTGGGTTTTATTCCTCATTGCGGGGTTCAGGAGTCAGCTGGTCTATACCCCCAAGGTTCTGTTTGGACGAGACATCTGGGAGAGCAAAACTTCCAACCTGGGACCCCAGATTCAATCCTGGTTCTGCTTCTAGTTCCCTCATGACTTTGGGAAAGCCAATAGCTCCCTACGTCCCCATCTGTTATTAGGACAGCTGCCCTAACCATCTCCATAAATTAATATGAGGGATGGCGATGAAGATGTTTGAAAAAATTCTAAGTCAACAGAGTCGTGAGGCACCCCTGATTGGCCACCGCAGTATTTATTAGGGCTTGTATTGTGTACCTGTCCTTGGCTCTCCCCATTGCCTCCTTCCCCTTCCTGGGCTAATTTCGAGGTCTCAAGGGGACAACACGATGGTGGAGAAGTCCCATGACAGAGATGGCCTCAGCCTCTCTCTATCTCATTTCTGTATATATGGCCCCTTTCTTTCCCCCAGAGTAGCAGAGGGCTGAGTTTGTACAGATTCTCATCCCCTTTTTACAGCCCTTTCCATGAAACCTCGATGGCCTCTGTGCCATAGCAAAGAGACTTCTTACATGACCCTCCGTCTGCTCCCATGTAACAGAGAAGGGACTTCAGTGGTCACTAAGTCAGGCTTCCTGGTTTTACAGATGCAGCAACCAAGGTCTCAAAAGCAAAAATAAAGAGACTTGCACAGGATGACATATCAGGTGAGTGGAAAAGCTGGGACTATGATCCAAAACTTGAGGTTTCACTTCCAGGCACCGTTACCAGTTCTTCCTTCTTTATAAGATAAAGCTTGTTTTCTGATTTTATTCAGTGTTCAAGTCCCTGCCCAGAACTCAATCCTTACTGGGCAACTTGACCAGATCCCTGAGACCAAACCTATAGCATGAAGGACCTACTGGAATTTCAGAGCAGGGAGTGGTCACGGCATAATGAGGGAAGCCCAGGACTCATATGGATCCCCAAGAATGGTGATCTAGAAGGGTCACCTCATTAATAGATTACACCTGTGATTTCATCAGCCACTGAAGCCCTGGCTGGCTAGTCTGGTGAACAACCAGAATTTAGGAGACTGTAAGTTTCGTTCCTTGTTAATTGAGGGCTGGACAGAAGCTACTAGAAGAGCATAGTATTCTGGCTCATGACTTACTTGTTTTTGAAGAGTCCCTCTTCTGATTGTAGAAAATATGTGGGAAGTTCATACAAAGAGCTATATGTCAATGCATGGATGCTACAACCCCTGCATGCCTATCGAGACGAATGGAGGAATCAACCCTATCCCTACAGCAGTCACCCTGTACCTTTCACTCGACTCGACTTCCTCTAAATCATGTCTAGCACAATTCACACTTGTTCACAAATCCTTTCCTCACCACCTTAGCCCACAATGAGGCCCCTTTGGCCAGAAAACCTCTTTGTCAACCAGTGCGGCTATTCATTTATTTACAAAATGATGCACAATTACAATGAGTTTATGCATGTAGTTCCTAAGGTTGAGTCAGCCATGAATCTCATCCTTAAATTACTAAATGACTAAATCACTAAATGACTGTGCTGAAGGCACAGTGCCTAGTGCCACATAGAATACAATTAAAGTGCAATGGGAACGTCGAAGATATAAGCATCACTTTAAAATGGGCACAGATAAGGGCAGCGTTTCTGGAGGAAGACAGCATTTGAGCTGAATCATGAAGATTTTGAACATATGACATTGGAAGAAAGACATTCAGTACAGAGAAAATAGCATAAGCAAAGGTGGGAATCTAGGAACTCACAGAGTTTGCAATCTTAAGACATGGTTTAAAATAAAAAGGGAAATCAGGGGACAACTGCTGACCATGGCCATGATCCATCCAAGGCACTGATTTGGAGTTGAGCTACTGCAGCCTGCAAGGCAAGACTGGGATTTACAAGGGCACAGCTATCATGAGTATGAGAATAAGTCTTTGAGTCATAAGAATGGGTCAGAAATACATTGAGAGGAAAAAAAAAAAAAGAAATACATTGAGAGAGAGTTGCAGGAGAAGGACATGGCTTTATGATCCTTGAGGTGTCCTGATGGTATGTGTAAATGCTAAGAACAGGTTAAAAGTCAGCATATCCTAGTTAAGACCTTGCCTTCAGCCACTTGCTATATGTGACTCATGTTCTTTCTGTAAAATGCAGATTAAAATGGTATCTGTTTCATAGGGAGGTTGTGAGGAATAAATGAGTTAACCACACGCAAAGCACTTAAGACTATGCACTGTTGTAGCCCAGGGTAAGTCTCCTTGTAATTATTAGCAGGGAATGCTTCCAAGGGAATTCTGTCAGTTCAATCCCTGGGTTGGGAAGATTCCCTGGAGAAGGAAATGGCAACCTACTCCAGTATTCTTGCCTGGAAAATTCCATGAACTGAGGACCCTGGCAGGCTACAGTCCATGAGATCGCAAAGAGTTGGGCACGACTGAGTGATTGAGCACACACTTCACCCAGTTAAAGCATACAATTCAATTCATATTCACAGAGTTGTGGGGCTTTTTTAATTTTTATTTTTAGTTGAAGGATAATTGCTTTAAATGTTGTGTTGGTTTCTGCCGCACAACAAACAAAGCATAGTATATGGTATATGTATTCTACAAGCTGTACTTTACATTTAATAATAGTGCTTTAATATCTTTCAATCAGCACAGATAGAGCTATTTCCTACAGCTGCATAATATTCCTTTGGAAAAATATTCCATAATTAACTTAGTAAGCCCTTTAATAATGAACACATAGATTATTTCCAATTATTTGCTATTACAAAAAATGCTGCAACAAATAAGCTCACACAGACATCATTGCTGTGTGACCATCATTTCTGTGACCATATATCTGTTGGATAAATTTCCAGACATGGAATTATCAGGTAAAAAGAAAGATACATTTATAATTTGAAAGATGTTGCCAAATCGTCCTTTCTCCTTTTCACTTCTGCCTTACAGATATTATGCAAATTCCCCTTGTGGCCAACCCTAATCTAGAAGCATGCAAAGAATGGGCTTTGGGAAGAAGTGGGTCCATTTAGCCAGTTTGCCAGAATTTTAAAATAATGAAAATGTTACTTTTGATTATTAAAATTTTGTCTATATTTTGAGTTATCTTTGCACTACTACTATTAAATTCTCCATTTCCCCAATAACTTTGTGGTTTAATACTTCATTTAAAACTTTGATCTATTTAGAATTTATTTTTGCAAAATATATGAGGTATATAGTTATGACTTACAGTTTTCCAACATAGTTATATTATTGCCCTCATAAGCACTTACTGAATAATACTTGTTCCCATTCCTTTGCTGCTGCTGCTGCTAAGTCACTTCAGTCCTGTCTGACTCTGTGCGACCCCATAGACGGCAGCCCACCAGGCTCCCCCGTCCCGGGAATTCTCCAGGCAAGAACACTGGAGTGGGTTGCCAGTTCCTTCTCCAATGCATGAAAGTGAAAAGTGAAAGTGAAGTCGCTCAGTCGTGTCCGACTGTTTGCGACCCCATGGACTGCAGCCTACCAGGCTCCTCCGTCCATGGGATTTTCCAGGCAAGAGGACTGGAGTAGGGTGCCATTGCCTTCTCCATCCCATTCCTTTAAGATGCTGCTTTTATTATATACTAAATTCCTTCATTAGTTTAAGTCTATTCCTTGACTTTTCAGTTTTTTTAAGCTTATAGAATGTTACTCTTTTAGCCTAATACAGGTATAATCAACAAGTAAAACTGTCAAAGTATAACATGATTATTTGACGTATGTTTACATGGTGAAAGGATTCCCATGTAGCTGAGAATGTTGTAGAAAATGTAGTGAGTTAACAAGTGTGGTGTGGACTGGATGGTGGGAAAGTCCTTACTTGGAAAAGGAGAACTTAGTAGAGGGCTCAGGACATAGGAATAAGTCTATTTCTTCTTTTTGAATATATCGAGAGGAATTATTCCTTATCTTCTTGAATATTTCCTTTCAGGATCTAATGCAGCCAAAACCTGGGGCCAATGGAACAGCTGTTACTGAATTCATCCTGCTGGGTTTGGTGGAGACGCCAGGGCTACGGCCAGCTGTCTTTGTACTCTTCCTCCTTGCCTACCTTGTCACTGTCGGGGGCAACCTCAGCATCCTGGCAGCCATCTTGGTGGAGCCCAAACTCCACACCCCCATGTACTTCTTCCTGGGGAACCTATCGGTGCTGGACATTGGGTGCATCACTGTCACCGTTCCCTCGATGCTGGGTCGTGTCTTGTCCCATAAGCGCACAGTTCCCTATGCAGCTTGCCTCTCACAGCTTTTCTTCTTCCACCTCTTGGTTGGTGTGGACTGCTTCTTGTTGACAGCCATGGCCTATGACCGATTCCTGGCCATCTGCCGACCCCTCACTTACAGCACCCGCATGAGCCCGACAGTCCAGAGGATACTGGTGGCTGTGTCCTGGGCTTGTGCCTTCTCAAATGCACTGACCCACACTGTAGCCATATCCACACTCAACTTCTGTGGTCCCAGTGTGATCAACCACTTCTACTGTGACCTCCCGCAGCTCTTCCAGCTCTCCTGCTCCAGCACCCAGCTCAACGAGCTGCTGCTCTTTGGCGTGGGTTTCATAATGGCAGGTACCCCCCTGGCTCTTGTTGTCACCTCCTACATCCATGTGGCAGCTGCCGTCCTGCGGATCCGCTCAGCGGAGGGCAGGAAGAAAGCCTTCTCCACGTGTGGCTCCCATCTCACTGTGGTTGCCATATTCTATGGTTCAGGTATCTTTAACTACATGCGACTAGGTTCAGTCAAGCTTTCAGATAAGGATAAAGCTGTTGGAATTTTTAACACTGTAGCCAACCCCATGCTGAATCCAATCATCTACAGTCTCAGGAACCCTGATGTTCAGGGTGCCCTCTGGCGGGTGATCAAGGGGAGGTGGTCACTGGCGTGATGAGGTCTTGTGTCAATTTCTCCCTTTCTCTTTTTGGACTAAAGGAAAAATTCTCTGGGGCTAGTAATTGGGACAAATGGTCCAGAACCTTCTCTATCTCCCTGAGCTTTTTTTTTTTTTTTTGTAGGGGATAATATGCATAGGAGCCCTACCCAATATAGGCAATGGACAGGTAGAATCTGCCGGGTCAGTCTCCTTGCCAAATTACAACTTAAGTCACTGTACGCTCCTTTTCTGGGTGGAAGTGAAACCCAGGAAGCCTTTCTTTTTTTTTTTTTTTTGTAGGGGATAATATGCATAGGAGCCCTACCCAATATAGGCAATGGACAGGTAGAATCTGCCGGGTCAGTCTCCTTGCCAAATTACAACTTAAGTCACTGTACGCTCCTTTTCTGGGTGGAAGTGAAACCCAGGAAGCCTTTAACGCCTTCAGGTTCATGTCTCATAGGGAATGACTCTTCCATTGCTTATAGCAAGAATATCCCAGTAACTTCCCAGGTGGTCATATGACTTCTTCAAGTTCAGGAATGGTTAACCTTTTACAAAACATAGGCCTAGAGATCAGGATGACTCTATTTCTCCCGTCAGGCTTCTACAAGCCAAAAAAAAGCAACTCATTCCTCTCCCATCACACAAGATATCAATACCACAGGATACGGAGGGAACAGATGGGAAACTGTATGGTCATGTATTCTTGAGGAACTCGGGAAAGCATGACACCTCTGTGAAGATTTTTACAACTTAAGTTTTTTTTTTTAATTTCAAAACTTTAACAAATACGCTATGCTATGCTATGCTAAGTCGCTTCAGTCGTGCCCGACTCTGTGCAACCCCAGAGACAGCAGCCCACCAGGCTCCCCCGTCCCTGGGATTCTCCAGGCAAGAACACTGGAGTGGGTTGCCATTTCCTTCTCCAATGCACGAAAGTGAAAAGTGAAGTCGCTCAGTCGTGTCTGACTCCTAGCGACCCCATGGACTGCAGCCCACCAGGCTCCTCCATCCATAGGATTTTCCAGGCAAGAGTACTGGAGTGGGATGCCACTGCCTTCTCCATTGCAAATATGACCACTCTCAAAATACAAGAATGAAATTTCCTCATGTATCCATATATGTTTCAAATCTTTTGAAAAGATTATACCCTAAATATTATTTAAATATTTTAAAAAACAGAATGATCAACATGAAATTCTCCACTGAATTCTCCCTCTCAGTCCCCAAAGCTCCTAGCTAAGACAATCTGTTTCTGTAAATACAAGTCACAAGGTGATATGTGCTACTAGCCTTTAGTCCTGTCATTATCTAGCTGTATTTTCCTTCTAGAGCCCCTTTTATTTTTTAGCCACACCACATGGCATGTAGGATCTTAATTCCCTGACCAGGGATGGAACCCACACCCCGTGCATTTGAAGTTTGGAGTCTTAACCAGTGAACCATCAGAGAAGTCCACTAGGGTCTCTTAGATTAATTTCCCATCCTGGCATCTCTACTGTGCCACTGGTGTTTTCTGATTAATTTCCCTAAAACTTCCCCTTGACCTGCATATGCAGGATTGGTTTCTCATGATACTTTATGGGGATGAAGGGGCTGAAAGGACAGGAGGGAAGGAAACAAAACAAGATTGGATGGAGGCAGAGGGCTTGTGGGAAATGAAGACGAAAAATGAGGAACAGAGAGAAACATAATTGCAAGCAAAAGGATTTGAGAAGTAAAGATGGAGATATTGCATGTATGCTCAGTTATGTCCAACTCTTTGTGACCCCATGGACTGTAGCCCAACAGGCTCCTCTCATCCGCAGTGTTCCTGACCTTGATCGGGTCCTTTACTTTCCCTGGGCCTGAACTTGACAGAGGCCCAAGATAATGGTCGATATTCTTTCACCTCTAATGTTCTCTGATTTGGAATGAACAGAAAGACTGTCTCACTGTTGACCCTGAAAAAACACAACAAATTCCACCATCACTTCTTCTACCTATAGCAAATAACAGAGCTAGTTGCAAAACAGAGCTAGTTGTTTACTCCCCGGAATTCCTGTGCCTCTGGCCCTTTCGCATCTGAACACTCATCTGAAGTCACATCAAGGGATAACTCTGAGGGATAATTCTGTGTGATGTCATCCCTGGGTGGAATGCATCAGCTAGTTCAGCATCTTAAAGGATGACCAAGGACACAGGTTCCCAGCACTCAGGAACATAAGGTTTCTTTAACAATTGGGAGATTTCCTTTCCTTTAGAATTTGTCTCTTCTTTTTTATTCCAACCTGGGAATCTCTTTGCTACTTAAAAATGTATCACACTGAGTTGGCCAAAAAGTTTGTTTGTTTCCATAGGCTGTTAAGGAAAAACTCAAACGGACATTTTGACCAACCCAATATATATAATATATCATGTTGTAAAGGTTTAAACAATACAGAATGTCATTATCACTCTTGGACATCATTCCCACAACAACCCTATTCTTTAAAAGGAACAGGGCTTCCCTGGTGTGTCAGAAGTAAAGAATCCACCTGCCACTGCAGGAGACACAGGTTCGATCCCTGGTCCGGGCTCCTCTGTTCATGGGATTTCCTAGGCAAGAATACTGGAGTGGGTTGCCATTTCCTTTTCCAGGGGATCTCACCGACACAAGGATTGAACTCACATCTCCTGCATTGGCAGGTGGATTCTTTTCCACTATACCACCAGGGAAGCCTGACATTCAGTTCAGTTCAGTTCAGTTCAATCGCTTAGTCATGTCTGACTCTTTGCAACCCCATGAATTGCAGCATGCCAGGCCTCCCTGTCCATCACCAACTCCCAGAGTTCACTCAAACTCACATCCATCGAGTCGGTGACGCCATCCAGCCATCTCATCCTCTGTTGTCCCCTTCTTCTCCTGCCCCCAATCCCTCCCAGCATCAGAGTCTTTTCCAATGAGTCAACTCTTCGCATGAGGTGGCCAAAGTACTGGAGTTTCAGCTTCAGCATCATTCCTTCCAAAGAACACCCAGGACTGATCTCTAGAATGGACTGGTTGGATCTCCTTGCAGTCCAAGGGACTCTCAAGAGTCTTCTCCAACACCACAGGTCAAAAGCATCAATTCTTCAGCACTCAGCTTTTTTCACAGTCCAACTCTCACATCCATACATGACTACCGGAAAAACCATAGCCTTGACTAGCCTGATATTACAGATATATAATAGCAGAAAATAAGAAGAGTTTCCCTCACTCATATTCCTCCCTTAGAAACAATAATTTGGACAAAAAGTGCCTTTGTGGGAGCTTTGAGATCTAGGTAAGAGATTATGAGACCCCAGTGGAGTCAAGTCCAAAGAGGGCTATTTTGAGAAGACAAGACTGTGCCCAGGTGGCAGACTTGCAGACAGGAGTCCTGGATACAGGCCTGGAAACAGCCCTGTGGATTCAGCTACAGCCCGTCTTGGCCTTGATTCTGTCACCAACATCTGTCAAGAAACCTAGCATTAGTCAGGCCCACTTGTGCCCTAGATAATGAGCACATCAACCTCAGCCCTGGCTGTGGCCCATGGCCCATTCCTAGGCCCTCTAGCTGCCAGTTCTGCCCACCCAGGGACAAGGCAGGTAATGCCCATCCATGCCCCTAAGACACACTGACCAACCTTGGTCCAACTGCAGACACTGACACAGTCTTGTAACTTGGCCCAGCACCTTGTAGGCATAGGTCAAGAACACACCTGCTTGTCCAGGGACCCATCAGAAAACACAGTCTTCTGTGCCCTCAGAGGCAGGCCCACTGACTTCTGTCTGACTGCAGATCTTAAAGTGACCCCATAACCCAGCTTCTACTCCTTGAAACCACAGGCTGGGAACACTTCCGCCAACCCAGGGACCTGGAGGAAGACACCTTCCCAGATGTAGGCCAGCCAAACTGGGTCTGATGGATCTTTTTTAAAAAATAATATTTATTTTTGCTAGTTATTTATTTATTTGGCTACTCCAGGTCTTAGTGGCATTCAGGATCTTTAGTCGCTGCATGCAGACACTTAATTGTAGCATGTGAGATTGTTCCCTGACCAGGGATCAAACCCAGCCCCCCTGCACTGGGTTCGTGGAGAATACTGGACCACCAGGGAAATCCCAGTCTGCCAGACCTTGAAGAGGCCCTATCTATAACCAACACCTTGGCAGGCTATTACAATCAGCCCAAGGCACCCTTGCCTGGATGCCAAATCCTGAATCATGACAAGTGATCCCGTGTCAATGAACTCTCCCTGTTCAGCCTTATGTTCTACCCCACTCTTTGGGCCCTCATGATCCACTCCCACACTGCTCCTCTATAAACTAGAGGAAATTCCAGTTCCTACCAGGATATATTGGCCAGTATATTCATTTCCTGTTGCTGCTGTAACAAAGTACCACAAATCTAGTGACTTAAAATAACAGAAATGTATCTTCTCAGGGTCCTGGAGACCAAAAGTCAAAAATGAGTCCTACAGTAGGGCTAACTTTACGATGTCAGCAGGAAGAGTTCTCTTGGGAGGATCCAGGGGAAATCTATTCCATGTCTTCTCCAGTTTCAGGTGGCTTCTGACATTCCTTGGCTTGTGGCCCCTTTACTCCAGTCTTAATGTCTATCATCACATTGTCTTTTTCTTTTTTTGGCCACAGCCTGTGGCATGTGAGCTCTTAGTTCCCTGACCAGGATTCAAACCTGTACCCCCTGCAATGGAATCTTGGCATCTTAACCACTGGACTGCCAGGGAAGTCCCCACTTTGCCTTTTTCATTTCTGTAGTCAAATACCTCTCCACCTCTCTCTTAAAAGGACTCTAATGATTACACATCACATAGGGCCCACTTGGATAATCCAGGATAATCTCCCCAGATGAAGACCCCTAACAATCACACTTACAAAGTACCTTTTACATGATTTAAAGTTGATTTCAGGGATTAGTACCTGCATATCTTTGGGGCCCTACACAGCCAGGTATGGGAATTATTGTTAATGAGTAAGTTATTTCTTTTTGGACATAAATGGTATTTCCTTTCTCAGAGTATGCTGAGACCTAACCAGGAGTCCTTCAAGCTCAACATATGTCTTTTTTTTTTTTTTTAAGTGAGTCAAACTTTAAAAAAATAATTTTATTTATTTTTGACTGTGCTGGGTCTTCATTACTGTGCACAGGCTTTCTCTAGCTGCGGTGAATGGGAGCTACTCTCTTGCTGCAGTGAGCGGGCTTCTCCTTGCTGTGGCTTATGGAGCAGCGGCTCTAGGGCATGAAGTCTTCAGTAGCTGCAACGCATGGGCTCAGTAGTTGTGGCTCCCAGGCTCTAGGGCACAAGTGCAGTAGTTGTGGCACACAGGCTCAGGTGCTCCTCGGCATGTGGGATCTTCCCCACCCAGGGACTGAACCCGTGTCCCCTGCATTGGCAAGCAGATTCTTTACCTGTGAACTACCAAGGAAGTCCCTCAACATACCTCTTTCACCAGCACTTCCGGAATCATTACAGGATCCCCAAGACACAGTCCCAGAGGCCCCACTAATGAGGCTCTGAGGGAGGAAGCCCCACATTATTGAGGACTCATTAGGAAACTGGATTTGAAGAAAGCTTCTCCCTCTTCCTCTCTGCTGGGGCTTCCTCCACATCCCCAGGTCCACAGCAAGTCTGGAAATTAGCTGCTCTCTGCTCAGAGGCTCTGCTTGGGGCTAACATCTGAGAAAGAAAACTGTTCCCTCAGGAAACCCATATCTAGTCTCAATTACACCTCTAACTTCCTGGGTGACTTGGACAATATGAACAAGTCCTGCAGACCTCAGCAACCCCACCATTAGTGGACTATGTATCGCTTGACTTAATGACCTGCCATAAAGCCAAGGCTAGAGATAAACTTTTTTTTTCCTCAAGGAAAGTCTAAATATAAGAAGGTATGAGGCAATGCTGCTATATTTATGAAGAGCTTGAGTTGTTTATAAAACAACTTGTCTCTCTCTCCCATTTGTCTCTGCTTTCCTGGGAGGGCTAATTTCTGAGACTGCTGGGGGATACCATTGAGAAGACAGTCCTATAATTTTTTTCATTTTCCTATACAAAGCCCCTTCCTGGATTTCTGGGTGGATAGGTCTGCAGAGCTCCTCATCTTCTCCTGAAAATGCTCTCTGGTGTCTACGCCTGTGCCAGGGTGAGTACTCATAGTCCTCACTCTGTAAGAGTCCTCACTTTGTAAGAGCAGGTTCTTCCTCTGCTCTTACAAAACAGAAATGGGGCTTCTGTTGCCATCAGCTCAAACTGATTTTATACTTGGTGCAACTGATGCCCCTGGAGCGGGGAGCCTTTTTAGAAGATCTGGGACTGTAACCCAAAGATCTTGGCTCCTTTTCTGGGCCCTTTTGTCCATGTCTCCTTCTCTTGGATGAAGCCTGCTCTCTGCAAAGCTTGTGCTGTGCTTAGTCGCTCATCCTGCTCTTTGTGACCCCATAGACTATAGCCTGCCAGGCTCCTCTGTCCATGGGGATTCTCCAGGCAAGAATACTGGAGGGGGTTGCCGTTCCCGTCTCCAGGGGATCTTCCTAACCCAAGGAGTAAACCCAGGTCTCTCGCACTGCAGGCATATTCTTTACTATCTGAGCCACCAGGGAAGCCCAAGCATACTGGAATAAGTAGCCTATCCCTTCTCTACGGGATCTTCCCAATCCGGGAATCCAACTGGGGTCTCCTGCATTGCAGGCAGATTCTTTACCAGCTGAGCTACCACGGAAGCCCCTGCTTAATACTTGCCCCTCTTAGGAGTAAGTATTAAGTGGATTCACTGAGTCCAGTTTGCTGCCCAAGACCCACTTCATCAGGTAGTTAGAAACTTGACTCCAGTCAGAGGCCTTGCTGAACTGTTTCATCACTGGAATCTTGGAGGAGTTGGGTGGAATTCCAGAGTAGGAGTTTGTCATGGCTCAGTAGGGAGAAACCAGGGCTCATTATGAAGCCCTGAGAGTGGTAATCCTCAGTGATGGGCATGATACCCATCAGGCACTCTAGATGTCTCTGGAAGATCTGAGTTCATCCCAGAATCCCACTAATTTCAAACAAGCTGCATCTCCAACCAACTGAGGGTTGTCAGCAGCTGTTTTGTTGCTCTTCTATCTCTGGCCATAACTTGCTTGTCTGTAAGGTATACCTCTCCTAAGGGCCTTATTATTATGAGTGGTTTACATGACAAGGAACATGTCATCATAGATTTCTATCTGCTTGTCCCATCAAAACCAAAGAAATCAGTAGTCCTTGCAGCAACCTTGCACATGCACCTGCCCCTGGAACTTCCTTAAACTATACTAATCCATAAAATTCTTACCTGGAGAATCCCATGGACAGAGGAGCCTGGAGGGCTGCAGCCCATGGGGTTGCAAAGAGTCGGATACAACTGAGTGACTAAGCATCGTGAAGTCATGAAGTTGCTCAGTCGTGTCCAACTCTTCGTGACCCCATGGATTGTAGCCCAACAGGCTCCTCCATCCATGGAATTTTCTAGGCAAGAGTACTGGAGTGGGTTGCCATTTCCTTCTCCAGCGACTACGCATGCACATACATAAAATTCTATCCCAGATTCTAATATAACCAGAGACTCTTCCATGACAACTCTAGCTCATACTGATGTTTTCTTTCTCTGAAATCCTATGAACACTTGAATCATCCATTTATTTAAAAATATTGAGTATATACCATAAGGGAAGTATTGTGCTAAGTACTGTTACTGCAAAACTGAGTCAAACATGTATTAATATTTTTGTCCTCAAGTAGCTTACAGAGAAGTAGGGGAGATATACTCTATCGAAAAATAACTTAGCTAGAAGGGAAACTAATAAGTTCAATAAAATAATGTGTAGTGGAAGTTTAGAAGAGACAGAGCTCCTTTTGAGATGGAGAAGATTCCAGAGAGGATTCATTCAGAAGTGAGCATTGGAGTCAACTCTTGAAATACTTGGGCATGTGGAGTTGGAAGGAAGTCATCGCCAGTACAGAAAACAGCATGAGAAAGGAGGTGAGAACACCACAGGGTTACAATCAATGTTTGGGTCAAAATGGACTCCAAAGCAAAAACAGAGAGCAGGTCATTGCTCCTTAATATAATATATGAAAAGAACTACCATTTATCAATTATCAATTTCATCAGTGATGATCAGGCCTGAAGATGATCCTCATATCTCACCGATCATGTGATCTCAGAATTTTAAGGATATCTTAGAGATCACCATATCCAATTTTCACCCAAGCTCAGGCTCTCGTCACCCTGTCCCTTCTGTTCTGACTTCCCAGCCTCTGATCCAGTGCATTCTATGCAAGGAAACAATGTTACTCTTAGTGAAGCCCTGGCTCTGCTTATTCCATGGGCAACAGAGAGACATGGATCTTTTTTATCTAGAGTTTATTATAAGATCTGAAAGACTTAGCTCAGTCTGGTTCTCTATTATGCACGTGCATAATAGGTACAGTATTCTTGCTTGGGAAATCCCATGGACAGAGGAGCCTGGCGGGCTACAATTCAAGAGGTCACAAAGAGTTGGACACTACAGAGTATGCACACATGCCGTTAGAGCTACTGGTCAGTCTACCATGCCTGAAACAAGGGCAAGTGGAAGATGGGTGATCTTGCTGTGCAGAAAGCCAACTGCATCTAGTAGCAACCAACCCACAGGTCATGCTTAAAATTTTTATTCCAGAAGCAAGTAGATGGTACTATGAAAAGAAATTATTTTAAAATAAGCCATTGTTCAAAGTCTCATGTAAGGGCTTAATTAGCAACAATACTAGCAATTTATTGACATAAAGATTTTTTACTTTATTCTTTGGACTATGTCCCCCACCTTAGAGAAAGGGCTGGAGTTCCTGATAGCCACAGTCACGGGTATCTTCTTTCTGACTCTTGCCATACTTTGGCTCGATCGTCATTATTTCTAGAAGTCTTGGAACCTAGGTTGTGTTTTCAAATGCTTTCTAGATATTTCTCTCCAAATACCATTAATTTTTGTATTTTGAAATCTGTTTATTGGTTTGGGCTGGTCCCTCAGAGTAAATTGGGGGATTTACATTTTAGTCTCACTGTATTCAAAGAGGAAGTCTGCTTTTATCTGAATTTATGTTCCCAAGTATTCTAACATTTTTCAACTGGGAGAAGATGGGAGGGACAAAGCTCTGGTGGTTTGGGGCATCTCAGCCAAGAGTAGGGTAAAGACATGGAGGGATGAAGGGAGTCAGTGAGTGAGGTGTAAGTGACCCTGGGGAGTGGGAAAACCATCACCCGGACAGCTAGGAACTAACCATAGGGCTCTGAACATATATGGTTTAAAATATTTATGTTGAAAAACTACATTAAGTAGATTGAAACTTCCACTCTTGTGACAGAGTTTGTTCTGTATTTCCTTACAGAGACGCATGCAGCCAGAAGCTAGAACCAACAGGACAGCTGTAACTGAATTTATTTTACTGGGCTTAGTGGAAACAGAAAACCTACAGCCTATGGTCTTCGTACTCTTCCTCTTTGCCTACTTGGTGACTGTCGGGGGCAACCTCAGCATCCTGGCAGCCATCTTGGTGGAACCCAAACTCCACACCCCCATGTACTTCTTCCTGGGGAATCTATCGGCGCTGGACATTGGGTGCATCACCATCACTGTTCCCTCGATGCTGGGTCATCTCTTGTCCCACAGGCGCACAGTTCCCTATGCAGCCTGCCTCTCCCAGCTCTTCTTCTTCCACCTTCTGGCTGGGATGGACTGCTTCCTGTTGACAGCCATGGCCTATGATCGATTCTTGGCCATCTGCCTACCTCTCACCTACAGCACTCGCATGAGCCAGACAGTTCAGAGGATACTAGTGGTTGTGTCCTGGGCTTGTGCCATCACCAATGCACTGATTCACACTACTGCCCTAACCGCTCTTAACTTCTGTGGTCCCAACGAGGTCAATCACTTCTACTGTGACCTCCCACAGCTCTTCCAGCTCTCCTGCTCCAGCACCCAGCTCAACAAGCTGCTGCTCTTTGGCATGGGTTTCATAATGGCAGGTACACCTGTGGCTCTCATCATCATCTCCTACATCCATGTGGCTGCTGCGGTTCTACGAATTCGCTCAGCGGCGGGCAGGAAGAAAGCCTTCTCCACGTGTGGCTCCCACCTCACTGTGGTCTGCCTCTTCTATGGGACCGGTATCTTCAACTACATGCGCCTGGGTTCAGAGGAGGCTTCAGACAAGGATAAGGGAGTTGGAGTTTTCAACACAGTTATCAATCCCATGCTGAACCCACTTATCTACAGCCTTAGAAACCCTGACGTTCAGGGTGCCCTGTGGCGGGTACTTGTAGGAAGGCGGTCACTGACATGAGGGGTGGTAGGGTCCCTCCTTTCCGGCCTCTTCTGGATTGGGGGAAATTTTCCACGAGGGCAGTAACCTGGAAAAATGGTTCATAACCATTTCCCTAGCTCTGCTGCCTGAAGATTTGTGTTGTGTGCTTGTTCTGCAAAGAAACCCTACAGAATTCACTCATTTATTTATACAGTAGATATTTAACGAATTCTTCTGTGGCCTAGACCTTCTTCCAGGGCACTGATGAACAAAATAGAAGTCTGAGCACTCACACAACTCACATTCTAATGAAGGGAGAGAACAACATCAAGTATAAACAAGCATCCTATATGGTAGAACACATAATGATATGTGCAGTAGAGAAAGAACAACACAATAGGGGGATACGAAGTGAGGTTCTGCCTAGAAAGTTCCCAGGAAAGTTGCTACAAATTGCTACTTTGCTTTTGGCTGTGCTCACTTTCCAGGTAGAGTTGAGGACTTGGAGGTCTGGTAGATCTTGAGCAGCAATGTCCTAACAGGGAAGGGTTATTTGGTTAACCACAGCCTAAGTAACCAATAATATCAATTTTCTTCAGGTGGGTATGTGAGATTCCCTCTAGATCAGGGTGCAGAGTGCTGTCCTAAATTGTGGGCTCAGTGCCAAGGATTATTCTACTTTATTATTAGCCTTTTGCCTCCCAGAAAATTACTTCCTTTTTTTTTCAGAAACACACAAGAATCTCAGAGTATGTCTAGAGCACAGGTTGGGTCTACAGAAAGAAAGAACCCACTAAATAAAAACTATATTAAAGCATTTGTGATAAATAAAGATCAAAAAAGGAACCTTCTATCTGCATCCTCTACTGTCTTTCTCTCTTATTTCATGTCTCCTTCCTCATATAAATGGTAAAGTCTTTGAAAGAGGCATTTGTACTATAATTTCCTTAGAATTTTCCATGTAGAATTTCCAAAATAACCTTCTCAAAAGTCTTGTTTTTCTCTCCCAAACCTCCTAACTCAAAAAATATCCATAAATGTAGTCGTTAGGAGTGATACCTCTAACTTTCTCTTAACACATCAGTACTGCTCCAACCCAGAGAATTTCCTCATCTTGATGTTCATGCAGCATTCAGTTCATCCATTATTGATTTGTAAACTTTTTTCATCCTTCCTTGGAAAGACTGCTTACCCTGTCCTGGTAATTTATCATTTCTACTTTATCATTCCTGTAACTGTCCATGGCTACACCTGGAGCTTGTCTTCTTTGTAATCTCTTTTGGAGTCAAGAAACTGGAAGGATAGGCTGAGATAAAAATGAGAAGAAAAGTGAGAAGTGAGAAGAGTGAGAGTGAGAAGTGAGAAGTGAGTGAGAAGTAAGAAAGGCTTGGGAGTGGAGGACTGAAGATGAAAATGAGGATATGTGGAGGGATGGGACAGGGTGGTGAACAAAAGTAGTAAGAAAGAAAAATGGAAATTAGGAAAAGGACATGAGAGGATGGGAGATGAGAAAGGATGAGAGAATTTAGGGTAACAAACTAGATGCCTAAGGAATGCTGATGAGGTCAAGGATGGGTGTAGAGAAAATGAAGAATGAATAGGAGGGGAGATAAGAATAAAATTCATCTATAGAATCACTTCCTATTAGCATATGGCCATGCAATAGCTAGCACCTTTGATGTTACTGTTGGGCCCCACCCCTCCAACCAGAAAAGTTTAAGTTTTGATGAAGGTGTAATGATACAAGGCAGTTTAGGTATTCCTCTTCTGCTTCCTCTGGCTAGGAGATGATCCTAGAAAGACAGAGGGCAGGACTGACAGAGAAGAGCGAGGGAAGATGTGTGTGCTGAGGCTTCATCCTCCATAACCCCACTGGGCTGTCAAAATCAACAGCCTCCCTGCCTCTGGGTGCAGCGCCTGGTGACAGTCTAAAGAACACAGATGAAATCAGTCTCTTTCCTGATACCCTTGGGTCTTCAGACACTTTGGGGTTAAAGAGAATGAGCTTCTCTCAACAGGAAAAATTCTTGAGAATGACAACCATGAGTGTGGGCTATAACCACCGCTCTATGACCTTAGAAAGTGCTTCTCTGTGGCTGGACTTGTTCCATAAAGAACTGGGACAAGATCACCTCTCCAGGGTTCTTCACATTAAATGACCTTTGATACAATTTTCTAGGTGAACTTTTCTGCGAGGATGAACCCAGAAAACATTTTGAGAACTTTGCCACCACCACTTCCACCGCTCTATCTACCCCATGACACTTAGCACTAATTTGTACATCCACTAAGTTATGACAGTGTCTGTTTACCATGTCCCTTTCATAAAGGGTTGTTATAAATAAATATCTTTAATTTTTATAAACTGAAGGTTGAGAAATGAAAGTATTTTTATTTGGATCTTTAATTCCAGTTAAACCTGCAGTTGGATATCTTTTCACATATTAAGTGGCCAGTTGTATTTCTTCTTTAAGAAGTGCATTTTGACAGCTTTTGCCCTCTTTTCTGGAGAAGGCAATGGTGACCCACTCCAGTACTCTTGCCTGGAAAATCTCATGGATGGAGGAGCCTGGTGGGCTGCAGTCCATGGGGTTGCTGAGAGTTGGACGTGACTGAGAGACTTCACTTTCACTTTTCACTTTCATGCATTGGAGAAGGAAATGGCAACCCACTCCAGTGTTCTTGCCTGGAGAATCCCAGGGATGGGGGAGCCTGGTGGGCTGCCATCTATGGGGTCACACAGAGTCGGACACGACTAAAGTGACTTAGCAGCAGCAGCAGCAGCCCTCTTTTCCACTGGATTGTTTGTTAGGAAATCATAACTGGCTAACCTTCACAAACAATGAAACTCAGCTTTGAATCAGCTCAGGTCCAGACTGAACAAAAGTGATCTAATCTTAGTGCCTAATAGATGCAAAATTAAATAATTTTTGGAGGAAGAAGATATCATCCAGAGCCATGCAATAGAAACTTAATCTGAGCCATATGCATAATTTAAACTTTTTTAGAAGCCTCATGGGGACAAGACTGTTTCTGAGTCTGTAGCAGGGACCATTTTAAAGCTAAAGTAAGCAAGTGAAATTAATTTAAATGATTCATTTTGTTTTATTCATATATCTAAAACATTATCATCGCAAATATAACCAATATTATGAAATTATAAATGAGATATTTTACATTCTTATTTTTCATACTGTCCTTAGAATCATGTATATTTTAAATTTACAGAACCTCTCAATATGGATGCTAAATTTCATCAAAAATACTTGACCTGAGTCCTCTCACAAGGCTACGATCAAGCCATCAGCCAGTGGTGTAACTGTCTCCAGGCCTGACTGAGGAAAGGAAAGCTTCCACATTCACTCACACGGTCACTGGCAGGACTCAGTTCCTTGCAGGTTAGGGGACTGAGGGCCTCAGGACCTCACTGGCCTGAGGTTGGAGGCTGCCTCAGTTCCTTGACCCTAAGGCATCTTAAAATGTGGTGCCTTCCTTCCTCAGAGCTAGAAAAGAACCATAAAGAAAGACTGAGAAAGAAAGCAAATAGGAGGTCCTCTGCTGTGTGCCCTCAGCAACAACCATTTAGCAGCCATATGCAGACAAACGTACTGCTTCCCTGATAGCTCAGTTGGTAACGAATCCATCTGCAGTGCAGGAAGCCCTGGTTCAATTCCTGGGTCAGGAAGATCCGCGGGAGAAGGGATAGGCTACCCACTCCAGTATTCTTGGGCTTCCCTTGTGGCTCAGCTGGTAAAGAATCCGCCTGCAATGGGGGAGACCTATGTTTGATCCCTGGGTTGGGAAGATTCCCTGGAGATGGGAAAGGCTACCCACTCTAGTATTCTGACTTAGAGAATTCCATGGACTGTATAGTCCATGGGGTCGCAAAGAGTTGGACACAACTGAGCAGCTTTCACTTCACTTCACTTTATGCAGACAAAAGTGGGCTTCCCAGGTGGCGCTAGTGGTAAAGAACCCACCTGCCAATGCAAGAGACACAAGAGATGTGGGTTCAATCCCTGGGTCAGGAAGATTCCCTGGAGGAGGAAATGTCAACCCACTCTAGCATTCTTGCCTGGAGAATTCCATGGACAGAAGAGCCTGGCGGGCTACAGTCTATGGGGCTACAAATAGTCGGACTTGACTGAGTCAGTGCACACACACAAACACACACACACACACACACACACATATGCAGACAAAAGTGACTTTGTGGGGATTTGGGATCCAGGTAGGGGACTGGAAACTTGGTGGAGCTCACGATCAAGGAAGAGGGCTTCCCTGGTGCCTCAGTGTTAAAGAACCTGCCTGCCAATGCAGGAACCACCAGTTCGATCCTTGGTCCGGGAAGATCCCATATGCCGTGGAGCAACTAAGCCCAGGAACTGCCACTGCTGAGCCCATTTGCCCCACTACTAAAGTCCACACGCCCTAGAGCCTGTGCCCCACAAGTGAAGCCGCCACAATGAGAAGCCCGGGCACTGAAACAAAGAGTAGCTCTCACTTGCTGTAACTAGAGAAAAGACCTCACAACTTTCACAGAGGGAAAGGGAAGTTAAGAGGGCTGTGGTCAACAAAGGATCTACGGCTTTTCATTGGGTGAGTCCTTGCCAGGAAAGAAGAGTCGTCTTTCTTCCTCCAGACTGGCTCTGCTACAGTCACAGGGTGTGAGAGCTTGGCTATCTGCTGCAAATCCAAATACTCCCCCATACCATTCACCCAGTGATCTTACCTTGCCTTACTCTACTCACTTTTCAACTCATCAGCATGCCTTAATTCTTAGCTCAGCTTTTGCCATCTCAAGGAACCCCTCCCTGAATTCCTCATCACTAACAAGCCAGGTGAGTCTTCCTCCTCCTTCGCCCCAACCCACATGCTCAGAGCATAACCACTGCCTTCAGACACAGAAATAAGGTAGCCTCCCTCCTTGGTCCTTTATGAGGTCCTGAATCATGTTTGTAAAACAGTCTAAGCCACTAATAGGCATTCAGTCATTATCAGTGGAACGAACTGAACCTCAGATCAATTCAACTCTCCCTGTCTCTCAAAGTCTAGGTCAGTGCTGGCTCTGCTGATTCATCCGTAAAGGACTGCTCACTCTTTCACACTGCCAGGGCCCAGGGACTCATCTTCTCATCAGTAACTTCTCCTTTTCTATCCATTGCACTTGACATGAGGCTGGTGGAACCTAAGTAGAGATAGGGTCTCACAATTACCTCCCCCACTTCTGCTTCCACCACCAATCCTGTCCATGAGCATGTGCTGATCATGCTTGAACATTTTGCTTTGAGAGCAGGGTAGAGTGGTTGCAAGGAGAGGTGGGAACATGGAGTGAGGAGCAGACACAACATAGGATAGGGTGGGCTGTTCAGGGATGAGGTCTCTCCACAGGGAAAAGGAAAATAGGAAAAAGCCACAGTCAGTATTGCTTTGAGGTCTGAGAGAGCAACACTGATGTGGATGAGGAGGGTGTGGATGAGGCCGTAGAGGACAGAGAGTGCCCAACACAAGATGAGGAGTGAAACTCAGAGCCTAGAGAATGGGTAGCCTCACCCAGGGCACCTGCAGTGGGGGTAATGCCAGTGTCTCCAAATGACTCACAGGCAGCAGGTCCCCTAGAGCATGTCAGAGCTCAAGACCAAGAGTGTGCGAGAGAGCCCCCTCTCCAGGCCGCAACTGGGTATATTATGAAAGACTGGGATGGTGGTGCTGTGTTCCTATGGTTAGATAAGTTGAAGACTTTGATCCTGCAAAATTTTAGTATTACTGTTAGAATGACCTTATTTATTACCAAGGTTGATGAGGTCTCTGGGGAGACTGGTTACACATAGGTGTCTTTTCCTCATCACAGAGGTATGAGCTCATTTTGAGCTGGATCTATGCTCTCATGGGGCTTCCAGGTGGCTCAGTGATAAAGAATCCACCTGCCAGTGCAGGAGACTCAGGTTCAGTCCCTGGGTAGGGAAGATTCCCTG
Source organism: Cephalophus harveyi (assembly GCA_006410635.1). Lineage (NCBI taxonomy): Eukaryota > Metazoa > Chordata > Mammalia > Artiodactyla > Bovidae > Cephalophus > Cephalophus harveyi. The sequence continues at coordinate 37,427 of SJYT01000985.1, read as the reverse complement.
GAGAAGGAAATGGCAACCCGCTCCAGTATCCTTGCCTGGCGAATCCCATGGAGAGAGGAGCCTGGCGGGCTACAGTCCACAGGGTTGTAAAAGGGTCAGACACAACTTAGTGACTAAACAACGAGTGTGTCCTCATCACTCCTGTATCCTCCATAGGATAACGCCTCATACACAAATTGAAGCAATCTCCACTTCAATGCCCAGATTACCTCATGTCAACCTCTGGAAGGCTTTCCCTAAGAGGAGTCTTCCCAGTGCCCCATGCATGGCCTTGATCCTCGGCTGTAGGTGCAAGTGTTCATCATGGGGGTCACCACAGCTTACATCACTGAGGCTACTGAGTCCTTCATGGAGTAGGTTTTGAAGGGCTGCAGATATACCATACCAAGTGTCCCATAGAAGAGGGAGACCACAGCCAAGTGGGAGGCATCAGTGGAGAAAGCTTTGTGCTTCCCAGACACTGAAGGTACCTGGAGGATGGCTCTGACAATCTGGACATAGGACGTGATCATGAACCCTAAAGGGGTGAAGAAGATGAAGCAGCCTGTGACAATCAACACTGTGTGACTGATGTGAATGTTAGAACAGGCAAGCCTCAGTAGGATGTACATCTCACAGAAGATGTAGCGGATCTTCCAGAACCCACAGAAGGTCACCTTGGTCATGAGGAGGGTGTGGATGAGGCCACAGAGGACAGAGAGTGTCCAACACAAGGTGAGGAGTGAAATGCAGAGCCAAGGGCTCATGGCCATGATGTAATGGAGGGGGTGGCAGATGGCCACACAGCTGTCATATGCCAGGATGAGGTTGTGGCCAGGATGAGGTTGTCCAGAGTCACCATGGAGACCAGGAAATAGAGCTGAGTCACCACCTTCCGTATGAGATGGCTTTGTTCTGAGACTGAAGGTTTGCCAGCATCTTGGCGATTGTGTTGGTGAAGGAGAGGCTGGCCAGGAAGAAGTACATGGGAGTGTGCAGGAGGGAGTCAGAGCCAAGGGCCAGAATGATGAGCACATTTCCCACCACTGTGACCAGGTACATAAATAAGAACGTCCAAAACAGGACCCACTGCTGCTCAGGATTCTCTGAGATCCCCAGGCGGAAGAACTCTGAGACTCCACTCTGGTTGCCTCCATGCACTTCTCCGACTGTCTGCAACATCAGCACCAACAAACATTTGTTTACTAAGTTACTTCTATTAAACAAGGACATTCACATACACAAAATTATTCTCTTGGCATTAAAAAATCTTGGACTAAATTTTATAATATTTTAATACAGATTATCAACAAAGTAATAACAAGCATAAACATATAACATGGACAATGTGAAACTTCTAGTCATTTCAACAACTTCTTCTCAGTTCAGTTCAGTTCAGTCACTCAGTCGTGTCTGACTCTTTGTGACCCCATGGACTGCAGCTCGCCATGGAGTGCTGTCCATCACCAACTCCCAGAGCTTACTCAAACTCATGTCCATCGAGTCGGTGATACCATCCAACCATCTCATCTTCTGTCGTCCCCTTCTCCTCCCACCTTCAGTCTTTCCCAGCATCAGGGTCTTTTCCAGTGAGTCAGTTCTTCGCATCAGGTGGCCAAAGTATTGGCGCTTCAGCTTCAGCATCAGTCCTTCTAGTGAATATTCAGGACTAATTTCCTTTAGGATTGACTTCTTCACTGCCATACTTTTTTAAAAAATTAATTTATTTACTTTAATTGGAGGCTAATTACTTTACAATATTGTAGCGGTTTTGCCATACATTGACATAAATCACCCGTGGGTGTACATGTGTTCCCCATCCTGAGTCCCCCTCCCACCTCCTTCCCCATTTCATCCCTCAGGGTCATCCCAGTAAACCAGCTCTATGCACCCTGTCTCATGCATCAAACCTGGACTGGCGATTCATTTCACATATGGTAATACACATGTTTCAGTGCTATTCTCTCAAATCATCCCACCCTCACCTTCTCCCACAGAGTGCAAAAGTCTGTTCTTTATCTCTGTGTCTCTTTTGCTATCTCACATATATGGTCATCGTTACCATCTTTCTAAATTCCATATATATGCATTAATATAGTGTATTGGTGTTTTTCTTTCTGACTTACTTCACTCTGTATAATAGGCTCCAGTTTCATCCACCTCATCAGAACTGATTCAGATGCATTCTTTTTAATAGCTGAGTAATATTCCATTATGTATATGTACCACAGCTTTCTTTTCCATTCATCTGCCGATGGACATCTAGGTTGCTTCCATGTCCTAGCTATTGTAAACAGTGCTGTGATGAACATTGGAGTACATGTGTCTCTTTCAATTCTGGTTTCCTCGGTGTGTATGCCCAGCAGTGGGATTGCTGGGTCGTATGGTCTGCCATACTTCTTATCTGCCATACTCAATATTACAGGAATAATGTCTATGTCTTACTTTAAATTCTACCATCTTACCATATTCTTGAAGTGCTTAAAGATTAGTACATCATGATACTGAATAGATGTTTAGTTAGCAATAATTGCACCTCAAATAAACCTCATTGGCAATGATATTGCCACTCTGCAAAGAGGAACAGATTTTAAAATAATATTTAAAACAGGTTATGCACTATAAAAAGGGCTTGCCTAGTGGCTCAGACAGTAAAGCCTCTGCCTGCAATGCAGGAGACCTGGGTTCAATCCCTGGGTCTGGAAGATCCCGTGGAGAAGGAAATGGCAACCCACTCCAGTACTCTTGCCTGGAAAATCCCATGGACTGAGGAGCCTGGTAGGCTACAGTTCATGGGGTCACAAAGAGGCGGACACTACTGAGTGACCACTTTCTTTCTTTCTTATGCACTATAAGAAATTATTATTATACAACTGGACAAAGGGAGAGAGTAAAAATATTGGAAAGGAGAAGGAAAAATTATCATTTTCATTGATAGGATGATGTATTGGGGAAATCTAAGACAATCAACTGAAATGTCATTGGAAATAAAAATCAGCATCAGTAAAGTGGCCAATCACGCAATAAATGAATAGACCTCAAAACTAACAGTGGGCCCAGTAAGTCCACCTAGAGTGCAGTGATTAAGACTTAAGATGAATATTTCAGATGCTGGAACTCATTATCTGAGCTCTGTCACTCACTGTGAAACCTCAGGCCAGTTGCCTGAGCTCTTTCACACTAGCATTCCCCTTGTAAACAATGAGTTGTGGTAAGGGTAAAATTACCGAATAAAGTGCTGAACACAAAGTATTAGCATGTAGTGGACATGCAATAAATATTGCCTATTACTGTTATAAATATTATATATAGCTAAACAGTTATCTGGTGAAAATACAATGTGAACAATATTATCAGCAAAATAATCTAAGCTTTAAGATGTTAACAAGAATTGAACAAGACCTTCCAATTCTCCCCCTGGAGAAGGGAATGGCAACCCACTCCAGCATTCTTGCCTGGAGAATTCTATGGGAAGTTCATGGGGTCAAAAATAGTTAGACATGGCTTTAACTTTCCAATTCTCCATTTCTCTGTTTAAATAATAAATGGATAAATCACTAATTTCTAGATATAAAGATGGAATATTGCACATGTGTGTATTCTCCTGAATTAATCTAAGATTTATTTAACCTATCCAAGTCAAAATCATAACAAGACTTCCCAGAAACAATGACTATTTGAAGTTTCATCTAAAAATAAACATGAGGGATGTCCCTGGTGATCCAGCTCCGAGATGGACCTAACACTCCAAGCGTCCAATGCAGTTGGATCCCTGTTCAGGAAACTAGATCCCACATGCCACAACTAAGTCCCACTGCAGCCAAAGAAATAAATTAAAAGATTTTTAAAATTAATTTGGACAATATCGAGAAGAGTGCTAGAAAGGGAACATTTTTTCTGTCAAACACAAAAGCAGCGTGGTGCTGGTGCTGGAGTGAACAGATCAGTGGAGCTAGACAGAACTCAAGAAACAGAGCCAAGGAGGTCTCAGGGAAGCAAGGATAATAGCCATAAATTATACTGACAGTTAGTGAAGATACTTGAGATCCAATAACTTCTGATTTTTTTTTTTAGTGGCCTTTAAACTCCTGTGTTCAGTTTTGTTTTTTTTTTTACTTTATTTTACTTTACAATACTGTATTGGTTTTGCCATACATCAACATGATTTTTATGCTAGAAATTATTATAATAGTGCCAAACATTGAAGCAAATGTCAGACCGCTTGTCCTTGGTCTTCCACTTTTTTATAAATTTAATTTTATATTTCTTGAAGATCATAGACATATGCTATAAAAATCTATATTCACACACACACACGGTTGTTCTTGAAAAATATTTTCTCCATATAACTGAGTATTTTTTTGTGGATACTAAACAAGAGAAAAATACATGCTCAACTCTGTCATTTTGTAACTTTGGAAATAAACAGAAAGGACATGCTCTTTATTAAGAAAATTCTAGTTCTAGAAATTCATCTTAAGAATATAATCGGACAAAATGTAAAAAAACTGTACTATCTTAGAGGTTCATCAGAGCCTTGTTAACAAGAGTAAACATGTAGAAACAACATAAACATTCAACATTAGAGGTTTTCCTTAAAAATTACAGAATACCTAGGAAATGGCAACCCACTCCAGTATCCTTGCCTGGAAAATTTCATGAACAGAAGAGCCTGGTGGTCTACAGTCCATGGGGTGACAGATAGTAGGACACGACTAAGGGACTAAGTACAGAGGAACACAAAGAGACTTGTGGTTTCCAGCAAGGGAGAAATAGGAGTGACTGAATGGGTATAGGGAGTGATGAAAATGTTCTAAAGTTAGATTGTGATGACAGTTGTACAGTTCTGTAAATATATTAAAACCATTCAGTTGTGTGCTTTAAATGAGAGAATTTTATGCCTTCCAATATACATTAAGTGCAGACAAATACTGTTTGACTCTACTTACACGAGGCACTTAGAAAAGTCAAATTCATAGTGTCAGAAAGTACACTGGTAGATGCCAGGGGCTGGGGGGATGGGGAGGTGGAGACTGGGAATGGGAAGTGAGTGCTTACAGGGGACAGAGTTTCAGGTCAGGAAGGTGAAAAATTTGGGAGATAAATGGTAGTGAGAGTTGCACAGCAATGTGAATGTACCTAGTGTCACTGAACTGTACAGTTAAATATGATTAATATAGTATGTTTTATACCACGTGAGTTTTACCACAATAAAAAAATTTAAAAATACACCATCAACATTAATCAGCCACAGGCATACATAAATTCCCCCCCGCCTCTTGAACTCCCCTCCCATCTTCCACCCCATCCCACCCCTCCAGATTGTCACAGAGCACTAGGCTGAGTTGTCTGTGTCACACAGCAAATTCCCACTTGCCATCTATTTTACATATGGTAAATAAATGGGTGAATTTTAGGGGTATTGGTTTATATCTCATTAAAGTTATTTTTTAAAGTATATAATCCATTAAATCAGTGGAAAACTCTGAATCTACCATAAATAAAGATGTTTAAATTTTTTCATTTATATATGGAAAGTTTGTAACAACCGATAGATTAAATTTTCAGTTTGCTCTTACACAATAAAATAGAAAATCTGCAGTTTACCCCTACTTGACACTAGCGGTACCTGCTCAGTGTTGCTGTTATGAGGAAGAGAAACAAGGAAATAAATCAAGTGCTCAGCACTGGCTGAGCCCCTTCCCTAACCAGCTGGGTCCTGGCGCTCAGAGCTCTCCTGACAGAAGTATGGGTGGGAGGTAGGTAATGGGCTGGGAAAAGCCAGAGGACACTCCAGGACACTGGCCCATCCACTTTCTCATCCTCAAGGCAAGTGTCCCCCACACTTTGACATGCATCACAATCACCTGCAATTCTGATTTAAAAAAACAACAAAACAGGTTCAGGGACTCCCCTGGCAGTCCAGGGGTTAAAGACTTCGTGCTTCTAATACAGGGGGCATGGGTTCAATCCCTGGTTGGGGAACTAAGATCCCACATGCCTCCACAGTGTGACCAAAAATTTTTTAAAACAAATTATAGAGGAAGTTCACATGCCCTTTCTTGAGATGATTCAGTAGGTCTATTCTGAGAATCAAGTTATTTTCAGCATTCACCCTGTGATTTTAATTCCACATTTTGGAAAAAACTGCTCTGAGTCTGTAAAAATCAGTGGCCAGATGGAAGCGAAGAGGAACTGAAGAGCCTCTTGATGAAAGGGAAAGAGGAAGAGTGAAAAAGTTGGCTTAAAACTCAGCATTCAAAAAACTAAGATCATGGCATCCGGTCCCATCACTTCATGGTAAATAGATGAGAAAGCAACAGAAACATGACAAACTTTATTTGTTTGGGCTCCAAAATCACTGCAGATGGTGTCAGCAGCCATGAAATTGAAAGACTCTTGCTCCTTGAAAGAAAAGCTATGACCAACCTAGACAGCATATTAAAAAGGAGAGACATTACTTTGCCAACAAAAGTCTGTACAGTCTAAAATATGATTTTTCCAGTAGTCATTTATGGATGTGAGAGTTGGACTGTAAAGAAAGCTGAGTGCCAAAAATTGATGCTTGTAAACTGTGGTGTTGGAGAAGACTCTTGAGAGTCCCTTGGACTACAAGGAGATCAAATCAGTACATCCGAAAGGAAATCAGTCCTGAATATTCATTGGAAGGGCTGATGTTGAAGCTGAGAAGAACTGACTCCTTTGAAAAGACCCTGATGCTGGGAAAGAATAAAGGTGGGAGGAGAAGGGGGCGACTGAGGATAAGATGTTTGGATGGCATCACCGACTCAATGGACATGAGTTTGAGCAAGCTCTGGGAGTTGGTGACGGACAGGAAAGCCTACAGTGCTGCAGTCCATGGGGTCACAAAGAATTAAACACAACTGTGAAGAAAGCTGAGCGCCGAAGAATTGATGCTTTTGAACTGTGGTATTGGAGAAGACTCTTGAGAGTCTCTTGGACTGCAAGGAGATCCAACCAGTCCATTCAAAAGGAGATCAGCCCTTAGTGTTCTTTGAAAAGAATGATGCTAAAGCTGAAACTCCAGTACTTTGGCCACCTCATGCGAAGAGTTGACTCATTGGAAAAGAGTTTGATGCTGGGAGGGATTGGGGGCAGGAGGAAAAGGGGACAACAGAGGATGAGACGGCTGGATGGTATCACCAACTCAATGGATGTGAGTCTGAGTGAACTCCAGGAGATGGTGATGGACAGGGAGGCCTGGCGTGCTGCAATTCACGGAGTCGCAAAGAGTCAGACACGACTGAGCGACTGAATTGATCTGAACTGAACGGAACTGAGATGGCCTTAAACACACAAATCCCTCTGCAGTGTGACTCAGCAGAAAGAATGTAGGCGTGATTTGGAAAAGGGCTCCAAACTGGGTTTTGAAAACCTGGCCATTAGTACCTCTTGTGTTGCTCCCCAGCTGTGTGACCTAGAGGAGAGCACACAACCTCTCTGAGCCTTTTCATCTCACTCATAAACCCTTTCTTGCAGATTGAAGAATGACATGCAACAGAGCATGAGATAGAATGTTGAAAACTATAGAGCATTAAGATTGGAAGGATTGTTAATTACTTTTAAATATGAAGGGATTAAGGGCTTCCCAGGTGGATTGCAGTCCATGGGGTCGCAAAGAGTCGGGCACAACTGAGCGACTAACACACACAGGTGGCCCAGCAGTAAAGAATCTGTCTGGTAATGCAGAAGACACATGTTTGATCCCTGGGGCAGGAAGATCTCCTGGAGAAAGAAATGGCAACCCACACCAGGATTCTTGCCTGGGAAATCCCCTGGACCGAGGAGCCTGACAGGCTACAGTCCATAGGGTCACAGAAGAGTCAGACGTGACTTTGTGACTAAACTATCAACAAACATGAAGGGATTCGAGTATATGAAGACTTTCCAAAGTGTCTACGCTTGTCAGAGACAGCAAGTGGAGAAGGAAGAAGATTTTAAAACAGGAGAGAAAGAGGGAGAGAGAGAATGAGGGGGTCGTCATCCCCTGCTCTGTGCCGGTCTCAGAGTTCACTGGTCATGCTGCCAGTTTCTGCTACGAAAACTCACAGTCGGGACATAAAGGATCTTAAGTAAAACTGTGGGACTCAGGGCTGGAACAGGGTAAAGTGAAAAGCAAGGGAACTCGTACCTGGAACTTTGGTCCTCTAATACAGGAGACAGAATATAAGGCTGTAGGTGCTCCAACGAGGCTGGGGAAACAAGGTCGATGCCTGCGCATCAGGAAGGAAGGGCCTAAGTCAGGCTGTGTCAGGTCTATTTATCAGTTTGGGGGAGCCTCCAAGGAAGCAATCCCAAGTCAGTTTCTTCAGATGAGCAGGAGTAATTTTCCCAATGAGCCAGGGTCTTGGGAAATGAGCCTCATTTACAAGGAATAAGCGACACTTATTCCCTCTCTTATCTCACTTTGTCTCCTCTCCTATATACTCCTTCCTCCCTCCTCTATTTTAGGTGATAAGATGAGCTTGGATCTCACAAACCATAGATCCCTCAGTCTATCCCTTATCTGACCAAACTCTTAGCACCACTGACTCAGAACCGAAAGGATTTTTAGATTCAATACCCTCTCCATAGAGGAACTGGATTTTTAACATCTCTGTCCAGACAACACCGTGTCCTGTCTTTGCATCTCGACTTTGATGGGGAGCTATCTTCAAACAGATTTCAAGCAAAATGTCTCCAGTCTCAAATGTACATGTGCATAGTTGTGTCTGACTCTTTGTGACCCCATATTCTGCAACCTGCCAGGCTCCCTCCTTTATCCATGGAATTTTCGAGGCAACAATACTGGAAGGGGTTGCCATTTTTTTCTCCAGGGGATCTTCCCAACCAAGGGATAGAACCCGCGTCTCCAGCATCTCCTACATTGGCAGGCAGATTCTTTACCACTGCACCACAGTTGGTAGTTACAAAACAGCACTCAGTTTGGAGTCATCATTTAGAAAAGAGTTATGCCAAAGACACCCTGCTGGAGGAGAGTATAAATGGTTTCAGGCATGTTCCTGGTTCCATTGATGGGCCATGACTGATTTATGGAATTGCTCTAGCTACCCGCCTCCCACCACCTCCTACTTTTCAAATCTAACAATAACACACCTTCCACTTGTCAAAGTATAATGTGGTCACAGCTGTCATAGCGCCACCTCTCAGCCATCCCATGGAGTCAGTTTGTATAGTTGGCCTCTGTCCTGCTGCTGAAGTCCTTACAACGTGAGGTCATTTGGTCATTACAACCTGAACCCCTTTCTGGGAACAGCCCAGACTCCCAAAGCCTCTCAACAAAAAACAACCTCATTTATGCTTGTTGTGCTTGGGAGTCTGTCTGCCTTACTTCTCTTCTTGATTTATGTTGTATTCTTTATTGATGATGCAGGCATTGAGCTAGATACTGGGAAATCACCATGAACAAAATGGACATGATTGCCTCCTTTCATGGAGCCTGAAGATCAGTAAAGAGATAAGGAAAATAATCACAAACTGACGCATGCCCCAAGGAAGCTATAATCTGAAATAGAGAATAATGAGGGAGGAGCAAGCAACTATTTGACTGGCACACACACACAAAAAAAATCGTTAGGGTTTTTTCACACCATCTTACAAAAAACTTGAATGAACTTTTCAGCCAATCCAATACTTAGTTTGGTTGGTCACAGAGTCTCTCTGAAAGACACGTAAGCTGAGACCAGATGGCTAAGAGGGTGTCAGCTACTCAGGGAGTTGAGAAAAGAGCTTTCCAGAGAGAAGACACAGCATCTTCAAAGGCACAAAGGTGTATATTCAAGGACTGACAGAGAGTCAATGCTGGTGTTACTCATGTTACTCAGCATGAGTAACTTGAGCCTCAACTCAAGTTGAGGCTGGGAGCTACGTATGTACAGATGAAGCCAGTAAGTCTGGCTTAATCTGTTTTTTCTTAAAATTATAAGTTCAATGAGAATTCATTTGAGTATTGTAAGCAAGTGGAGTGGGATGATTTAATTTAGGTTGAATGGATCACTCTAGTGGCCTTGAGGAGAATGGGTTGAAGACAGATAGAAATAGACGCAAACAAAGTGGTGGCCCAGGCATGTGGGGAACACGACCTGAGCTAGGATGGAAGCAGGAAAGAGAGAAAAAGAAAGGATCTAGCTACTTTTGGCGGTGAAATCATGACGCTTCAGTGGTGGGCTGGATCCTGGAAATACAAGAAAGAATAAAATCAAGGATGACCCTCCATTTCTGACTTGAGGAGCTGGGAAAGGGTGCATAATGGATTAATATGGGTAAGAGTTTGAACTCCTGATAGATGAGCTGCTGCTGCTAAGTCGCTTCAGTTGTCTCTGACTCTGTGCGATCCCATAGATGGCAGCCAACCAGGCTCCCCCGTCCCTGGGATTCTCCAGGCAAGAACACTGGAGTGGGTTGCCATTTCCTTCTCCAATGCATGAAAGTGAAAAGTGAAAGTGAAGTCACTCAGTCATGTCCGACTCTTCGAGACCCCATGGACTGCAGCCCACCAGACTCCTCCACCCATGGGATTTTCCAGGCAAGAGTACTGGAGTGGGGTGCCATTGCCTTCCCCGATAGATGAGAAGGGGAGATGAATGACAAGAGGGTATGTGGATTTATAAAAGATAGTGGATAGTGGTTTAAATTTGGAAGACATCAGGACATATAAAATATCTAGAGCTGTGGAGACAGAGGAGATCATCTACAGAACAGGGAGAGAGGAAGGAACAATGATACAGAATCAAGGTCAAAGGAAGACCAGAAATACCAACATGGCAGTCCAGTATAAGAGGAAGAATCAGCAGAGGAAATTCAGAGAGCCCAGAGAACAGAAAGGAAAACCAGGGCCATTTGCAGTCACAACAGGAAGGACATTTTTGTGGATTTAAGATGGGATATGAAGTCCTCTCTGTCATCTTCTCTCTGAAAACAAGACTGAGAAAATGCTTACTCACACCACCACTGTTCAACATAATATTGGGAGACTCTGGATAGCACTATATGGAAACAGGAAAAAAATTACCTTACTGCTTTCCTTTATCTTTCCTCTGCCACCAACCTCCAATCTAGGGCACACCTGAAACTATCCCCCTTTATTTTCACTATAAAGTTTTTCCACTTCCCTCCCTGTCTTTGACGCTCTGCTAAATCCAAGAGGTTTGTATAGTATCAGAGAACCCTGTAGGTGTATGTATCAAATTATTAAGATCAGGCCTTAATTTTATTCAATACATTATTAATTTTATAAATATTATTTTTAAAATAAGATATTAGGACTTCCCTGGTGGTCCAGTGGTTAAGAATTCACCTGCCCACGCAGGGGGCATGGGTTTGATCCCTGGTCTGGGAAGATCCCAGATGCCTTGAGGTGACTAAGCCCATGCTCCATGACTACTGAGCCCACATGTCCTAGAGCCTCTGCTCTGCAACAAGAGAAGCCACCGCAATGAGAAACCCAAGCACGGTAACGAAGAGTAGCTCACAGCAGCCAGAGAAGAATGCAGAGTAGAACGCAGAGTAGAACGCACAGTAGCACAGAGAAGAACGCATCGCAACGAAGACCCAAGGCAGTAAAAAATAAAAATAAGATATTAAAAAATCTTACTGTTCATATACTTTGATCCTATAATTCCACTTCTAAAGATTTACATCCTAATAAACTATCCAAAATGGAATCAGCTTTAAAAAATATACTTGTCATGATATTATTTATAATTTTTTTAAATAAAAGGAGCCTATACCTGTCTCTTATACACATCTGATGTGTATAAGAGACAGGAATAAGCGACACTTATTCCCTCTCTTATCTCACTTTGTCTCCTCTCCTACCTATACAGTCCAGGGGATATAGCCAATATTCTATAGCAACTATAAATAAATGGACTATACCCTTTAAAAATTGTGAATCACTGTCATACATCTGTAACTTATATAACATTGTACATAAACTATATATCCTTCAATATAAAAAAATAATTAAAACAAAAAAATAAATGGTCAAGAGCGTAAATTTTATGCCATGTGGTTATCACAAATTTTTTTAATTTAAAAAATAATAATCAAATCAAAAGAGCCTAAATGCCTATCAATTAGGAAATATGATAGTACCTATAACAGGTGGAATATTATGCAGCATGTTTATGGCATGAGAAATTCCTTATAATGACAACAAGAAGGAAAACAGAAAAATATTAGATGTAAATATATCAGTATGTTGCATGCAAGTGTCTCTGGGTGACAGGGATTGGAGGTGATTTTTGCCTGTTTCCCTGTTTCCCACTGGACTGAGTTCTAGAGCTCCACCTGGGTTAGCACCGCACACTCCTCTCAATGTCCCCAGGGCCCAGTACAAGACTTTAGCACATCTAGACATGCCTTGAAGACATTAGTAAGTTTGCTTACTAGGAGGTTCTTGAGCGTCCCTTGGGCTGCAAGGAGATCAAACCAGTCAGTCCTAAAGGAAATCAACCCTGAATATTCACTGGAAGGGCTGATGCTGAAGCTCCAACCCTTTGGCCACCTCAAGTGAAGAGCTGACTCATTGGAAAAGACCCCAATGCTGGGAAAGATTAAAGGCAGGAGAAAAGGGGGGCAACAGAGGATGAAATGGTTGGATGGCATCACCGACTCAAAATGAGTTTGAGCAAATTCCAGGAGATAATGAAGGATAGGGAAGCCTGGTGTGCTGCAGTCCATAGGGTTGCAAAGAGTTGGGCATGACTTAGCAAATAAACAGTAACAACAATTGGGAGATTATTTGATTAAGGCTCCAGTAAGGTTTGGCTTCCCAGGTGGCTCAGATGGTAAAGAATCTGCCTGCAAGGCAGGAGATTCAGGTTCGATCCCTGGGTCAGGAAGGTTCCCTGAAGAAGATTCCCAGATGCCATATTAGTGGCTACCCACTCAAGTATTCTTGCCTGGAGAATTCCATGGACAGAGGAGCCTAGAGTGCAACAAACCACAGGGTCACAAAGAGGCGGACATAACTGAGCGATTAACAGTTTCACTTTTCAAGATTTGGCTTTCTCCATGATCTCAGCTCAGATGTTAATCATTAAGAAACTACTATGGCCCCCAAACCCCTTCATGGATCTCTGCCTTGTCTTGGTGAAGGAGTGTGCATAACTCAACAAAGCTGTGAGCCATGCTGTGCAGGGTCACCCAAGACAGACGGGTCTTGGCAGAGAGTTCTGACAAAATGTAATCCACTGGAGGAGGGAATGGCAAGCTACTCTAGTATACTTGCCATGAGAACGTCATGAACTGTATAGAAGGCCAAAAAGATATGACTGGCGTGCTGCAGTCCATGGGGTAGCAAAGAGTCAGACATGACTGGACAAATGAACAACAACAAAAGCAACAACAATGGCCCCCAATAGCTTGCTCAGTAAGTAAATTTAGGATTGGGGAGTTTCTTTAACAGTGTCTGAGAAGGTGCTGTTGGAGCTCCTCAGAGCATCATACCTTTGGATAAATCTGACATAGACAGATCCTGAAACATACTTTCTGACCACCAGGACTTTAAAAGTCTCTCAAGGCTAGTCAAAGAAACAAGAGTCACCTTACCAAATTCTATGAACATTAATTTTTCAAGTGCATTTGCAGAATATGCCACATGCTTCTCTGAGCAATTTAAAAAATATTAAGGACAATCTCAAGGTCCTTGCTGCAAATCACTGTTAATCACTGTTAGTCTATAGGCATTTATTGATACCTAATGGGTGTTCACCCCTGCCCTGGTAGCTGAGGGCACAGAGCTGTATTGGACATGGTAGAAGTTCAGTATCTAACTTTCCTGGGATCAAGACTTGAACTTATGCGAAGGGGAAATAGCAAGACCTCTCAGCCTGGATTCTCTTGGAGCCCAGGACAGGACCTGGCTCCATGAAGCCCCCCAGGGAAATGAGAAATTAGGCTGAGATGCTGCATCAGGCACATCCCAGCAGAATCAGTTATGAGACTGCCTGGATACTCCCAACTGTTTCCTAACTAATGAGGCTCCGGGGAGGTTCTGCTTCCTCTAGCCTTCAAGTTCCCTGACTTAGATGCTGAATTAATTACTAGGGAAGGTCTCTGCAGTCACATTCAGCCCACTTAGTGAGTAAAAGTTTGGATTATTTCAAAGGTCTTTCGGAGAACCTGGTCCCGGAAGCCCTCAGAGCAGCAAGTTATCGTTACCTTCTGAAGCAAAGTGGGGTCCCATCTCTGCTCTTTCCCCTCCCAGACATGGGTCACCATGAGGAGAGTGGGTAGGGAAGTGGGTGGCTGCTGTTGTTTTGATTTTTGTTTTTGTGGGTGCACAGTTGAGTAAATTATATACCTTAGTTTATGAATATTATCCCCACCAGTCCTTGGAAAGCATCTCTCTGGCTTTACTGTCTTTCATTACCTCCAATTTCTACTCCCTTACTCTTCCCCCACACATGTATCCTCAATCAAGGATGCATATATCCTCAAAGAATACATGTTTTATTCGTCTGTACGTTGCATGTCTATATATTTATATTCAGGGCTTTCCTGGTGGCTCAGTGGTAAAGAATCAGCCTGACAACACAGGAGACGTGGGTTTCATCCCTGGGTTGGGAAGATCCCCTGGAGAAGGAAATGGCAAACCACTCCAGTATTCTTGCCTGGAGAATCCCATAGGCAGTGGAGCCTGGCGGGCTACAACCCATGGGGTCGCGAAGGAATTGGACACAACTTAGTAACTAAACAACAACGAATGTTTATATATATAAATAATACTATGCAGTCGATCTCATTGTCTCTCTCTTTTTCTAAAGCTTTACTCTTTGGCTGTGCTGGGTCTTCATGCTCTGCACAGGCCTTCTCCAGTTGCAGCGAGTGGTGGCTACTCTTTGTTGTGGAGCGCAGGCCTAGAGCACAGGCTCAGTAGTTGTGGCCTGTGGGCTGAGTTGCCTGGAATCTTCCAGGACCAGGGATTGCACCCATGTCCCCTGCATTGGCAGGTGGATTCTCAACCACTGGACCACCAGGAAAGCCCATTAGGTTCCTTAACTTTTGCATTAACAGTACTTTTATGATTCATTCCCCTTGCTCTATGGACACCCCCTGCTTCTCTTATCTCTCTCCAATCCATTTCTTATACTCAACAGAGTGTTTCTCTTAATGTTTAAATTAAACCTGATCACTTTCCAGCTTAAATCATTTCAAAAATGTGTTATTAAAATTAGAAAAATGAAACACAGCCTAGATGCTTATCTGGCCTTGCTCCTGGATGTAATCGGCAACCTCAACCAGTGTCATTTGCTTTCTTTGGTTCCCAAAACATCTGCCATCTTGGCTTTCTTTCAGTTCTCAAATTCACAAAATTCTGTCATCTCAGAGCTTTTGCCTTTGCTTTCCTCCTGCCTGGAAGCTCTTCCCTCAACTTTTTGAAAGGCTTTCTACTAAGCCAAACTAGTCTGAGTTCAGCCAAACTATTTTAAGATCAACTTACAGACTTGGATGAAATGTCAAGAATCAGACATAGAATCCAGCTTCAAGTGCTGAGGGGCCAAATGACATGCTCTATAGTTTGAGGAAGAGAGCATCATGCAGGTGAAATTTCAATGGAAAGCAGAAGCTAAGAGGGCTCTGGACAGAAAAATTCCCACTCCTTTCTCCCTTCTGTGGATTACTCCGAGGCGCAGTCTCCCCTTGAACCCTCTAAATAAATTCTCTGTGCCAAACTCACTTATAAGTTGAATGACTTACTATTTCTCTTTGCAGCTTGTTGTGAAGCAACAATCAGTACATTAATGGATCACATGCTACAGTTCTTCACATTTTTCCTTGCCTTTCTTCCCTTTTTTCCTCACTATCCTGAGTAAGGTTTATGCCTACTAAACAAAGTGTCAGCATTTTAATAACTGTCTCAAGATCTGCTGTTTACAGTTTCCTTGGGATTTTCTACATGGACAATCATATTATCTGCCAAGAAACAGTATTACTCTTCCTTTCCAATTGTATGACTTCTTTTTTCTTGCCTTATTGCACTGTCTAGGATTTCCAGTATGTTGGATAGAAACTGTGATTGATGACATTGTTGTCTGTTTCCAGTCTTAGAGATAAAGCATTTGGTCTTTCACTATTAAATATATTACTTTAGTTTTTAAAAGATGCCATTTTTAAGATGCTCTTCATCAGGTTCAAGAAATCCCCTCCTATTTCTAGAATTATTATCATGTATGAATGATAAATTTTGTCACAGACTTTTTCTGCCTCTATTGAGATAATTCTATGGGATTTTCTCTTTTTAAAGCTTACAATATAGTGAATTAAATTACTGAATTTTTAATTTTCAATGTGCCTTATATTCTGAGGATAAACTCTACTTGGTCACAATATATTAACTTTTTAAATAAAACTGTAAATTTGTTAAGTTCTACTTTATAATATTTAGCTTAGGATTTTTGTGTCTGTGATCATGAGGGATCTTCATTTCCACTATTCTTTTTAAAAAAATAATAGCTTTGTCTGGTTTTGGTTTCAAAGTAATGTTTGCCTCATAAATTTAGCTATAAAATGGCCTCTCCTTTTCTGTTTCTAGAAGATGGAATAGAATTTGTATTATTTATTCTTTAAACATTTTAATTCTCCAACAAAAGCACCTGAGCCTGGATGTTCTTCAGTAGAATGTTTTAACTACAAACACAATTTCTTTTTTTTTAATTTAAATTTACACAATTTCTTTAATAGCACTGAAGTTCAGGCCATATGATTCTTCTGAGTAAGCTTTTGTAGTTTGTTTCTTTCAGGGAATGGACCTATTTTATGCAACTTATTGGAATAATGTGCATGGTATTATCCTATTTTTTCTTGGCCAGTCTTGTTAAAAATCCATTTATCAATCATTCCAGTGACAGCTTTTTAGTTTATTGAATACAGTTTTGCAATTCTTTACTTTACTGATTTCTTTCACTATCTTTTTTTCTCTTTGTTTCTTTAGGATTACTCTTATGGTTTTGTCTCCAAATTATTATTCTGGATACTTAGGTCATTTGTTTTCAACTGTAGTTCTTTCTTGATAAGAGAAGGATGTTTCAGACACCACACAATTATCAGCCATTCTCATTTCTGCCACTCCATGGGAAAATTTTTATGATCACTAGGAAGAAAGTATCTTAGTTTGTATTTCAAAGTCTTAAAAGATTTAGAGAGTAACCAAATAAGTGCTCACCTGTTTTCATTAGCTCTTCATGCTACCAGGGGTTTTTTGGAATTAATTAATTCATTTTAATTGGAGGCTAATTACTTTACAATATTGTAGTGGTTTTTGCCATACATTGACATGAATCAGCCACAGGTGTACATGTGTTCCCCATCCTGAATCCCCCTCCCACCTCCCTCCCATCCCATCCCTCTGGGTAATCCCAGTGCACCAGCCCTGAGCACCCTGTCTCATGCATCAAATCTGGGCTGGCGATCTGTTTCACATATGATAAGATACATATTTCAATGCTATTCTCTCGAATCATCCCACCCTTGCCGTCTCCCACAGAGCTAGCAGGGTTTTTAACTGCCATCATGGCACCCCATTGTAGCAGAGGTAGCTGATTTTCCCCGGATACAGGTTTTTGCTTCTTCCATCCTAATATAACATTAGCAGGGCATACGGGCACCAAGTATAATGAATACATTTCCCAGGCTCAACTGCAGCCAGTTGAGGCCAAGTGATCAAGTTCTGGCCAATAAGATATATAGGGAAGAGGTGCATGCGTTCTCCAGATGACCTTTCCTCTTTCCTGTTGGTTGAAATAAAGACTTATTG
Organism: Cephalophus harveyi; assembly: GCA_006410635.1. NCBI lineage: Eukaryota > Metazoa > Chordata > Mammalia > Artiodactyla > Bovidae > Cephalophus > Cephalophus harveyi. The sequence continues at coordinate 19,666 of SJYT01000985.1, read as the reverse complement.
GCAGAAGTTTAACAGTCACCTTGGACCATAACAGTCACCATGGAATCATTCTTTTTTAAAAAAACATTATTTATTTGGCTGCACTGGGTCTCAGTTTCGGCATGTGGAACCTTTTCTATGTGGCATGTGGGACCTAGTTCCCTGACCAGGGATCCAACCTAGGCTCCCTGCATTGGAAGTGCAGAGTCTTAGCCACTGGACCACCAGGGAAATCCCTGGAACCATTTTTTAAGGTTGGCAGAGACCCAAGAGAGAGGCAGCCTGGCTCTTTGATGATTATGTAATCAACATATCATGAGACTGTTTATTTGTACATGAGAGAAAAATAAATGCTCAATTTTCTTAAAGCTACAATTATTTAAACTTCTCTCTTATAATAGCCAAACTACTATCATCATTTTCCCTATAAAATCCTGGTTAAGTAGGCAGGAAAATATCAATAATTTCATTCCACAGCCGAGAAGACTAGACTTATACAAAGTAAAAGGAGGTACTTATGTTAGGATCAAGATCTCCTGGGAACCACTCAAGACTCACTTTCTTTTTGAAACTGTGATGAATTTGTTCCATGGTCTTGACTTTAGACAATGTCTCTGCATTCACTCTTGGTCTTCATCTGGATTTGTGAATTTTGTGCTGTAGAAATAAAAATCGTAAGTTCCAACTGTCTTTCATTCTCAGTCTTGGCTGAGACTAGAGGGCACACATTTCAACAGAAAGAACTTTGAGAGGACACAAGATTCCTTTATCTTCTCATTATAAACTGTTCATAAGCCTATTTACTGAAAATAACATAGATCATTCCTGCACTGCTGAGAGCTTTGTTTTAATGGTTGCAAGGATTTTTTGATTCATAACCTTCATGCAACATTTATGTAATTTCCTCTTCTTATAGGAAAAAATATACTTGCTCACTGAAAGTTGTAAACTCTTTGCCACCCAATGTTGACTTGCTAATATTTGATTATGAACTACATTTCATGACTCCATTGATCAACTTTTTTTTTAATTAGAGCATAGCTGCTTTACAATGCTGTGTTAGTTTCTGCTGTACAGCAAAGTAAATGGTCAACTTTTAATAAATTAGTATAAGAGGTTATGCAAAGTTTTAGAATTATGAACATTGCCAAAGACATTCACTCCTGTGAAAAATAAGCAAAATAAGTGAAAAAAAAAAAAGCAACTCAACAGATTAAAGAAAGATGCAAAGTCTTGATTTTCTTCAGTAATATCAAACTCATGGTGGAGAGGCAAGGGAAGCGAGTGACAATAAGGTGTGTATGTGGGATTTAGAAATGAGACACTTGAGGTAGAAATTTCTGTGATGTTCCTCACCGAGGGGACAAAGGACACCTGCAGTTTCTCTGTAAAGTCACTGACCACAGGAGAAGGAGACTTTGCCCCTGAGAAGTCTCCTCAGGGCCCCCTGCATGTCCTTGTTCCGCAGGCTGTAAATGAAAGGGTTGAGCAGAGGAGTCACCACTGTGTACATGACGGCAGCTGCCGTATCCTCTGCTATTGAATTGGAGGAAGAGGAAGAGGGAAACAGATAAGCCCTGATCACAGTCCCAAAGAACAAGGCAACAACAGCAAGGTGGGATCCACAGGTAGAGAAGGCCTTGTACCTTCCTTGGGCAGAGGGAACCCTGAGGATGGCTAAAACAATGCGGATATAAGAGACCAGAATGAGCCCGAAGGGGATTAAAATGACTGCGCCCCCCAAGAAGAGGAGCACAAGCTCATTGACCTGAGTGTCAGAGCAAGACACCTTCATCAGGGGTCCCAGATCACAGAAGAAGTCGGGAATGATCTTCTTAGAGCAGAAGGAAAGTCGGAATATGAGGAATGTGTGTGTCATAGCAACAAGACTCGCAAGGGTCCAGCAGGCAGTAACCAGGATGATGCAACACCGGCAGCTCATAACCATGGCGTAGTGGAGAGGGTGGCAGATGGCCACATAGCGGTCATAGGCCATTGTAGCCAGGAGAAATATGTCCATGTCCCCAAATGTCAAGAAAAAGTAGAGCTGAGTCAGGCATTCTACATAAGAAATGGACCTGCTCTGGGTCTGGATGTTCACCAGGGCCTTGGGGACAGTGGTGGAGGTGAAAAGGATGTCTGCACAAGACAGGCTGGCGAGGAAGAAGTACATGGGTGTGTGAAGACGTGTGTCAGTGCCAATGGCCAGGATGATGAGTAGGTTCCCAGCCACCGTGACCAAGTACATCCACAAGAATAGCAGGAAGAGCCTGTGCTGCTGCTCTGGCTGCTCAGAGAGGCCCCAGAGGAGGAACTCAAAGACGCTGCTCTGGTTCCCTCCTGCCATGAGCCCAGAAGTCAGAGAAAGGAACTTTGCATGAGACCCACTAATCTTCTCTAAGCATATTTCACTCTACACGATCCCTAAGGGTGCCAGTCTCTTAGTTCTAGAGAAGAAAAACAAGAATGATCTTAATTTACTTGTATTGATCACATATTATGTACACTAAACATTTTTACTGAAATCTACTAGATACAATATTCTAGGAAGCATAGGAAACTAAACTAGATTTAAGGAAATTAAACTAGACTTGAGGAAATTTAAAGGAAATTAAACTAGATTTCTTGGTTTAAGGAAATTAAACTAGATTTCTTGGTTTATTTCTCTATATTCTTTTCTGTCCCAAATTTTTTTAGTTGTAGTTTCTTTATGTACACTAAACATTTTTACTGAAATCTGCTAGATACAATATTCTAGGAAGCATAGGAAACTAAACTAGATTTAAGGAAATTAAACTAGACTTGAGGAAATTTAAAGGAAATTAAACTAGATTTCTTGGTTTAAGGAAATTAAACTAGATTTCTTGGTTTATTTCTCTATATTCTTTTCTGTCCCAAATTTTTTTAGTTGTAGTTTCTTCTTCAGCTGTATTCACAGGAAAGTCTAGAACCCTTCATTCATTCATTCCACAGATATGAGGCACTAACTCTGGACCTGGTAGAGTGCTAGATAAATAAGACAGTGAAAGGAAATTAAGGAAATTAAACTAGATTTCTTGGTTTATTTCTCTATATTCTTTTCTGTCCCAAATTTCTTTAGTTGTAGTTTCTTCTTCAGCTGTATTCACAGGAAAGTCTAGAACCCTTCATTCATTCATTCATCAGATATAAGGGGATTAAAATGACTGCGCCCCCCAAGAAGAGGAGCACAAGCTCATTGACCTGAGTGTCAGAGCAAGACACCTTCATCAGGGGTCCCAGATCACAGAAGAAGTCGGGAATGATCTTCTTAGAGCAGAAGGAAAGTCGGAACATGAGGAACGTGTGCATCATGGCAACAAGACTCGCAAGGGTCCAGCAGGCAGTAACCAGGATGATGCAACACCGGCGGCTCATGACCATGGCGTAGTGGAGAGGGTGGCAGATGGCCACATAACGGTCATAGGCCATTGTAGCCAGGAGAAACATGTCCATGTCCCCAAATGTCAAGAAAAAGCAGAGCTGAGTTAGGCATTCTACGTAAGAAATGGACCTGTTCTGGGTCTGAATGTTCACCAGGGCCTTGGGGACAGTGGTGGAGGTGAAAAAGATGTCTGAACAAGACAGGCTGGCGAGGAAGAAGTACATAGGTGTGTGAAGACGCGTGTCAGTGCCAATGGCCAGGATGTTGAGTAGGTTCCCAGCCACCGTGACCAAGTACATCCACAAGAATAGCAGGAAGAGCCTGTGCTGCTGCTCTGGCTGCTCAGAGAGGCCCCAGAGGAGGAACTCGAAGACGCTGCTCTGGTTCCCTCCTGCCATGGGCCCAGAAGTCAGAGAAAGGAACTTTGCATGAGACCCACTAATCTTCTCTAAGCATATTTCACTCTACACGATCCCTAAGGGTGCCAGTCTCTTAGTTCTAGAGAAGAAAAACAAGAATGATCTTAATTTACTTGTATTGATCACATACTATGTACACTAAACATTTTTACTGAAATCTACTAGATACAATATTCTAGGAAGTGTAGGAAACAGTTTAAGGAAATTAAACTAGATTTCTTGGTTTATTTCTCCATATTCCTTTCTGTCCCTAATTTCTTTAGTTGTAGTTTCTTCTTCAGCTGTATTCACAGGAAAGTCTAGAACCCTTCATTCATTCATTCATCAGATATGAGGTACTAACTCTGGACCTGGTAGAGTGCTAGATAAATAAGGCAATGATAATCCTGAAATTCAGAAAAATTTCAATTTAATGGGATAGACATAACTGCCTATTTTAAAATTCTGTAAAATTTTGATTCAGGGTTTTCCCCCCACCCTCCCATTCAGCTGCCTTCAAATCACTCTCAGACAGCAGACTTCACCTGGCCTGGTCTATCATGTCCAAAAGTCAACATTCTGAAGACACAATCTATTATCTATTTTAATAGATGTTCAGTCATCCAGTTGTGTCCAACTCTTTGTGACGCTATGGATTGTATCCTGCTAGGCTCTTCTGTCCATAGAATTTTCCACACAGGAATACTAGCTGCTGCTGCTGCTAAGTCGCTTCAGTCGTGTCAGACTCTGTGTGACCCCATAGACAGCAGCCCACCAGGGTCCCCCGTCCCTGGGATTCTCCAGGCAAGAACACTGGAGTGGGTTGCCATTTCCTCTAGAGTGGGTTGCTATTTCTTCCTCCAGGAGATCTTCCTGACCCAGGGATCAAACCCACATGTCTTGCATTGGCAGGCGAGTTCTTTACTACTCGAGTCACCAGGGACGCCCTATTATCTATTCCACCAGAAACAAATTTAGTAATCAAACAGCTATTTAGTAAATACATGTATGATAACTCAAGTTATTATAACAGCAAAGAAGAAATCATAATCCATAGTGTCTAAAATCTCAAAATCTGGTTGGATGTACACACACACACACCCCTCTACTATAAAGCAGACTGAGACAGAAAAGGAAGGCTTTCTGGGCTATAAGTGTACTTGCGGATCTTGTCAGCAGGCTAGGGAGCTGGAGATTTGAGTATAAGGTGGAGGAGGGATTGCAGGCTGAGGTAAAAGCTGGAAAGGGAACTAAGAGACAGATTTGAAAATATCTGGAATAGAGAGTAAAGGATCTAGAACTTAATTCTGTATGTTCAGAAGACTCAGCCAGTAAGGAATCTGCTTGCAGTGCAGGAGACCTGGGTTCAATCCCTGGGTCAGGAAGATTTCCTGAAGGAGGGCATGACAACCCACTCCAGCATTCTTGCCTGGAGAATCCCATGGACAGAGAAGCCTGGTGGGCTACAGTCCATCCGGTCACAAAGAGTCAGTCATGACTGAGCGACTAAGCATGCACACAAAGCTACTTGAGAAGGAAGTGATGTCAGTACCTGAGTAGGTCCAGTACATGAAAACCCTGTTCCTGTCCCATGTGTGAAACCAACTGAGGGTCAGACAAGGAGTCGGTCAGTCAGATGGAGGGGAAAACATCACCTTTGTTGCTGAAAAAGACGAGGTTGCAGATTTTATCTTAGCTGTGTTCACTAAGTGACCTTTTTAATATACTTCCAAAATTAAATCTATTTCCCCTTTCACAGGCTCAGCTGGACAAGCATGGGACTCTTCCATATGTTCAGTTCAGTTCAGTTCAGTCAATTAGGCAGGTCCAACTCTTTGTGACCCCACGTACTGCAGCACACCAGGCCTCCCTGTCCATCACCAACTCCCGGAGTTTACTCAAAGTCATGTCCATTGAGTTGGTAATGCCATCCAACCACCTCATCTTCTGTCATCCCCTTCTCCTGCCTTCAATCTTTCCCAGCATCAGGGTCTTTTCAAATGAGTCAGTTCTTCGAATCAGGTGGCCAAATTACTGGAGTTTCAGTTTCAGCATCAGTCCTCCCAATGAATATTCAGGACTGATTGCCTTTAGGATATTTCCTTCCATATGTAAATATACATCAATTTTAAAGCATTTGTCCACCTTTAAGAATGTGAGAAGACAATCCACAGAATGGGAGAAAATTCTTGCCAATCATATATCTGATCAAAGATTTTTGGTGTGGGCTTAATAAACATTTATTGGATTAATGAATAAACAGTAGGTGCTTAATATATCATCTAGGAATTAAAGAATAAGTGAATAAATAAAAGTTTATAATGTTTCATTTTCCAAAGATATACTATGCCAATTTTCCATTTATTTTTGCCATAATGGATAGATACCTTTTTTAAAAATATGAAACACTTCACAAATTTGAGTGTCATCCTTGCACAGGGGTCATGATAATCTTCTCTGAATGATTCCAATTTTAGTATATGTGCTGCCAAAGCGAGCACTGATGAGAGACTTTTATCTAGAATATAAAAAGAACAATTACAGTTCAATAATAGAAAATTAACCCAAATTTAAAGCGAGTAAAGGCTCTTAATAGACATTTCTCCAAGAAGGCATACAAATGAGCAATAAACATACAAAAAATGTTCAATACCATTGGGCTTCAAGGTAATACACATCAAAATCACAAGATAGCACGTCAGATCCCATGGGCCCTACATTCAAGGAGTCCAGAACCTTGTACTGACAGCAGACCAGCTTCAGCCTTGCCTTGACCGAGGGTGTGGATTAATGAATAAACAGCAGGTGCTTAATATATCATCTAGGAATTAAAGAATAAGTGAATAAATAAAATAGTTTATAATATTTCATTTTCCAAAGTTATACTATGCCAATTTTCAATTTATTTTGCCATACTGGATAGAGACCTTTTTAAAAAATATGAAACACTTCACAAATTTGAGTGTCATCCTTGCACAGGGGTCATGATAATCTTCTCTGTATGATTCCAGTTTTAGTAAATGTGCTGCCAAAGTTAGCACTGATCAGAGATTTTTTATCTAGAATATAAAAAGAACAATTACAGTTCAATAATAGAAAATTAACCCAAATTTAAAACGAGTAAAGGCTCTTAATAGACATTTCTCTGCACAGGGGTCATGATAATCTTCTCTGTATGATTCCAGTTTTAGTAAATGTGCTGCCAAAGTTAGCACTGATCAGAGATTTTTTATCTAGAATATAAAAAGAACAATTACAGTTCAATAATAGAAAATTAACCCAAATTTAAAACGAGTAAAGGCTCTTAATAGACATTTCTCCAAGAAGGTATACAAATGAGCAATAAGCATACAAAAAATGTTCAATACCATTGGGCTTCAAGGCAATACACATCAAAATCACAAGATAGCACGTCAGATCCTCTAGGATGACTAGAATCAATAAATCAGATAACAAGTGTTGTCAAAGATGTGGAGAAATTGGGATCCTTAAAAACTGTTCATGGGAATGTAAAATAGTTCTGTCCCTTGGGGAAAAAGTCTGGAAGTTTCTCAAAAGGCTAAACAAAGAATTTTCATGTGACCCAGCAATATCACTCTCAGGGATATACCCAAGAGAAATGAAAACATATGTCCACACAAAAATGTGTATGCAAATGTTCATTGCAGCATTATTCATAATAGACCAAAACTGAAAAGGATCATGAACTGGAGAATGGATTAATTCTGGTGGGCTACAGTCCATGGGATCTCAAAAGAGTCAGACACTACTGAGCTTGCACACACGTTACAAGTCAGCTGCAAGTTGCAGGTGGCTCTGGCTAGCCTTGCTTCATGTATCTTCTTCATGTCGAGATCCAGGCCGAAGAAGCAGCCCGTCTTTGGGACACGCCATTCATAAAGAAAAAAAGGAAAGAGCAAGGGAGCTTATGGAAAGGCACATTGATTCTTTTTTTTTTTTTTAATATGTAGTTACTTGGCAGCACTGGGTCTTTGTTGTGGCATTTAGGACCTTCAGTTGTGGCATGTGGAATCTATTCCCTGACCAGGGATCAGACCCAGGGCCCCTGAACTGTGAGCATGGATTCTTAGCCACTGAACCACCAGGGAAGTCCCAGCACAGCAATTCTTAAAGTTTTTGCTTGGAACTGGAACACGTCACAGTCATTCAACTTCATCAGTAAAAACACAGCAGACGATGTCAAACCACAACTTCCCACAGGGAGGCAGTGCAAGTAACACAAAGAACAAGGGGGGCTTTTTTCCTACCTTCCCCCAAAAAGGAAGAAAGGAGAAATAAACGGACATCAAAAGTACAATCTAGCATGTCCGTCAGCAATGTGTCCCCAAGAGCAACACACAGAAGCAGGGAGAGGGGAGGAGGGTAAGTGATGCCTAGAGAGGCCAGAAAGAGGAGGGGCTGACACGCCAGGAAGGAGTGACCGCTCACCTGGACAGGGCAGGACGCAGCACACCAGGCTGCAGGTCTAACTCCACAGGCTCAGAGCAAGACCCTCCCAAGAAAAGAGCATCTCCCATAAAGTCAGACAGCAAGATAGCTGATTCATGTTGTTGTACAGCAGAAACTAACACAACATTGTAAAGCAATTATACTGCAATTTAAAAAGTCAAACAGCAGAGCAGGTTCCTGCCAGAGCCTCCCTGCAGAGGAAGGGAAGGATACCAGGGAAGGGGGGCAGGGGAAGGACAGTGTTAAAGGAACAGAACTTTCATTCAGTGCATCCTACCAGAAGCCCAATCCTTTGCGCACCTGATGCAAAGAACTGACTCATTGGAAGAGCCCCTGATGCTGGGAAAGACTGAAGGAGGGAGGAGAAGGGGATGACAGAGGATGAGAGGGTTGGATGGCATCACTGACTCGATGGACATGAGTTTGAGCAAGCTCCGGGAGTTGGTGATGGACAGGGAAGCCTGGTGTGCTGCAGTCCATGGGGTCACAAAGAATTGGACATGACTAAGCAACTGAACTGACCAGAAGCCCTGACCCAAGAACATCCTAAATTCCAGGGCCACTGGAAGCAGCCACTGCTGTCATCCTTTGCTAAGAGGAAACTGAGGCTCAAAGATGCTGAGTGATGTGCCCCAAGGTCATACTCTGATCGCTAGCAGAATCTGGATCTGCTCTTTACTCTTGTGACTTCTACTGCCACTGGTATACCATACTTTAGAAGAGAGAAAGGCCAGAAAAGTTGAGAGTTGGGCTTGAATAGCATCCTACTGGCCAACTAGCTGTTCATGCCGATGCTCTCCACTGATGGCCAGCAGATGCCAACCTGGGTGCCCTGGGTTCCCTCCATCAGTGCCCGCTTGATCCTATCTCCCTGTGACCTGTCCATTCAACACTACCATCTGTCACTGCCTGCTCTGTTAGCACCAAATATGATATTTATCAGCTTCCTAAACAAGATCCCCTCAATATCACCCTCCCCCCAATCCTCAGCACTAGATGTTCTCAGTTATCCTTCCTTCTGCCTGGAACACTCTCCAGCACCACTTCCCACCCACCTGTTTCTGCACTGGGTCCTGTTCATCCCTGGGATTCTAGCACAAACATCCCTAGAAGCACTTCTCCAGCTTCCTGCATCTTGCTGGGTGTTCTGATGTCAACCTTCACACCCCTCTTCCAACACCACTATAATTTACAATACCTACTTCATGAAGTCCAGGCTTCAACACTGGAATGAAACCTTTGGGAATTGAGGGTCCCTGTGTGTTCTGTTCACCACATGCTTCCTCAGTGTCTAAGATAATGCCTGGCACCAAAGAAATGTTCAAGAAATCGCCCATGTCTGAGTGTATGAAGGCATGAACTCTGGAGGAGGCAGAATTCAATGCCTCCATTTGACCTTCAGAAAACTGAGTTCCACAAACACAAGAGAAGCAAAGAGGAAGCTGCCCTGAATTCCTGTGTGGATGGAAGGAGGGGTACTATACCCATGGCGCCCTACATTCAAGGAGTCCAGAACCTTGTACTGACAGCAGATCAGCTTCAGCCTTGCCTTGACCGAGGGTGCACATTCCCAATTCCCATCCAAGCTCAGGCCATCCAATACCAAGAATCAGTCTCAAGGGAAGGAATTTCTCAGTCAAAACACAGACTCCCCTTTTCAGAGTGCCCAGCTTTCTGAGTTTCCCTGAGGGGGCTATTAATAACATATGAAATCCTCAGCCATCCTAGAAGATTCGCCTTGGACTTCTCTGTGTGTAAAAGAAACTGTCCTTCACATTGTCCAGGGGGCGGGGGGGCAGGGGGGCTGGTTCTGAATTCCCCTGCTAGGCTTCCCTGGCTTCCCTGTTGCGGCTCAGTGGTTAAGAATCTGCCTGCCAATGCAGGAGGCGTGGGTTCTATCCCTGATCCGGGAAGACCTCACACATGGCAGAGCCACTGAGCCTGTGCATCACAACTACCGAGCTTGTGCTCTAGAACTCAGGAGCTGCAACTACAAGAACACGTGCAGCGACCAGTGAAGCCTGCGCGCCCCAGAGCCTGCACTCTGCAACCAGAGAAGCCACCGCAGCCAGAAGCCCGAGCGCCGCAACTGGTGGGTAGCCCCGCTCGCCGCGACTCGAGAAAACAAAGACCCAGGACAGCCATAAGTAAATCAATAAACAGTAACCCCCCTGTTGTCTCTGTGGAGCCCTTCTGGGCATACCAGCCTGCAGGGAAACTACTTTGCCTGGCTTTCCCCATCACCTATTGACTGTGCCCCTCGTTTTAGGCAGCTCCCATAAACTGCCTGGGGAAACTCTCGTCTTCTGGTGAAAAAGACTTCTAGGTTTACATAATCCTTCCTCCCAAACTATGCAAGTGTCAAGATTTCATTATGCTTTTCTTAACAAATACTTAAGTCTTTTCCCTCCTTCTTGACCTGACATTTCAGAGATTGAGAGAATGCTTTATCTCCCTTCACAGTCCTCACTGCACCAGGACATCTTGGGCAGTGCTTGCTTTTGTGCATGGGGGCTCTACCGGGGCTTGTGTCCCACCCCAGCTGTGGAGCTTACCTTCCTGCTCATGTTCATCAAGGAAGACCTACTGCTTCTTCTTCAAAGGTCTACGTCATTCGAAATTAATATGGAAAATCTGCTTGAGTACTCAGAGGCTGTTCCTGTGTGGAGCAACAAACGTAATAACAGGCTCGTGTCCAGGTTGCCTGCTTCTGGGGCAGGATGCAGATGGGGGTGTTTCTGTTCACTAACACCAAGACCTCCAGAGTAACCCTAGGGTTCCCAGCTCTGGGCTATAAGGGCAATTGGGCTATTTATGTATTTCCCAGGTAGCCTCAGGGAGAGCCCTCTCAGGGGTCCTGTGGGAGTTTGAAGCTTAGTAATTGCCAAAGAATTGATGCTTTAGAACTGTGGTGTTGGAGAAGACTCTTGAGAGTCCCTTGGACTGCAAGGAGATCCAAAAAGTGCATTCTGAAGGAGATCATCCCTGGGATTTCTTTGGAAGGAATGATGCTAAAGCTGAAACTCCAGTACTTTGTCCACCTGATGCGAAGAGCTGACTCATTGGAAAAGTCTCTGATGCTGGCAGGGATTGGGGGCAGGAGGAGAAGGGGATGACAGAGGATGAGATGGCTGGATGGCATCACTGACTCGATGGAAGTGAGACTCAGTGAACTCCGGGAGTTAGTGATGGACAGGGAGGCCTGGCGTGCTGTGATTCACGGGGTCGCAAAGAGTCGGACATGACTGAGCGACTGAACTGAAGTGAATTGCCCCATGCCCTTCACATCCCCTCAGGAGCATTGCTGAAAAGGGGGAAGGATGTGGTCCAGCAGCACTGGGATTTCCTTTCAGAAAAGTTACTAACTGCCTGTCTCTTGGGCTGACTAAAACCTTCCCCAGGAACTTGCCTGGTGGTCCAGTGCATATGAATCTGCCTGCCAATGCAGGGAACACAGGTTCAATCCCTGGTCTGGAAAGATTCCACATGCTGTGGGGCAACTAAGCCCCCGTGCCACAACTGCTGAATCCGGCAAGCTCTCGAGCCCCACGCCACCACAAGAGAAGCCACCACAATGAGAAGCCCTCGCATTGCAACTGGAGAGTAGCTCCTGCTCACCACCAGAGAAAGCCCTCATGTAGCAACACAGACCAAGCACAGCCGAAAGTAAACGTAGAACTTCCCTCACCTGGTGAAGGAAATTCACATCCAAGGCCAAGAAACACAGACTCTCCCAAACAGGATGACCAAAGAGGCCCACATGATGGCACATCATAACTGAAATGCCAGAAGTTAAAGATATAGAGAGTCTTCGAAGCAATAAGAAACAGCTAGTTATGTACGAGGGAATCCCCATAAGACTATTAGCTGATTTTTCATCAGAACCTTTATAGGCCAGAAGGGATTAGCATGATAGCTATGTCCCCTACATGCAAACCTTTAAGTTTTGAACTTTCGAAGTTGAGAATGTGCGTTTTCATGTCCAATTACGTAAGTCAGCGGATAGAATTGAATCCAGCAAGGAACCAGAAGCTGTGTCATCAACATCAGGTGTGAGTGAAAATGCAGCTTGCCTTCCATCTGCTATTGCTAATGATCCTGTAGCTCTTCCATCTCCCACCCCTTCTCCCTCCTCCAGTCACTAATTCATCCTGCCTGTTCACTTGATGCCAGCCCCTGTGTGCCAGCTGTTATACTGTACTACTGTACTTTTCAAGGTATGGTACTGTAAGATTAGAAATGTTTTATTTTTTGTGTTTGTTTTTTATGTATTTTTTGTGTGAAAGGTATTAGAAACCTTTTACAGTACAGTACTATATGAGCTTCCCAGGTGGCAGTAATGGTAAAGAACTCATCTGCCAATGAAGGAGTTGTAAGAGATGTGGGGTTGATCCCTGGGTTGAGAAGATCCCCTAGAGGAGAGTATGGAAACCCACACCAGCATTCTTGCCTGGATAATCCTATGGACAGAGGAGCCTGGCAGGCTACAGTCCATGGGACTGTGAAGAGTCAGATACGACTGAAGAGACTTAGCATGCATACAACATGCTCCAACTACATATTGGATTGTGTTAGTTGGGTACCTAGGCTAACTTTGCTGGGCTTAAGAACAAACTGGACATATAAAAACACTCTTGGAATGGAACTCATTCATATGTAGGAGACTTAGTATAGTACTAAAAGGAAAAAACTTACAACGTAGAATACGCTCCCTGGCAAATTTAAATTTCAGGGTTGATAAAGACTTCCCAGAGAAGCAAAATCTAAAGGAGCTCGTTTATGTACCATTAAACCAGCCTTACATGAAATGTTAAAGGAGATGCTTTAAATAGCAAAGAAAAGACTGTAACTAGAAACAAGAAAATTATGAAAGAAAGAATCTCACCAGTAAAGGCAAACACACAATAAAGCCAGTGGGTCAATCACCTATAAAGTTAGTTCAGTTCAGTTCAGTCGCTCAATCATGTCTGACTCTTAGTGACCCCATGAATCGCAGCACGCCAGGCCTCCCTGTCCATCACCAACTCCGGAATTCACTCAAACTCACGTCCATCGAGTCAGTGATGCCATCCAGCCATCTCATCCTCAGTCGTCCCCTTCTCCTCCTGCCCTCAATCCCTCCCAGCATCAGAGTCTTTTCCAATGAGTCAACTCTTCACATGAGGTGGCCAAAGTACTGGAGTTTCAGCTTTAGCATCATTCCTTCCAAAGAAATCCCAGTTCTGATCTCCTTCAGAATGGACTGATTGGATCTCCTTGCAGTCCAAGGGACTCTCAAGAGTCTTCTCCAACACCACAGTTCAAAAGCATCAATTCTTCAGCACTCAGCCTTCTTCATAATCCAACTCTCGCATCCATACATGACCACAGGAAAAACCATAGCCTTGACTAGACAGACCTTAGTCGGCAAAGTAATGTCTCTGCTTTTGAATATGCTATCTAGGTTGGTCATAACTTTTCTTCCAAGGAGTAAGCGTCTTTTAATTTCATGGCTGCAGTCACCATCTGCAGTGATTTTGGAGCCCAAAATAATAAAGTCTGACACTGTTTCCAACTAGTGTTAAATGGTTACCACACCACTCCAGTATAGAATCTGAATCTGACTCGGTGTTTATCTTTACCAGTGCGTTGGATATTTTCATATGTTTTCATGTTACTAATTAGTGACCTTTCATTTCAGGTTGAAGAACTCCTTTCAGCATTTCTTGTAAAGCAAGTCTGAAGATGATGGAATGTCTCAGCTTCTGTTGGTTAGAAAAAGTCTCTCTCACATTTGTTTCTGAAGAACAACTTTTCTGAGTAAATTTTTCTTGGTTGGCAGCTTTTTTCATTCAGGCCTTGAATATATCATCCTACTTCTGCTGATCTGCAAGATCTCTGCTGAGAAATCTTCTGATAGCCTCATAGGAGCTCTCTTTTACAAGACTTTTTTTCCCTCTTACTTTTCTTACAGATTTATTTTTCTGATGTTAATTTTGCCTAAAATGTCAGTTAAAATCTCTGGTTTTGGCCTTTTTCATTTCTGTCTACTGTCGGCAGAGCAGTCTCATTGTCTTCTAAATTTTTGTCTGAGTTATGCTTTATCTTTTTAAAATATCTTAAGTTCATGAAAAAATAATTCTCTTCACTTTCTTAAACTGTTTGCAAGGATAGTTTTTTCTTCCAAGCACTTAAGGTGTTACTTCCTTTCTCTTATATATTTCCTTTCTATTATATATTTCATATATCATTTCTACTTTTATTTTATTTTTTAATTTAAATATATTTATTTTAATTAGAGCCTAATTAGTTTACAGTATTGTATTGATTTTGCCATACATCAACATGAATCCACCACGGGTGTACTGCTACTGCTGCTGCTGCTAAGTCGCTTCAGTCGTGTCCGACTCTGTGCGACCCCACAGATGGCAGCCCACTGGGCTCCGCCATCCCTGGGATTCTCCAGGCAAGAACACTGGAGTGGGTTGCCATTTCCTTCTCCAATGCATGAAAGGGAAAAGTGAAAGTGAAGTCGCTCAGTTGTGTCTGACTCAGCGACCCCATGGACTGCAGCCCACCAGGCTCCTCCGTCCATGGGAGTTTCCAGGCAAGAGTACTGGAGTGGGGTGCCATTGCCTTCTCCGTGTACACGTGTTCCCAATCCTGAACACCCCTCCCACCTCCCTCCCTGTAACCATCCCTCTGGGTCATCCCAGTGCACCAGCCCCAAGCATGCTGTATCCTGCATCAAACCTAGACTGGCGATTCATTTCTTATGTGATCTTATACATGTTTCAATGCCATTCTCCCAAATCATCCCACCCTCTCCCTCTCCCACAGAGTCCAAAAGACTTCTCTACATCTGTCTCTCTTTTGCTGTCTCGCATACAAGGTTATCGTTACCATCTTTCTAAATTCCATATATATGCATTAGTATACTGTATTGGTGTTTTTCTTTCTGGCTTACTTCACTCTGTATAATAGGTTCCAGTTTCATCCATCTCATTAGAACTGATTCAAATGAATTCTTTTTAATGGCTGAGTAATACTCCATTGTGTATATGTACCACAGCTTTCTTATCCATTCATCTGCTGATGGACATCTAGGTTGTTTCCATGTCCTGGCTATTATAAACAGTGCTGCAATGAACATTGGGGTACATGTGTCTCTTTCAATTCTGGTTTCCTCGGTGTGTATGCCCAGCAGTGGGATTGCTGGGTCATAAGGCAGTTCTATTTGCAGTTTTTTAAGGAATCTCCACACTGTTCTCCATAGTGGCTGTACTAGTTTGCATTCCCACCAACAGTGTAAGAGGGTTCCCTTTTCTCCACACCCTCTCCAGCATTTATTGCTTGTAGACTTTTGGATCGCAGCCATTCTGACTGGTGTGAAATGGTACCTCATTGTGGTTTTGATTTGCATTTCTCTGATAATGAGTGATGTTGAGCATCTTTTCATGTGTTTGTTAGCCATCCGTATGTCTTCTTTGGAAAAATGTCTGTTTAATTCTTTGGCCCATTTTTTGATTGGGTCATTTATTTTTCTGGAATTGAGCTGCAGGAGTTGCTTGTATATTTTTGAGATTAGTTGTTTGTCCGTTGCTTCATTTGCTATTATTTTCTCCCATTCCGAAGGCTGTCTTTTCACCTTGTTTATAGTTTCCTTTGTTGTGAAGAAGCTTTTAATTTTAATTAGGTCCCAATTTGTTTATTTTTGCTTTCATTTCCAGTATTCTGGGATGTGGATCATAGAGGATCCTGCTGTGATGTATATTGGAGAGTGTTTTGCCCATGTTCTCCTCTAGGAGTTTCATAGTTTCTGGTCTTATGTTTAGATCTTTAATCCATTTTGAGTTTATTTTTGTGTATGGTGTTAGAAAGTGTTCTAGTTTCATTCCTTTACAAGTGGTTGGCCAGTTTTCCCAACACCACTTGTTAAAGAGATTTTCTTTAATCCATTGTATATTCTCGCCTCCTCTGTAGAAGGTAAGGTGTCCATAGGTGTGTGGATTTATCTCTGGGCTTTCTATTTTGTTCCATTGATCTATATTTCGGTCTTTGTGTCAGTACCATACTGTCTTGATGACTGTGGCTTTGTAGTAGAGCCTGAAGTCAGGCAGGTTGATTCCTCCAGTTCCATTCTTCTTTCTCAAGATTGCTTTGGCTATTCGAGGCTTTTTGTATTTCCATACAAATTGTGAAATTATTTGTTCTAGCTCCATGAAAAATACCGCTGGTAGCTTGATAGGGATTGCATTGAATCTGTAGATTGCTTTGGGTAGTATACTCATTTTCACTATATTGATTCTTCTGATCCATGAACACGGTATATTTCTCCATCTATTAGTGTCCTCTTTGATTTCTTTCATCAGTGTTTTATAGTTTTCTATATATAGGTCTTTAGTTTCTTTGCTGTTACTGCTGCTAAGTCGTTTCAGTCGTGTCTGACTCTGTGTGACCCCATAGACGGCAGCCCACCAGGCTCCCCCGTCCCTGGGATTCTCAAAGCAAGAACACTGGACTGGGTTGCCATTTCCTTCGCCAATGCATAAAAATGAAAAGTGAAAGTGAATTCGCTCAGTCGTGTCTGACTCTTAGCGATCCCATGGACTGCAGCCCACCAGGCTCCTCTGTCCATGGGATTTTCCAGGCAAGAGTACTGGAGTGGGGTGCCATTGCCTTCTCCATTAGTTTCCTTAGGTAGATATATTCCTAAGTATTTTATTCTTTTCATTCCAATGGTGAATGGAATTGTTTCCTTAATTTCTTTTTCTACTTTCTCATTATTAGTGTATAGGAAAGCAAGGGATTTCTGTGTGTTGATTTTATATCCTGCAACTTTACTATATTCATTGATTAGCTCTAGTAATTTTCTGGTGGAGTCTTTAGGGTTTTCTATGTAGAGGATCATGTTGTCTGCAAACAGTGAGAGTTTTACTTCTTCTTTTCCAATTTGGATTCCCTTTATTTCTTTTTTTGCTCTGATTGCTGTGGCCAGGACTTCCAGAACTATGTTGAATAGTAGTGGTGAAAGTGGGCACCCTTGTCTTGTTCCTGACTTTAGAGGAAATGCTTTCAATTTTTCACCATTGAGGATAATGTTTGCTGTGGGTTTGTCATATATAGCTTTTATTATGTTAAGGTATGTTCCCTCTATTCCTGCTTTCTGGAGAGTTTGTATCATAAATGGATGTTGAATTTTGTCAAAGGTTTTCCCTGCATCTATTGAGATGATCATGTGGCTTCTATTTTCAATTTGTTAATGTGGTGAATTACATTGATTGATTTGTGGATATTGAAGAATCCTTGCGTCCCTGGGATAAAGCCCACTTGGTCATGGTGTATGATCTAGAAGATGGAATAGAATTTGTATTATTTATTCTTTAAACATTTTAATTCTCCAACAAAAGCACCTGAGCCTGGATGTTCTTCATTTAATGTTTAACTACAAACACAATTTCTTTTTTTTTTTAATTTAAATTTACACAACTTCTTTAATAGCACTGAAGTTCAGGCCATATCATTCTTCTGAGTAAGCTTTTGCAGTTTGTTTCTTTCAGGGAATGGATCTATTTTATGTAACTTATTGGAATACTGTGCACAGTATTATCCTATTTTTTCTTGGCCAGTCTTGCTAAAAATCCATTTATCAATCTTTCCAGTGACAGCTTTTTAGTTTGTTGAATACAGTTTTGCAATTCTTTACTTTACTGATTTCTTTCACTTCTTTATTTCTCTTCGTTTCTTTAGGATTACTCTTATTGCTTTGTCTCCAACTTATTATTCTGGATACTTAGGTCATTTGTTTTTAACTGTAGTACTTTCTTGATAAGAGAAGGATGTCTCAGACACCACACAATTATCAGCCATTCTCATTTCTGCCACTCCATGGGAAAACTTCTATGATCACTAGGGAGAAAGTATCCTAGTTTGTATTTCAAAAGTCTTAAAAGATTTAGAGAGTAACCAAATGAGTGCTCACCTGTTTTCATCAGCTCTTCATGCTACCAGGGGTTTTTTGGAATTAATTTATTTATTTCAATTGGAGGCTAATTACTTTACAATATTGTAGTGGTTTTTCCATACATTGACATGAATCAGCCACGGGTGTACATGTGTTCCCCATCCTGAATCCCCCTCCCTAATCCCTCCCCATCCCATCTATCAGGGTAATCCCAGTGCACCAGCCCTGAGCACCCTGTCTCATGCATCGAATCTGGGCTGGCGATCTGTTTCACATATGATAAGATACATGTTTCAGTGCTATTCTCTCGAATCATCCCACCCTTGCTGTCTCCCACAGAGCTAGCAGGGTTTTTAACTGCCATCATGGCACCCCATTGTAGCAGAGGTAGCTGATTTTCCCCTGATACAGGTTTTTGCTTCTTCCATCCTAATATAATGTTAGCAGGGCATACGGGCACCAAGTATAATGAACACATTTCCCAGGATCAACTGCAGCCAGTTGAGGCCAAGTGATCAAGTTCTGGCCAATAAGATATACAGGGAAGAAGTGCATGCGTTCTCCAGATGACCTTTCCTCTTTCCTGTTAGTTGAAATAAAGACTTATTGGCAGAAGTTTAACAGTCACCTTGGATCATAATTTGGAATCATTCTTTAAAAAAAAATTATTTATTTATTTGGCTGCACTGGGTCTCAGTTTCAGCATGTGGAACCTTTTATATGTGGCATGTGGGACCTAGTTCCCTGACCAGGGATCCAACCTAGGCTCCCTGCATTGGAAGTGTAGAGTCTTAGCCACTGGACCACCATGGAAATCCCTGGAACCATTTTTTAAGGTTGGCAGAGAACCAAGAGAGAGGCAGCCTGGCTCTTTGATGATTATGTAATCAACATATCATGAGACTGTTTATTTGTACACTAGAGAAAAATAAATGCTCAATTTTCTTTTTTTTAATTAATTAATTTATTTTTATTTTGCTTTACAATACTGTATTTGTTTTGCCATACATTGACATGAATTCACCACAGGTGTACATGAGTTCCCAATCCTGAACCCCCCTCCCACCTCTCTCCCCATATCATCTCTCTGGGTCATCCCAGTGCACCAGCCCCAAGCATCCTGTATCCTGTATCGAACCTAGACTGGTGATTCATTTCTTACATGATAGTATACATGTTTCAATGCCATTCTCCCAAATCATCCCATCCTCTCCCTCTCCCACAGAGTCCAAAAGTCTGTTCTATACATCTGTGTCTCTTTTGCTGTCTTGCATACAGGGTTATCATTACCATCTTTCTAAATTCCATATATATGTGTTAGTATAGTGTATTGGTGTTTTTCTTTCTGGCTTATTTCACTCTGTATAGTTGACTCCAGTTTCATCCACCTCATTAGAACGGATTCAAATGTATTCTTTTTAATGGCTGAGTAATACTCCATTGTGTATATGTACCACAGCTTTCTTATCCATT
>SJYT01000981.1:202832-400170 GCA_006410635.1 Cephalophus harveyi | reverse complement strand
GTTTTTTTTTTTTTTTTTTTTTTGGATGAAAGGTATCCAAATTTTGGTAAAGATAGCCATTTTTGCTACAAATTGTACATGTTTCAAAGACTTCAGCTCTTTCTAAAGGAATCCATGTTGGGCATAATCTTTTTTACTGGGCATAATCCATTACTGGATTATAATTGCTTAATTATATATATATAATTATATATGTAACTGTATATAATTAATAATTAGTGAATTATAATCAACCAATTGTATCAGTTTCAAGTATAGAACATAGTGATTGGATATTTTTATACATTATGGATTGGTTACCTCGCTAAGTCTAGTTACCATCTGCTCTCATACAAAGTTCTTGTCAGCTATATTATTGGCTATATTCTCTGTGCTGTGACTTACTTATAAGTGAAAGTTTGTACCGCTTAAACCCCTTCACCTATTTGGCCTCCCCCCCACTCCCCTCCCCCACTCTGGCAACCATCAGTTTACTCTCTGTATCAATAAGTCTCTTTCTGTTTCTTTCTTTTTTTTTTTTAAGATTTCATCAGTAAGTGAAATCATCAGTATTTGCTTTCTTTGTCTGACTTATTTCACTCACTTAGCAGAGATGCTATGGCACCCCATTCCTGTACTCTTGCCTGAAAAATCCCATGGATGGAGGAGCCTGGTACGCTGCAGTCTGCAGGGTTCGAAGAGTCGGACACAACTGAGCGACTTCACTTTCACTTTTCACTTTCATGCATCGGAGAAGGAAACAGCGGCCCACTCCAGTGTTCTTGCCTGGAGAATCCCAGGGACGGGGGAGCCTGGTGGGCTGCCGTCTATGGGGTCCCACAGAGTCGGACATAACTGAAGCGACTTAGTAGTAGTAGTAGTAGCATAGAACCTTCTGCTGCTGCTGCTGCTGCTAAGTCGCTTCAGTCGTGTCCGACTCTGTGCGACCCCATAGACAGGAGCCCAACAGGCTCCCCCGTCCCTGGGATTCTCCAGGCAAGAACACTGGAGTGGGTTGCCATTTCCTTCTCCATTGTGTGAAAGCGAAAAGTGTAAGTGAAGTCGCTCAGTCGCATCCGACTTCTAGCGACCCCATGGACTACAGCCTACCAGGCTCCTCCATCCATGGGATTTTCCAGGCAAGAGTACTGGAGTGGCTTGCCATTGCCTTCTCCGTAGAACCTTCTAGGTCCATCCATATTACAAGGGTTTTTTCTTTCTTTTTTATGGTTGAGTAATATTTCTTTACACCAATTCTTTGCAATCCCATGGACTGTAGCCTGTCAGGCTCCTCTCTCTGTGGAATCCTCTAAGCAAGAATACTGGAGTGAGTAGCCATTCCCTTCTCCAGGGGAATCTTCTCAACCCCTGGTCTCCCACATTGCAGGCAGATTCTTTACCATCTAAGCCATCAGGGAGGCCCCATGTATGCATATATATGTGTGTATACACACACACACATATACACACACATATATAGCGTCTTCTTTACATATATATAGGATCTTTATCCATTCATTTATCCTTGGACACTTAAGTTGCTTCTAACTTTGCTATTGTAAATAATGCTATAGTGACTTAGGGATGCATATATCTTTTTCAGTTAGAATTATTGAAGAAAAAATAATTTTTGTTTTCTTCTGCTAAATATCCAGAAGTGGAATTGCTGGATCATATATTCAGGTCAGTCGCTCAGTCGCGTCCGACTCTTTGCAACCCCATGAATCGCAGCACGCCAGGCCTCCCTGTCCATCACCATCTCCCGGAGTTCACTCAGACTCGCGTCCATCGAGTCCGTGATGCCATCCAGCCATCTCATCCTCGGTCGTCCCCTTCTTCCCCTGCCCCTAATCCCTCCCAGCATCAGAGTCTTTTCCAATGAGTCAACTCTTCGCATGAGGTGGCCAAAGTACTGGAGTTTCAGCTTTAGCATCATTCCTTCCAAAGAAATCCCAGGATTGATCTCCTTCAGAATGGACTGGTTGGATCTCCTTGCAGTCCAAGGGACTCTCAGGAGGCTTCTCCAACACCACAATTCAAAAGCATCAATTCTTTAGCGCTCAGCCTTCTTCATAGTCCAACTCTCACATCCATACATGACCACAGGAAAAAACATAACCTTGACTAGATGGACCTTAGTCGGCAAAGTAATGTCTCTGCTTTTGAATATATTGTCTAGGTTGGTCATAACTTTTCTTCCAAGGAGTAAGCATCTTTTAATTTTCATGGCTGCAGTCACCATCAGCAGTGATTTTGGAGCCCAAAAAAATAAAGTCTGACACTGTTTCCACTGTTTCCCCAAATACGTTAGTTCTATTTTTAATATTTTGAGGACGCTTTATACTGTTTTCTGTAGTGTCTGCGCCAAGTGACATTCCCACCAACAGTGTATGACAATTTCCTTTTCTTCACATCCTCGCCAACACTTATTTCTTGTGTTTTTGAGAATCGCCATTCATTCTGACAGATGTGAGGTGGTATCTCAAGATTGCTATGGTTATTCGGGGTCTTTTGTGGTTCTATACAAATTTTAGGATTATTTGTTTTGTTCTGTGAAAAACGCCATAGGTATTTTGATAGAGATTGCATCGAATCTGTAGATTGTTTTGGGTAGTATGGGCATTTTAACAGTATTAATTCTTCCAGTTCATGAGCATTTCTGTTTATTCATGTTTTCTTCAGTTTCTTTTACCAGTGTCTTATAGTTCTCAGAGGACAGGTCTTTTCATCTTGGTTAAATATATTCCTAGGTATTTTATTCTTTTTGATGCAGTTGTCAATGGGATGGTTTTTATAATTTCTCTTTTTCATACTTTGTTGTTAGTGTATAGAAATTTACAATGGATTTCTGAATATTAACTTCGTATCCTACAACTCTACTGAATTCATTTATTAGTTCTAATAATTTTTTGGTGAGATATCTGTAGGGTTTTCTTTATTTGAAATCTGTTTTAGATACTGAAACTATCCATTCTCAAATTGAAACATTCGTATTTCTGTATTCTTTATTATAGGGTTTGGCTTGTTAGCCTGCGAAATTCATGCTAATTTTGAAAAAGTGAAGTAAAGAGCACTTCCAGTTAGTTTTAATTCATAAAAATACGAAAATATAGAGCCATTGAATAGTTGACTGACATTTTTCCAATAGCATTTACTAATAGGTTAAAACTTTTTTTTCTTAAAATCTAGGGATCAGCGATGGACCTTCAGTCACCGCATTAACAAATGGTTTTGACACTCCAGAAGAAAGGTATCAGAAGCTTAAAAAGGTAAGTGGGTGTGCTAGAAAATCTTATTTTTTTTTCCCATGTTGGTCTTCCATATGTTAAATTATAGAGGAATAAAATCGTCAAACTTGTTTATGAATTTCTCAACCCCAGCTATGAAATGATATTTAGTGGTGTTTAAAACAACAGCAAAAATAATTGTTTGCTGGAAAACATTTTGGGGAAGGTTTAGTATTTTCATTGTTAATTTGATTTACAGGAAATATGATGTGGTTATTTTAATCATTTGGAGATAGGTTTACTATGATGCTCTGGATGATGCATAAGTGCTTAGTTGGGAAAAATATTAAGAAATGTGTATAAATTAATAATGCTTCTGATAGATAATCTGTAATCTGTTTGGATCAGAAGTATTCTGCCAAAGTCAAGTAGAGTAATCAGAAAACCTACCTGATTGCAAATACTGTTGCTCATGTCGACTATGCAGCACTGTTTTGACAGGTATTTTATTTCCCTTTTCCAGCATTCCATGGACTTTTTGCTGTTTCAGTTTGGCCTTTGCACTTTTAAGTATGACTACACAGATTCAAAGTAGGTTGTTTTAACAAGTGGCGGGAATTCTTTTGTCATGGCATAATGTAACACCCTAAGTCTCCTTTTATCTTATTTTCTCCAGGTATATAACAAAGTCTTTTAACTTCTATGTTTTCCCGAAACCCTTCAATAGATCCTCACCAGATGTCAAATTTGTTTGTCAGGTTAGTAGTATAATTGAGTTTTTTTTTTTTTTTCCTTTTATGAGTCCCTGATGAAGCTGGAATGTGGAATCAGAATTCTCTTTAAAATTTGGTTCTATAACCAACTTTGCACTTTGGGCAAATCACTTTACCTCACTGACCTTCAGTTTCAGGGTTATAAATAAATCATACTCCCATCTTTCTTTTGACCTGAGAGTGAGTTTAAGGAATAAGATGTGAGAGACAGGCAGAGGGAAATGGGAACATGAACTTTATTATAAGTAAAGCTGAATTTGAGACCATGACTTTGTACTGTGGCTCTTTGGGGGATTTTTTTTATGGTCTTACCCCTGAACTGAACCTACAGATTAGGACCTGCAGGTTTTTCCCCACCCCATTCTCACTGCACACCTCTCCAAGGGTAGACCCTTATTTTTTGGAGGAGCAGAGTATGTGTGTATCCTCTTTGAAAAGAGCAAACCTAGAAGTGAAAGTGAAAGTATAGTTACTCAGTCGTGTCTGACTCTTTGCGACCCCATGAATGTAGCCCCCAGGGTTCTCAGTCCGTGGGATTCTTCAGACAAGAATGCTAGAGTGGGTTGCTGTGTCCTCCTCCAGGGGATCTTCCCAACCCAGGGATCGATCCCAGGTCTCCTGCATTGCAGGCAGATTCTTTACTGTCTGAGCCACCAGGGAACCCAGAAGGGGCTAAGTTATATGGGCTCAGTTTATTTTCCCAAGCTTACCAGTTAGGAAAGAGAGGGTAGAGAAAGATCACTGTTACCTACTGAGGAGGAGAGGGCTGACTTTATGAGCCAAGGTAAGGATACAGGGAGGGTCCCCTTTAGAACAGCCAGTTCAGAGTTGTAGCTGATCTGGTAGACATTCAGTGAATGTCAGCTTCCCCTTTCTGCTCTCTTAATAATCTGATTAATGGATAAGGAGATCATTGATCTCCACTGAAAGGAGAATGTAAATTAGTGTCTATCATATGGATATGTGATAAAGCCTGGGTTTTGGTCTTCTCTTCCTTATAATCTTATGTCTGAGCTTCTCTCCCCAGAGTAACATTAGTTCCTTTGAGTCTTCTCATCTGTCCCTTTTCCTGGATCTAAATAGTAATACAGTTAAGAAAGCCTGGAGGGCAGGCTTCTGAGTGACTTGAGTCATGTCAGATTCTCTCTGTAATAGGCAGGATGTAAACAAACAAAACAGCATTCATTGTGTGTCAGGAGCTGGACAGAAGGTAATTTTACTCTTGTAACCAGCATTTTTCTTAAATTAGCAAATAAACCATAGTTGATAGTTCTTTACCTTGGAATAACTTCAATTCAGTCTCCCAGTCATGTCCAACTCTTTGCGACCCCATAGACTGCAGCACGTGAAACCTCCCTGTCCATCACCAACTCCTGGAGTTTACTGAAACTCATGTCCATTGAGTCGGTGATGCCATCCAACCATCTCATCTCATCCTCATTTAACAACTATTTACCAGTCACCTGAGTATAGAATACTTCATTAAACAATATTTTAATGAAGTATTTAATATTTAAAATATTTAATATTTTATTTTAATACTTCATTAAACAATATCCTGTGTCTACATGTTTTTCCTTTAATATACGCAAAATCATAACATATTTTATATAACTTGCATTTTCCATTTAACACAATGTCTTCATATTTCATAATACAGATGTATTATAATTGATCTAATTGGAATTGGAAGGTTTTCCAGTGGCTCCCTGTTTTAAACAGTGCTATAGTCAGTGTCCATGTGCATGTGTCTTGGCTGTATATAGGAATTGTTTTTTTTTTTTTTGCTGAATCAACATGTTTTTAAAGTTGTTTTTAAAATTTATTTTTAATCGGACGATAGTTGCTTTACAATGTTGTATTGGTTTCTGCCATACAATAACATGAATTAGCCATAAGTGTACATATGTCCCCTCCCTCTTAAACCTCCCTCCCCTTCTTCCCCCACCCCATCCCACCTCTCTAGGTTGTCACAGACTAAGTTTCAGGTTAAACTCCAGGAATGTTTTTATCGGATAGCTTTCCTAGGAGGAGGATTGATGAGTCATAGAGCTTACAGATTTAAAAGTCTGACAGATGCCTCAGATCGTCCCCTCTAATATCTATGTTTATCTTTTGAATCCTGAAAATGGTACATTTAGGACAAACCAAAGATAGTGTTTAGTATATTACAAATAAAGTTTGTTGGTTTGACGTGTTTTTTCTTTATTATGGTAAAAAAAAAATCCATAACCTAAAATTTACCATTTTAAAAGGCTTTTAAGTTCAGTGGCATAGAGTACATTTTTTGGTGCAGTCTAAAGAGTATTATTTGAGTAGAAAATAAATAGCTTCAAAAAGGGGATACGTGATCTCTGACTGTGATTTTTAAAGAGGAAAGTTAGGATATTTTGGAGTCTAGTGACAGGAGGGGTAAAAATGCCTTTCCATAATCCTTCTTTTTGTGTCTCTGTCAGTGATGGATATTAGGGGAGCAGAGTTATAAGAATACTCAGGCATGGGAGGTAGAGGGGCTTGTGGCCCAAGTCAGAAGGCACTGGGTCTTATTTCAGAACAGGATAAAAGGGAAGATACAGGGGAAATGGTTGCTTATTCACACCACAGAAAACCTGGACATGATAGAAAATGATGTGCCACGTATCTGTGTGTGTGTGTGCGTGTGTGTGTGCGCACGCGTGTGCGTGTGCATGCGCATATACCCATGTATATTTGATTAGGTTGCTCATATTTTAAAAGAACTGGTGTCAGGTAATAAAGATACATAAGGTACATAAAAGTATATACAATATATAAAACCTTTTAACCTAACATTAAAAATAAGTGAAAAATTAGAAGAAAAGAAAAATGAGGGTGTGATTACTGTGTTATGATTAGAACACAGAATTCAGGCCAAAGAAAGTCTTACCTTTGGCTTACTTCAGAAGCTTGTCTCTGAGCTTCCTACCAGCCAAGACAAGGGGGAAACACACCATCAGTTCTGTGGCCCAAAGGATCAAACTGGACCAGGATTCAGGACCAGTTCGGCTTTCCTCAGATTAGAGACCCCAAGACATTTCCTTTTCTGTTATTATCGTATTAGTTGCTCAGTCATGTGTCACTCTTTGTGACTCCATGAACTGTAGCCCGCCATACTCCTCTGTCCATGGAATTCTTCAGGCAAGAATACTGGAGTGGGTAGCCATTCCCTTTTCCAGGGGATCTTCCCAACCCAGGGATTGAACCCAGGTCTCCTTAATTGCAGGCAGATTCTTTATCATCTGAGCCACCAGGGAAGCCCTCTGTTATCAAAAAGAAGTCATTAATGTAGAAGACGTTGTCTTCAGCAGCATCCCTAAAATGAATATGGTAATGAGCTTACTGGAACTGGGAGAGCATCCTCAGTCTAGACTGATGGTGTAACATCAAGTACGGCTCAAGAAGGGCCACTCTATAAGGGTTCATATTTAACTGTTCTGAATTTAGTTACTTCAGTTGCTCAATTATGTCCGACTTTTTGAGACCCCATCGACTGCAGCACGCCAGGCTTCCCTGTCCATCACCAACTCATGGAGCTTGCTCAAACTCATGTCCATAGAGTCGTGATGCCATCCAACCATCTCATCCTCTGTTGTCCCCTTCTCTTCCTGCCTTCAACCTTTCCTAGCATCAGGGTCTTTTCCAATGAGTCGATTCTTCGTATCAGGTAACCAAAGTATTGGAGTTTCAGCTTCAGCATCAGTCCTTCCAATGAATATTCAGGACTGATTTCCTTTCGGAAGGACTGGTTGGATCTCCCTTGGACTTGATGTCCAAGGGACTCTCAAGAGTCTTTTCCAGGACCACAGTTCAAAAGCATCAATTCTTTGGCACTCAGCTTTCTTTATAGTCCAACTCTTACATCCATACCTGACTACTGGAAAAACCATAGCTTTGACTAGACAGACCTTTGTTGGCAAAGTAACGTCTCTGCCTTTTAATATGCTGTCTGGATTAGTCATAGGTTTTCTTCCAAGGAGCAAGTGTCTTTTAATTTCATGGCTGCAGTCACCATCTGCAGTGATTTTGGAGCCCAAAATCATGGGACTGGATGCCATGATCTTTGTTTTTTGAATGTTGAGTTTTAAGCCAGTTTTTTCACTTTCCTCTTTCACTTTCATCAGGAGGCTCTTTAGTTTACTTTTAGCATATTAAAAAGCAGAGATATTACTTTGCCAACAAAGGTCCATTTCGTCAAAGCTATGGTTTTTTCTAGTAGTCATGTATGTTTGTGAGAGTTGGTCTATAAAGAAAGCTGAGTGCTGAAGAATTGATGCTTTAGAACTGTAGTGTTGGGGAAGACTCTTGAGACCCCTTGGATAGCAAGGAGATCCAACCAGTCCATCTGAAAGGAAATCAGTCCTGAATATTCATTGGAAGGGCTGATGCTGAAGCTGAAACTCTAATACTTTGGCCACCTGATGCGAAGGACTGACTCATTGGAAAAGACCCTGATGCTGGGAAAGATAGAAGGTGGGAGGAGAAGGGGATGACAGAGGATGAGATGGTTGGATGGCATCACTGACTCAATGGACATGAGTTTGAGTAAACCTTGGGAGTTGGTGATGGACAGGGCGGCCTTGTGTCCAGCAGTCCATGGGGCTGCAAAGAGTCGAATACGACTAAGCGACTGAACTGAACACAGTCAAAGGCTTTGGCATAATCAATAAAGCAGAAATAGATGTTTTTCTGGAATTCTCTTGCTTTTTTGATGATCCAACAGATGTTGGCTATTTGATCTCTGGTTCCTCTGCCTTTTCTAAGTTCAGTTTGAACATCTGGAAGTTCATGATTACCATACTGTTGAAGCTTGGCTTGGAGAATTTTGAGCATTACTTTGCTAGCATGTGAGATGAGTACAATTGTGCGGTAGTTTGAATATTCTTTGGTGTTGTCCTTCTTTGGGATTGGAATGAAAATCGACCTTTTCCAGTCCTGTGGCCACTGCTGAGTTTTCCAAATTTGCTGGCATATTGAGTGTGGCACTTTCACAGCATCCTCTTTTAGGATTTGAAATAGCTCAACTGAAATTCCATCACCTCCACTAGCTTTGTTCGTAGTGATGCTTCCTGAGGACTACTTGACTTCACATTCCAGGATATCTGACTCTAGGTGAGTGACCACACCATCGTGGTTACCTGGGTCATGAAGATCTTTTTTGTACAGTTCTGTGTATTCTTGCCACCTCTTCTTAATATCTTCTTCTTCTGTTCTGTCCATACCATTTCTGTCCTTTACTGTGCCCATCTTTGCATGAAATATTCCCTTGGTATCTCTAATTTTCTAGAAGAGATCTCTAGTATTTCCCGTTCTATTGTTTACCTCTATTTTTTGCATTGATCACTGAGGAAGGCTTTCTTATCTCTCCTTGCTATTCTTTGGAACTCTGCATTCAAATGGGTGTATCTTTCCTTTTCTCCTTTGCCTTTAGCTTCTCTTCTTTTCTCAGCTATCTGTAAGACCTCTTCAGATAACCATTTTGCCTTTTTGCATTTCTTTTTCTTGGGGATGGTCTTGATCACTGCCTCCTGTACATGTTACAAACCTCTGCCCATAGTTCTTCAGGCTCTCTGTCTATCAGATCGAATCACTTGAATCTATTTGTCACTTCTAGTGTATAATTGTAAGGGATTTGATTTAGGTCATACATGGATGGTCTAGTGGTTTTCCCTACTTTCTTCAATTTAAGTCTGAATTTGGCAGTAAGGAGTTCATGATCTGAGCCACAGTTGGTTCCTGGTCTTGTTTTTGGTGACTGTTACAGAGCCTCTCCATCTTTGGCTGCAAAGAATATAATCAGTGTGATTTCGGTGTTGACCATCTGGTGATGTCCATGTGTAGTTTTCTCTTGTGTTGTTGGAAGAGGGTGTTTGCTTTGACCAGTGCGTTCTCTTTGCAAAACTCTATTAGCCTTTGCCTTGCTTCATTTTGTACTCCAAGGCCAAATTTGCCTGTTACTCCAGGTATCTCTTGACTTCCTACTTTTGCATTTCAGTCCCCTATGATGAAAAGGACATGTTTTTTGAGTGTTAGTTCTAGAATGCCTTGTAGTTCTTCATAGAACCATTCAACTTCAGCTTCTTCAGTATTACTGTTTGGGGTATAGATTGGATTACTGTGATATTGAATGGTTTTCTTTGGATGCGAACAGAGATCATTCTCTCGTTTTTGAGACTGCACTCAAGTACTACTGCATTTCAGACTCTTGTTGACCGTGAGGGCTACTTCATTTCTTCTAAGGGATTCTTGCCCACAGTAGTAGATACAATCGTCATCTGAGTTAAATTCACCCATTCCAGTCTGTTTTAGTTCACTGATTACTAAAGTATCGATGTTCCTTCCCTCTTGCCATCTCCTGTTTGACCACTTCTAATTTACCTTCATTCATGGACCTAACAGCCCAGATTCCTATGCAATATTGCTCTTTACAGCATCAGGCTTTATTTCCATCACCAGTCACATCCGCAACTGGGCATTGTTTTCTGTTTGGCTTCATCTTCTTATTCTTTCTGGAGTTATTTCTCCACTCCTCTCCAGTAGCATATTGGACACCTCCCGACGTGGGAATTTCATTTTTCAGTGTCATATATCTTTTTCCCTTTCCATACTGTTCATGGGCTTCTCAAGGCAAGAAATTGGAGTGGTTTGCCATTCCCTTCTCCAGTGGACCACGTTTTGTCAGAACTCTCCCCCATGACCCTTGCATCTTGGGTGGCCCTGCACAGCACGGCTCATAGCTCCATTGAGTTCGACAAGGCTGTTCTGACTTAAAATAAGAATAAAATTAGAGAAGCTCAGTGGTGTTTCCCACTCTTCAGTCAGTTGAGTAAGGACTTTGTGAAAATTTTCCTATTCTTGTGTATTGTTACTTACTCAATATTTTTGCTATGCTTACGTTTATATTTTGACTTTGTAATATGTGTTTAATAAGTCTCTTTACTGGGAAATTTTCTGTTTTATGATGTTGAATGTAAAGAACATCCAGTTAAGATTTTGGGCTTCCAGAATCTAATTTGAAGTGAATATTGATACCTTGTAATTTGCACATTTGTTCTCTTAAACTTGAACCTGGGGTGAGATAATAGAAATACGTTTAATTTTTATTCAGGGGTTTCCTGCCTATTGGGAGAATATACGTTCACCAAGTAAAATTTTCTTAAATGTTGGGTAACAAAGGATATTTCTCTTATAAACTATAAGGGAGAAGCCCAGATAGTTGAAGTGAATGAATGGACAGTTCAGCAGCCGTGGAGTAGAAACCCCTTGTCCTCTGACCCGTGGCATGCTGCCCCCTTGCCTGATTGCCTTCGTTTACTCCCTAGAGTTCTTTCTCTGCTTCTGTTCACACACCTGCCATGAACCTCACTGAAATGCATGTTCTGTTTACTCTTGTTTCAGAGCTCAAGCATTGACTTTCTAGCAAGCCAAGGATTTGATTTTAATAAAGTTTTTCGCAACGGTAAGATTACATGTGACCTCTTTTCAGAGCTTGTAAATCTGGATTTGGTTGAGAATTATCTTTCTTTGTGAACTGTCTGAGACAGGGTCTCGGATTTCCATTCCAGCCTGTGCAGCCATTAAAGTTTTCCTTGTGCCCGACTATTGAAGGCCTGGTCAAGCATGAATGGCACAGGAGAGGAGCTGCTGCCTCATTTAGCTCTAATGAGGCCTCTTGAGCCCCCAGATTCAGTGAGTGGAGCTTGTGCTGTTACTGGTGTGACTCAGTTGCCTGGCAGACTCCCTGTGGGGTATGTGTCCTGTTGTCTTTCACTGAGACAAGTGCTCCAGTGTTGCATTTTCAAAAGCAGCCATGTTCCAGTAATACCGTGATGGTCTTTGGAGGAAAAAATTCAGTTCTGATGGCTAACTTGCTGGTGTGATGTGCTGACCAGCAACCTGGCGGGGTGGGGAGACCAAGTCCTAGTCCTTATCCCCAGCATAGGGCACGATCCCTCAGAGAGGTGATTGTTAAATATTTAGTTAATGAACGCTGGACGTTCAACCATGTCAGAGTGGCTTTTTTTCCCCCATTCATTTATTTCCCGGAAAGTGCCTGGGAAAGCCTCTCTTGTTGCCAGCAGTATTAAGTGCCTGCTGCTCTAAGGTCAGTAACTACTTTTCACTTAACTATTCTTGTAAACTGTGTTCTTTCCCATGGCGGATGTGTTACTGAGTGAGGTAGGGAAGGAGATATTTCTCAGCAAAGATTCTAGAGCATAGACTTCAACTACAATCTCTCTCCCTCAGCATGATCTCCTTGTAGGGTCTTTGGGACCATGTCATGTTGTCTGTTAATTGCTTCAGTGGTGCTGCGTCTTCATATCCACTGATGATTTTGATTTTTGGAAATGCTAAAAAAATTTTGAATTCAAACTGCTTAACCTATTGGGTATACCTGCTGGGTAACACAATTTGGGTATAACAAAGTAATTTTATTTCCCGTGGCTCATGCTTGACTCTGAAAGCCACTATAAAATACAAATTCCACATATAGTTAGAGCACTATGATGGAATGTGTGCATTTTTTTTTTTTGGGTGCACTGTGTGGCCTGTGGGATCTTAGTTCCCTGACCAGGGATCGAACTTGTTCCCCCTGCATTGGAAGCATGGGAGTCTTAACCACTGGACCATCTGGGAAGTCTTATCGCAGAAATGTTTTGAAGGAACTACTTTAACCAGATTCCTATGAATGTGCTTTCCAGCCTGATTTTATTTTCACAGAAGGAGAGAAACAGCTAAATAGGAGGATGCTTCATTTTCTAGTTTTGTAGTCAGACCTTGGAGTATTTAGTCACAACTGTAGGGCTCCCAGGCCATCTGTTATTACTGAGACTCTTATCCCTGTGCTTTAAATCTTACCCAGACCTTCACTTCTCTTCCTTATTAAATTTTTCCACTCTAGGGTTTACACATGCCAGAACCTTTCCTCCTGGCAGTCTCCTTGGAAGTCCCTCTGACTTCCTTGTCTGAAGTGGAACCAGGTGACTGCGGTCACCATTCTCCCAAGCACGGATGGTTTCAGCTCTGTTTGTGCAGCTGGGCGGTAGGCCTGCCACCTTCAGTCCATCTGAGTTCTTCTCAGGAGCCACGGCCCTTCCCAGGGCTGTGTAACCAGCTCTGCCGTCCCCCTTCTGCTGACGTCCTGGGCATGGCCTTCACCAGAAGCCTAGACTTTGGCTCATCTTGCTCTCTGTTCCTGCTTCTCTCCTCCTTTCAGGTGACTCCAGCATCCACACGGAGCACCTGCAAAAGCTCTGTCGTGTCTGCTCCCGGGTGGTCAGCAGTCCTCGCTTCTGCCTGCTCCTCGCTTCTGCCTGTCCACTCCGGTAGTGGCTTCATGGGTCTTATCAGCAGGCACTGTGCCCGCCTCCATCATTTCTCCTTGACAGCGCCTCCTCTCATCCTTCACGTCCACTTGGCTACC
The DNA here is from genome assembly GCA_006410635.1 of Cephalophus harveyi. NCBI lineage: Eukaryota > Metazoa > Chordata > Mammalia > Artiodactyla > Bovidae > Cephalophus > Cephalophus harveyi. The sequence continues at coordinate 386,752 of SJYT01000981.1, read as the reverse complement.
TCATTTCAGCAATTGGTTGATCTCTGTTGCTTTCTCACTGTCAGTTACCTTCTACTCTCTGGTCTAGACGTCTCTCCTTGTCCGCCTGGTCTGTTATTATCCTTCTTCCCCTTGCTCCTCTCCGCCTATTGAACTCGTCTAGCTAAGTCCCAGACTTAGTTGGTTCTGATCATTCACTTCCTCTCTTCCTGAGCATCTGAGTATTGCAGTAAAATGGGACATACCTGAGCTCATTTGCCACTTTAAATTCATGAGCACAAGCATCTAGTAAGGACTTCATCATGCTCAGAAATCCTACTTTATTGCTTAGAAATTCCCTTTCCGACTTTCTACAATATCCGTATTTTTACCATTTCTCTTCAGGCCTCCCTTTCAGCTGCTGGTCATGCCTCAGTGAAAATAGAAGCCAGCAGGCAAGAGCCAGTTTGTGTTCTTAGCACCAGACCCACAGGTCTCCCCACCGAGCCTGGGCCGGCCTTTTCACAGGTGTTCCTTAGAAGGCTAGTCCCTACCTCTGTGTCAGGCACTGGCTCTTCCAGTTTGCCCTTCTGTCTGCTGGATGTTTTCCCTTCTCTGCTGATCACTCCATCAACCTTTGTAAACATTCTTTTAGTGCAGAGCTCCTTAATCTAGTCCATGGGCCGCTTTCCTGCCATAGATAGAGTTCCGGAGTCTGTGAATCTAGGGAAGGCGGTTAGGAGTTGACATCTATATTTTTTCTAACCTTGGACTGAATTTGTTCATTTCTTCTGTTGGGAATGTAGGCAACAACCCAGCCGCATTAGCAGTAGCAGGAAGTTTGTCCTCAGGTGAAATCCTAGGTATCTTCAAATGGCATTTTCGTTTTGGCAGATATCTTGCATATTGTTTGCCTTCATCAGTACTTTGAAGTTATCGTAGTTATTTCACCTGCCATTAGGTCTTAAAAAAAAAAAAATGTATTTAATTTACTTATTTGGCTGCACCAGGTCTTAGTGCAGCACTTGGAATCTTTGATCTTTGTCGCAGCATGTGAACTCTCAGTTATGGCATGCCAGATCTAGTTCCCTGACTAAGGATTGAACTCAGGCCCCCTACATTGGGAGCAGAGAGTCTTAGGACCAGTGGGGAAGTCCCTGCTGTTAGGTCTTCTTAATTTAATGTGTTGACCAGGAAGCTGGTATTTTATATTACTATATCATAGATATAAAAAAAAGTTCTTGGTAACTATTTCGATATAATTACTTTTCTTTATAATCTTGTGTATTTTATTTTATGCATTGGAAAACATCATTTTGAGGAAGGGCCTGTAGCTTTCTCCCATCCACCAAAGGAAAAGTGGCACGTGAAGATGAATCACGCCTGTGGGAATATCTCTATCTCGAAATAACTCTAAGCAAAGCAAACCCATCCCCCTCACTTGATTGCACATCCCCAGTATCCCTTCTGGCCTGTGATGCTCCCTCTCGGAGGAGGGCATCTTGAAAGAGGTGTTTGCTCTCGCCGTTCCTGCTTCTTCCCCTCTGGTTTTCTCTTCACCCACCCAAGCCGGTCTGCTGTCCTCGTCATCTCCTCGGACTTGCGGTCGGGTCATATGCCAGGATCTCACTCCTTGTCAATCCTTTTTGTCCTCACTCCGCCTTTGGTGGAATTTGACCGGGCCAGTTGCACCCTCCTCCCCCTTGAGGTCGGGTCATTTGCCAGGATCTCACGCCTTGTGGATCCTTTTTGTCCTCACTCCGCCTTTGGCGGAATTTGACCGGGTTGATTGCGCCCTCCTCCCCTGACGCTCTCCCTTGGCTTTCAGACTCTGCGTTCTGTGCTTTTCCTCCTGCCTTCCTCTGGACACCTCCGCATCCTGACTGACGCTTTTTCGTCTCACCTGGCTTCAGTGTTAGTCTCATATATTCCATGGTTTCATTTACTTTTTATTATTAAATTCTTATTTTGAAATAATCTCAGACTTTATAAATGTTGCCAGAATACCTCAGAGAATTCCTGGTACCTGCCCTCCAGTTTCCTGAATGTTGGCATTGTACTGTTTGCCTTGTTGTCCTTTCTCTCATTACAGGCGTGTGTATAATTTTTTCCCCCCAAACCATTTTCGAGTAAGTTCCAGACATGAAGTTTCTTTATTCGTAACTACTTCAGTGTGCATTTTCCTAAAAACAAGTACCTTCTCTTACACAGTACAGTAATCCAAATTAGGAAATGGACGTTGCTCCAGTACTGTTACCTCATTTACAAAGCTAATGTATGTAAGTTTTGCTACTTAGATTAAAAGAGAAAAACAACTTCTCCCCGTCCAGATTCAGTCTGGGCTCACACGCTGCATTTAAGCTGTTGTATCTCTTTGCTCTTTTACAATCCAGAACAATATCTCAGTCTGTCTTTGATTTCAGTACCTTGACAATATTTTGTAGCGGAGGCTAGTTTGTGGCATGCCCCTCAATTGGGACTTTTTTGATGTTTCCTCCGCGAAGTCTACAGGCATCCAGTCCTCTCGGGCAGAGATACTGCAGATGTGTGCTGCTCAGTACATCATATCAGGAAAACGTGGCACCAGTGAGCCGAGTTGCTGATGATTATAGCTTTTCTTTTTACTTTTAGAAAAACACATGTACATCATCTGTTAATCATTTCTAAGTATACAGTTGGCTGGTATTAAGTACATACATATTGTTGTACAACTTTTGGTGTTTGTAATGTTGAACAGACTTCTTCAATTAGGTTTAGTATCCGCTGATGAGTCTTGCTTGAGACAATTATTGTTGCTGACAGATGATGATTTTCTAACTTCATCATTGGTTCCACAGTTCGTTAACTGTCCCATGACTTGGAATGCCTCCCTTCATCCTGAGGACCCTAAATTTGTATGTCAACACCTTTCTCCTTAGCTTTAGGCTTTTATTTGTAGCTTTTCATTTATATGTATATCCCTAGATGATTTAATATATCCAGGAGGTAGCTTTTGGCATTATTGGGACAACAATGTCCATTTATTTATCCACTGTGTATGGCTGTTTTCATGTTGGAAAGATGTTGAGATCTTATGTTGCCACAGAGATCTCCATATGGCCCATAAGCCTAAAATATTTATTGTTTGTCCCTTGAAGGAAAGGTGTACTGATCTCTGATCTAAGTGGTTATCTCCTGCCTGGACATCCACAGTGGACAATTCCTTCTGGCTGACCTCCCTACTTCAATTCTCATAGGAGTCCAGGTGGTCTTTTAAAAACATGGAGCAGGGCTTCCATGGTGGTCTAGTGGTTAAGAATCCGTCTTGCAATGCACATGGGTTCAATCCCTGGTCCAGGGAGATTCCGTATGCAGTAGGGCAGCTAGCCCGCTCCTCACAACTCCTGAACCTGAGTGAGCTCTAGAGCTGTGCCCGCTGCAGCTAGAGAGTAGCCTCTGCTGTCCGCAAGTGGGGAGAGCCCGTGCGCGGCAGCGAAGACCCAGTGCCGCCAAAAATAAATAAATGTTTTTTAAAAAGCACATGAAAATATGGAGCAGATAATTTGATTATTGTGCTTAAAACCTTCCAATAGCATCCTCTTGTTCTTAGAATAAGTAAATTCTTACCATGGCCTCGAAGGGCCCGTGTAATCTTGCCCCATCCTGTCCAGCCTGACATTACTCCATTCTCCTGCTTATAGCTTCCTTCTTCTGGAACTGTTTGTGGAACAGTCCAAGCCACTTCTGTCCTTTAGGCATTTATGCCTGTTCCATGCCTGAAATACTCTTCCCCCAGCTCTTGCATGTCTGATTCATGCTCACCTTTTGGGTCCTCCTGCCCGGTGGCCTTCTCTGGTTGTCCTAAGGTGTTTCCTTCACTAGCGAGCAGGATGCATCTCCCTTGTTCATCATTAGCTCAGCGGCGCCTGGTACAGTGCCTGGCACAGTGTGCATGCCAAGTCACAGCCTGTTGAGAGATGAATGAATGAACGAGCACACGGAGTGAAGGAAATAGACACACACATTTCAAAATCACTTGCTTTTTCCATGGGTTTTTTTTTTTTTTTTGAGCTGTAGTCAAATATGGTCTTTCCCGAGTCTTTTAGTCTCTGTGGTTTGTTAACAAAATTTTTTATGATAAACAGTGACCTCTGCTAATGCACGCTTTTAAAAATTTTGTTCAGGAATTCCATACTTAAACCAGGAAGAAGAAAGACAGTTAAGAGAGCAGTATGATGAGAAGCGTTCACAGTCCAACGGTGCAGGTGCTCTGTCCTACACGTCTCCTAACACTTCAAAGTGTCCCGTGACAATTCCTGATGATCAGAAGAAGTTCATCGACCAAGTGGTGTAAGTTCCTAAACTGAAACCAGACGTGCGATGAGACGTGTGTCGTGGGGCAGGATTGATGCCTGTATCTCAGGCTTGTGCTACCCACACACAGCACACACAGAAGTGTGATGTGAGGGCAGGATTTAATTGTGGCATACCTGAGTTTCTGTTACATGTTTTTGTTCAATCGCTAAGTTGTGTCTGTCCCTTTGCGACCCCATGGACTGCAGCATGCCAGGCTTTTCTGTCCTTCACTGTCTCCGAAGTTAGCTCAAACTCATGTCCATTGAGTTGGTGATGCCATCCAACCTTCTACTGTCAATTGTAAATTGAGCTCTGTGTACTGTGCGCAGAATCGCCATGTGTCACCAGGCCAGAGACTGCTTTGGCAAGTGGGCAGACCTCTTGTGTGGACCAGAGGCCTGACAGCCACTGTTACCCTGAAGGCAGAGGCACATCCAGATACTGCAACATATCCGTGTTTTTTTTCTGTTGTGGTGAAGTTTCTGACAAGCAAATGTGCCACAGGAGGAGCGTCTGGTTTTGCTCAGTTTGCTGCTGCTACTGCTGCTAAGTCAGTCACTTCAGTCGTGTCCAACTCTGTGTGACCCCATAGACGGCAGCCCACCAGGCTCCCCCGTCCCTGGAATTCTCCAGGCAAGAACACTGGAGTGGGTTGCCATTTCCTTCTCCAATGCATGAAAGTGAAAAATGAAAGTGAAGTCACTCCGTCATGTCCGACCCTCAGCCACCCCATGGACTGCAGCCCTCCAGGCTCCTCCGTCCATGGGATTTTCCAGGCAAGAGTACTGGAGTGGGGTGCCATTATCAGTATAACTGCTGACTCATTGGAAAAGACCCTGATGTTGGGAAAGATTAAAAGCAGAAGGAGAAGAGGGTGACAGAGGATGAGAAGGTTGAATGGCATTACTGATTCAGTGGACATGAACTTGGGCAAACTCTGAGAGACGGTGAGGGAGAGGGAAGCCTGGAGTGCTGCAGTCCATGTTGCCAAGAAGAGTTGGACATAACTTGGTGACTGAACAATAGACTTGGTGACTGAACAACAGAATTACTTTACTAGGAAAGTAAAGATGTAAATCACTTGTATCAATGAATCCTTGAGAAGTTGTCACTAACTCATTAATAACAATCACAAAAAGAATCTGCCAAAGTAAAGCATTTTAATCCTTACTGAACTAAAAAGTTAGGATTTGGTAAAATTACATTGTCATGTGTTATTGCTTTTGAGTATGATGGTTCTGTTGATTGTTGACTTCATTCCTTAATGATGCTGATGGTCATGTTTTTATTCTAATTCTTCAGAGAGAAAATAGAAGATTTATTACAAAGTGAAGAAAACAAGAACTTGGATTTAGAGCCATGTACTGGGTCAGTTGCCTTGAATATTTTCACTTGTTCTTTTTTGGGAAAGGTAGATGATTTCTGGCATGTGCTCTCCTTGGTCTCTTAAAAACATTCATAAATAGTCTTTTTATTATAGGTATGTTCCCAAGATTTCAACACTAACTTTAGCATTAACGCAGTGGGGACCAGGTATATTGAGACACTGAATGGGTGCTTTGTCCTGTCCTGGAGGGAAGAAAACTATTGTGCGCCTTTGCTTTAAGTCATGCTCAAGAGTGGCGTAATTACTGTAGCCTTGATGTGTGCTTCATACAGAAAGGCTTCAGAAGAGCAGAATCCATTGTTAGACTATTTCTGTCCTTTTCATTTCTCTCTACAGTGAAAAACATCGGTGTTTCAAAGTAACTGAAACAGCCTGCTTTCCTTCCTTTTACTTTGTGACTAGCTTCAGAGAAGTGTTTTAATGCATCTGTCTACTTAAAATTCTCTTCATACAACCACAGGAGGTAATATTTTGGTTAGATAAGGACTTCTGCCTCTTCTATAAAGGCAGCATAATAATAGCAGTGATAAAGAGCATTTTCAGTTCATTAATTCTCTTGGAGAAGAGAATGGCTACTTCAGTATTCTGGCCTGGAGAAATCCATGGACTTTTCCATGGGGTCACAAAGAGTTGGAGATGACCGAGTGACTTTCACTTTTTTGTTCAATTCATTAACTAGGCTGTGTGGTGACATAGTTGCGGCACACGGGCTTCTCTGGTTGCAGCTTGAGTGCATCTCTCTAGTTGTGGTGTGTGGGCTGAATTGCCCCTCAGCATATAGGATCTTAGTTCCCTGACTAGGGATCAAACGTGAGTCCTCTCTATTGGAAAGTGGATTCTTAACCATTGGACCACCAGGGAAGTCCCAGTAAAGAGCATTTTGATGAAGAAAAGTGGTGAGGAATCCTCCCACCTCAAGCATCCTCTCTGTGCTTTTTGCTTGTTAACTGTCATTTCTAATGAAGCCTCTTTTGAAACTTACATGGTCTTTCCCAATCAGTGCTTGGTCAGTTTGAATTTTCCTTCAATTATTGCAAATTAATACCTTTCACTTGTTTTCGTAGGTTCCAAAGAAAACTGATTTATCAGACTTTGAGCTGGAAGTAAGTGTTTATATTATACATGAGGGTTCTGTGAGAGACCCAGAATTTAAAAATTGCATGCAGTTTTTTAGCTTTTATTTCATTTTTGATGTTCTGCTGGTTTTGGTGACTTGACCATACCATGTTCTCGGGCAGTGCTTCATTTTATTACTGTCCCCCCCCCCCCCAATTTCTTAAGTTAAATACACACTTAATTTACTTGCTCTTGCTTCTTAGTAGCTGCTGTAAAGGCTTTACAGTTGTCTTTTTATGATCAACTTGGCATATCCTAAATTGTAGTATTATTTTTGTTCTTTGAAGGTATATGATAAAGATTTGGCTTTAAGACCTGGGAAATACTCAGGTGAATGCTCTTTGTTTTTCTTTTTTCAAACAGGGTAATTTTTATTTAGATTCTTATCATTTACGTTAACTTTTTAACTTATGCAGCTTAAAATATTTAATTATATATATTAGGCTGCCTTCTTTACTATATTTCAGTAGCATTGTACACAGAATTTTTAATTTCATACTTTTGCTGTTTATAAGAAATATTGAAATAAATTAGATTAAATGAAAGGTGAATGCTTTTTCTAAAGCAGGGATTAGACCATGGGTGGGTTTCAGGATGCCTGTGAATCTCCTGAAATAATATCCAAAATTTTGTATGTGTTTTTTTTGTATGTGTTTTTTTTTAATTATGTTTTCAAGTGCATCTCTTAACTTAGCAATTGAATGTCAGGATTGGACAGATGGATGTTTGCACTTGACTTTGTTTGGGGTTTTTGTTCTTTCCTTAGAATCTGCCAGTGGCATGTATACTGGGAATTTACTTTGACCAGACTAGGAAAAAGGCCATTATTATTTGATCAGGCTCCTTTCCTCTCATGTTATCCTTGCAACATACTCCCTGTGGATTCCAGATTCCTCTCCTTGCAGATGCTAACTGCTGTGCCAGCTTACCACAGAGTTACTCATCTCAAACCTCCCCTGTGTGTGCCCCAGACCATCCAAAGAGACCTTCAAAATTTTTCACTTAGGAAGTAAGCATTGTGACATTTAGAAGCAGGATTTGACTGTGAGGTAATGTGTTGACTATATTATATGATGCCTGACATTTCAGAAACTGTCTAAGTCCTAAAAACTTAATTTGAAATCAGATACATTGCTGTATTCTAAGAGCAGAGATAGGGAAACATTTGGAAACTGAAATATTATGGAATAGGCTTACTTTACAGTCTTCCTTGTAGTAATATTTATTGCATACTTAATAAAACTGATGTAATGAAATTATAAAGTTGTTTTAAAAGTCCTATAGGGTCTTAGCTGTCATTATCTCATCTACTGATAATCATGTTTTCTTTATTTCCTGTAGGTATCCCAAAGGCATTCATGTTGAGACTTTAGAAACCGAAAAGGTAACCACAAGGCTTATCCAGGGCCAACATTAAATGCATTGAACCAGTGCCACAATATTCAAGTACAAAGTGCAATCAGATCAAGAAGTTGAAAGTCAGAGTTGGCTTCCATACGTATGAGCTGGGTGACATTGGACGTCATTTCCCTGCTGCCAGCCTCAGTTTCCTCATTTGTAAATCCATGCATGAGCATGGTAATGATGAGCTCTATTGTCTCACAGCTTTTTAAAAAGTAGTAGATGAAACTGAACTTTGTAAACTTGAGAGCATGCAAATGTTGGTACACGTTCTCATCATCACAGAAAGCTGATATGCATGGTACTCATGTAGTAATTGCTCCTTGTTACATGGGCCACTAAAATTTGGTTTTAGAATCTGGGGCATCAGCATTCTGTCATCATGTATTCCCGGAGAGCAGTGATAGAACCAGAATGGGTAGTGGTGGGCTGATGGTGGGTTCCTTTGACAGAACTATAGCATTTTAGAATTTAGTTTTTGTTCTTAAGTGAGATGTCTAATTAAATAAGAGATTACATAAATTAAATCTTGCTAGAAGATAAATCTCAAACTTTGACACAGGAGATTTTGTGGTCTTTGATTGATCCAGAATGCAGTGTGAGAAAGAAGATGCTAGTTATCTGACAGGTTACTGGAAAATCCAGGATTTTTCTTTTATGTTAATGAGAAATGATATAGCAATTTTAAAAATTGAGGTATGGTTGACTTACCAGTATTAGTTTTAGGTATATAATATGATTCAAATTTATATGGGTTTCATAGAATTTTTATTTCAAAACCAACTACTTTGAAATCTGTGTTCAAATGCAACATCTTAGTGTCCATTATGGAATGTCGTACTGTCACAGTCTCTTGATATTTATAATTGACTCTGTTGGGGTGAATTAATAAATCACAGGAAACTGTTGTGGAAACATGGAGACGAATTCTAGTTTGTAAAGCAACAACTCCACTTTTGGTGGCATTTCAAGATACTTTGAATGTCTTTAGCCCCTGAAAGACTGTGCACTGATAAAAATTATAACCTCTAATGGTAGCAGAACCTGAATTTCAGAGGGTGAGGAGGGTAGGTAGCTTCCAGAAAATTGTATATCTCCTTTATGTCTTTTAGAAAGAGCGATATATTGTTATCAGCAAAGTAGATGAAGAAGAACGCAAAAGAAGAGAGCAACAGAAACATGCTAAGGAACAGGTGATTGAACTACACTCATTTCCTTTGGGTGAGAAATGGCAACAGAATTGTAGATCCTATGTTGGATTCAATTTAGTGAATCATTTTCTCCCGTGGAAGAATTGAATTCATAGCAAAACCTGAAAGAGAGTGAGGGAAGTCGAAGCGTAGGTATTTAGATGTAGCCAGCAAACTGAAATGGCAACCCACTCCAGTGTTCTTGCCTGGAGAATCCCAGGGATGGGGGAGCCTGGCGGGCTGCCGTCTGTGGGGTCGCACAGAGTCGGACACAACTGAAGCGACCTAGCAGCAGCAGCAGCAAAATGAGGGTGGCATCGTGGTGGACAGTCTTCACCTCCATGAAGCCATCTCAGAGCAAGAGTTAGTGGTTAGCATTCAGACTTTGTGTCACTGAGCGTCTCGGTTAAGTGGTCTCACTGTGGCTAAATTCAGGCCCGGTTAACTAGTTTTCCTAAAACAAAGTTGAGATGATATGGGCCTACAGATGTATGCTCATAGTTATGTTGGAACCTCACTTTGCTTGTCCTCTGGAGAAAGGATTCGAGCAGGAAGACCAGTTAAGCTGAAGAGTAACCAGCTAAGCGCCAGTGGCCTTAAACAGGAGAAAGTGAAGTGGAAATGTTAAGTGGTCTTTCATGTCCAACTCTTTGCGATCTGATGGACTGTAACCCACCAGGCTCCTCTGTCCATGGAATTCTCCAGGCAAGAATACTGGAGTGGTTTGCCATGCCCTCCTCCAGAGGGGCTTAGCTTTGGGAATAGGTTTTTTTTTTTCTTTTTTTTAAAAAATATTCTTTTAAAAAATTTAATTCTGGTAAAATATGTAACATGAAATTTACCATCTTTGCCATTTTGAAGTGTTCAATTCTGTACTGTTAAATACACTCACGTTGTCCTACAACCATCACTACCATCTGTCTCCAGAACTGTTTTTATCCTGCAAAATTGAAACACTATATCCATTAACTGATAACTTCCCACTCTTCCCATCCCTCAGCCTCTGGTACCCACTGTTCTACTTTCTGTCTATGAATTTGACTCCTCTCAATGGCTCACATAAGCGGAATCAGATAGTGTTTGTCTTTCTGCTACTGGCTTCGTTCATTTAGCGTAATGGCATTTTGGGTTCGTCTTTATTGTAGTATGTGTCACAGTTTCCTTTCTTTTTAAAGTCTGAATCATACTCTGCATACCACATTATGTTTGTCCATTTATCTGTTGATGGACTCTTGTGTTGCTTCTGTCTTTTGGTTCTTGTGACTAATGCAGCTCTGAAGATGAGTGTCAAGGACTCTTTTGAGTCCTTGCTTTCAATTCTTTGGAGTATATATATATATACCCAGGAGTGGAATTGCTGGATCACATGGTAATTCTGATTTTAATATTTTGAGAGACTACTGTGACTGTACTACTTTACATTCCCACCAACAAAGTACAAGTGTTCCAATTTCTCCACAAAACCACCAGTGCTTTTTAGACTCAAGAGTAATTTAAGGAAGTGAACAATTTCAGTGAGGGTGAAATGGGAGAGCAGGGAGCTTGCAGTTTCCTGGGAATTAAACTGGACCTAGTGAAATTTTTTTTTAATTTAAATTTTTGGCCATGCCACACAGCGTGCGGGAAGCATCTTCGTTCCCTGACCAGGAATAGAACCCACGCTCGATGCAATGCAAGCACAGTCTTCACGCCTGGACCAGGGATCTCCCGGAGAAGAGGCATTAAGTAATTTAGCTGTGAAGAGACGAGGAGGAGAGTGGTTCCCTAGAGCTTAGAGTTAAGGAAAGGATTTCAAGATAGGAAAGCAATTGAGTCTATTTAACCCCCGTCATGAAGGAAATAGGAGAGAAGAAGCTGAGTAGGAATGAGTCTCAGTGTGGTGCTGTAAAAATTTTATAAAAATGCATTTGACCAGGAAAAAAGCAGGCGGTGGGGGCCGGGGGAGGGCGGCGCTTCCCTGGTGGCTCAGTTGGTAAAGAATCCCGCTGCAATGCAGGAGACCTGGGTTTGATCCTTAGGTTGGGAAGATCCCCTGGAGAAGAGAATGGCAACCCACTCCCGTATTCTTGCCTGGAGAATCCCATGGACAGAGGAGCCTGGTGGGCTACAGTCCATGGGGTCAAAAAGAGTCTGACATGACTGAGCAACTAAGCACTCACTCAGGAAAAAAAAAAATCAGAGAATTCTTGATTTAGCAGTTGATCTTGGTGGTTCTCCTTGGAATGGAATGCAGTATTAATTTGGCCAGCAGGTGGCAGCTTTTAAAAGTCCCTGTTTTTAAGGCAACTTCTTGTTTAGTGCTTAAGTTGTATCGGACTCTGCAACCCTATGGACTATAGCCCACCGGGTTCCTCTGTCCATGGGATTACCCAGGCTCGAATACTGGAATGGGTTGCCATTCCTTCCTCTAGGGGATCTTTCTGACCCAGGGATTGAATCGATTTCTCTTGCATTGGCAGATGGATTCTTTACCGCTGAGCCACCATGGAAGCCCTCAAGGCAGCCTGAGGGATGTGGAAATTTCAGCAGTTGATTGGAAGTGATGGGTATACCCTAGCACTTTTATCTTAGTAACTAATGAATAGTTTGCCACTTGCTCATCCCTCTCTCTGAAACAGAAAAATGGTACATGCAGAAATCATTTCCAATGCAGTTGTTTGGGGGGGGTGGACTCAAAGCATGGGAAATAAAAGTTATCTAACTGGATATAAAATTTCAGCCTCTTTTTTTTTTTGCCTAGATTTTAACTCATTCAAACAAGGAACATATATATTTCAATAGTTGGTTTTTTGTTTTGTTTTTAAATTAGGAAGAACTGAATGATGCTGTGGGATTTTCTAGAGTCATTCATGCCATTGCTAATTCGGTAAGTGAAACAAACTTTGTAATTAATTTCCTGAACATAACATTTACTGTGAAATGCCAAGTTATCACTGCAAATCCATCATCTGGTCACACTGATATTAGAATGTTTTCCTGGTCTGGAGGGAGAAGTTAGAACTTCATAAAGATAGCTTGTTGTCATAATGCACTCAGTGTGACATTATAATTGCTGAATTACATCCAAACCGTTTTTTCAGAAAGCATTTCTATTAAAATGCAGAAGAGGATTATACTGTGATGGCCTTATGTGGCTCCATGAAACTGATAATTTATTACTCTCAAAACCAACAAGAAACAGAATAGCAAACTAAAGAAGATGAGGAGAAATAATCCAGGGTTTGAAACCTTGTATTCCTTCATTAAAAGAAATCTAGAGGATAAAAATAATTGTGTTGAATTCTTCCACTTAACTGAATCTTGTATCTTTGTCTTTTAAATAATTTTTATTTATTTATTTAGGCTGTGCTGGGTCTTTGTTGCCATGAGGGCTCTTCTCTAGTTTTGGTGAATAGGGGCTCCTCTCTAGTTGCGGTGTGCGAGCTTCTCATTGCAGTGGCTTCTCTTGTTGTGGAGCACAGGCTCCAGAGCATGTGGGCTCAGTAGCTGCGTCTCCTGGGCTCTAGAGCACAGGCTTAATGGTTGTGGTGCACGGGCTTAGTTGCTCCTCAGCATGTGGAATCTTCCCGGGCCAGGGATTTAACCTGTGTCTCCTGTATTGGCAGGCACATTCTTTACCACTACCCCAGAGAATCCCTGAATGTTATATCTTAATAACATTAGATACATTTAAAAAATGTGTCAGCTGTTTATGTAAATGTGCTGGAGGGTTCTGTGATAGATATAGTAGATATTTTCCCTTGTTTCTTACATCCTTTAAGAAAAGAAGCACCCCCATCTTGCACAGAGAAACTGGGTCTTGCTGCTGGTTGTTCTGTTGAGTTACTCATCCAAGTCACACTGCTTGCCTGATGCTAAACTTCCTGGAGTCTGAGACTTCCTTTTCCTTGAGTAGCTGGCCTAGGGAGAAGGAATTGTCTCCCTGGAGGAGTCATCTTGTGCCTTAGATGCTGAGCTCTGCCTCGGGGAAACTTGAAGGCGGTGCTCCAGGAGTCCATGGTTGTCTCAACAGCAGGTGCAGCCTTGTCAAACAGGAGCACTTTCGGGGAGGCAGCCACTGTCCCTGGCAAGGGGTATACAGAACTTAGACCTTGAGAGAGAGAAGGGCTGGCTCCTCTGGAGCTCTTTCTCTCAAGTAAATGATGTTACTGAAACAGAATAGAACTAGGGATGAGCCTGGAGAAAAACAAAAGGTGTGGGTCTCTTGAGAAGTAGCTAAAAAGCTAGTTTAAAACTCAACATTTCAAAAAACTAAAATCATGGCATCTGGTCCCATCACTTCATGGCAAATAGATGGGGAAACAATGGAAACAATGACAGACTTTATTTTCTTGGGTTCTAAAATCACTGCATGTGGTGACTGCAGCCATGAAATTAAAAGACACTTGCTCCTTGGAAGAAATGCTATGACAAACCTAGGTAGCATATTAAAAAGCAGAGACATCACTTTGCCAACAAAGATCCATATAGTCAAAGTTATGGTTTTTCCAGTAGTCATGTATGGATGTGAGAGTTGGACCGTAAAAAAGGCTGAGCACTGAAGAATTGATGCTTTTGAATTGTGGTGTTGGAAAGATTCTTGAGAATCCCTTGGACAACAAGGAGATCAAAGCAGTCAGTCCTAAACTAAAGGAAATCAATCCTGAATATTCATTGGGAGCTCATGTACACCTGTGGCGGATTCATGTTGATGTATGGCAAAACCAATATAGTATTGTAAAGTAAAATAAATAAAAATAAAATCCGTTTGGACATTTATCAAAAAAAAAAAGACTGATGCAGAAACTGAAGCTCCAAAACTTGGGCCACCTGATGTGAAGAGCCGACTCATTGGAAAAGACCCTGATGCTGGGAAAGATTTAAGGCAGAAGGAGAAGAGGGTGACAGAGGATGAGATGGTCAGATGGCATCACTGATTCAATGGACAATAACTTGGGTAAACTCCGTGAGATAAGAGGGACAGGGAAGCCTGATGTGCTGCAGTCCAAAGAGTCAGGACATGACTGATCAACAGCAACAAGATTGCGTGTATCCAGAGAAGCAGAGAGGGCTTCCCTGGTGGCTCAGTGGTAAAGAATCTGCCTGTAATGCAAGAGACTTGGGTTTGATCCCTGGATTAAAAAGATTTCTTGGAGAAGGAGATGGCAACCCACTCCAGTATTCTTGCCTGGTATATTCCATGGACAGAGGAGCCTGCTGGGCTACAGTCTGTGAGGTCACAGAGAGTTGGACATGACTGAGAGACACACACACAGAAGCACAGGGGAGTTTCTGGTTGTGTTTGCTTACATTACACACACTTAACCAGCTGTCTTCAGAGCAGTGGTGGATTGATTGAAGCTGTCCTTGAAACAGATGTGGGGCAGCAGTTGGCTTTGAGCTCCCATAACCAGCATGATGGTTTAGGGGGCTTTTCCAAGATGGGGGCATTTCTTTGCCTTGTGCAAACAATTCAGATCCCTTAGCCAGCTGTGCCTCTATTTTTCCTCTCTGTGGTCCCTCTTCTGCAGAGTGATTCATAGCATGTTGTGGACCATTCATAGTGCACGTCTCGGAGCATACCGTGATAAAAATTTAGCCCTGTTTGTTAGTGATCCGGACATTTAAAATTTAAGTCATGTACTTCGACTACTAATGTAGTTGAGCTCTGTATAGCCAGAGAACAAGTAAACAGTCTATATTAGACCAGGTTCTTTTCCCGTCACTCTTAGTAACGAATCTGTTTTCTCTAGTTTTAAAAAAATTCATATTAATTTTTCACCCACAGAAAAGTTGCAAAACTGGTACAGGATTTCTATACACCCGTCACCTAGCGACACCTAATGTTACTATCTTGTATAACCATACAGTTGCAGAACCATGAAATTAGCATTGGTACAATATTATGAGCTAACTTGAATTTAACCTGGTTTTCCTTTAAGTCCTTTTCCTATTCATGGTTCTATCTAGGATCCCACATTGCGTTTACTTGTTATTTCTCCTTAGTCTTCCGCAGTCTGTAGTTTACTTTGTCTTTTATAACCTTGATGTTTTTAAAGAGGATTGATTGTGTCGGGTGTCCCTTGGCTTGGATTTGTTGGATCTCTTCTAACGTTGGATTGAAGACACAGTTTTGGCAGGCACACCACAGAAATGATGGTCTATGACGTTGACCCCCGTCACTCAGTTCAGGTGGTGTCTGCTGGGCTTATGCGCTGTAGAGTTACTGTTTTCCCTTTTGTAGTTAATAAATATATTGGAGATATTTTGAGATGCTGAGAATCCTGTTTTTTCTCGAGCTTTTGCCAGTGACATAGCATCTGTCAGTGGATCTTGCCTGCAGCTGTCATTACTGTGGTATTCTAGTGGCAAGTTTGTTTCTCTCTTTCTTTCTCCTTTTGTTTCTGGAAATCTTTTAGAAGAGCTGCCCCTGCTCCCCTTCTGTTAATTCTTTTTTTGTTTTTTTTTGACTCAGAGAAATTTATTTCATTTTACATATCTTTAAACAAGTTATTTATTTATTTGGCTACATCAGGTCTTAGTTGCAGCGTGCAGGCTCGCTAGTTGTGGCACACAGGCTTAGTCGTTGGGCTTGCAGGATGAGTTGCTCCAAGGCACATGGGATCTTAGTTCCCTGATTAGAGATCAAACTGACAGCCCCTGTGTTGGAAGATGGATTCTTAACCACTTGACCACCAGGGAAGTCCCCACTGTGTAGATTTATTTCTTAATTTAAGAACAGTATCTATTTATTTAGTTTTGGCTCTGCTGAGTCTTCACTGCCATGTGTGGGCTTTAGTTGCACTGGAGCAGGGGCTACTTTTCTCTGGTTTCAGCGCCGTGGCTTCTCTTGTTGTGGAGCATGGGCCCTAGAGCATGCAGGCTTCCGTTGCTGTGGCACATGGGCTAGTTGCCCCACACCTTGTGGGGTCTTCCTGGACCAGTGATTGAACTGTGTCCCCTGCATGAACAGGTGGATTCCTAACCACTGGACCATGAGGGAAGTCCCTCTACAGATTTTAATCTAGTGTTCTTACCATTTATTTTGTTGCTTGGATGGTATCACATGGGCCATTGGTGCTTCTTCAGACTGACTTCCCTGGAACAAGCCCCCATCTTTTTCTGAGCACCTCCTTACTTTCTGACATCACAAGATATTCCACACTTATATTTTCCCTTCCTCCGCTCTAGAATCAATGACTTCTCCAAGGAGCCCTGGTTCCTTTTAGAAATCAAGTTCTGGTGCTGAGGTCCTGCTGTGGTGTTACTACTTCTAGTTCCCCTCCCTGCACAGAGCTAAGAATGATACATGTGTAACCATGCATGTATACACACGTTGCTCTTTCCGTGTCTGACTTAAATGCACAGAGCTAAGAATGGTACATGTGTAACCATGCATGTATACACTCCGGTGCTGAGCTCCTGCTGTGGTGTTACTACTTATAGTTCCCCTCCCTGCACAGAGCTAAGAATGATACATGTGTAATCATGCATGTATACACTTGTTGCTATTTCCGTGTCTGACTTAAATGCACAGAGCTAAGAATGGTACATGTGTGTAACCATGCATGTATATGCATGTTGATATTTCCCTGTCTGACTTACATGCATATTTTGAAAAATGAATTTACACTGATATATGACAGATTGTGGTGTTGGAGAAGACTCTTGAGAGTCCCTTGGACTGCAGGGAGATCCAACCAGTCCATTCTAAAGGAGATCAGTCCTGGGTGTTCTTTGGAAGGAAGAACACCTTTTGCCAAAGCTGAAATTCCAGTACTTTGGCCCCCTCATGCGAAGAGTTGACTCATTGGAAAAGACTCTGATGCTGGGAGGGATTGGGGGCAGGAGGAGAAGGGGACGACCGAGGATGAGATGGCTGGATGGCATCACTGACTCGATTGACGTGAGTTTGAGTGAACTCACCGGGAGTTGGTGATGGACAGGGAGGCCTGGCGTGCTGCAGTTCATGGGGTCGCAAAGAGTCGGACACAACTGAGCGACTGAACTGAACTGATGACAGATTCTAGTCCAATACCACAGGGTTTACCTTTAACCTACTCTCCTTTCTTATTTGTAACTTTCTTCCCTCCAACACTGGAAATTGCAGTTCTTGTTATCTGCTGTGTTGACGTTAGTTCTGTTCTTCCCAACCTCTTTCAGTATGGTTGAGGGCTTCATTTATAATACAGTTAGGTTTATCTTTTAGGGTTTCCATTTTGGGTTCCTTCCTTCTCTGTGGTTTCAATCAATAATTGATATCTTAGCATTGCGTAGATATTCAGAATGGCCCACACTGAGCTGAGAGGATAGCTTGTCTGTTGGATTTGGGAGATTTTGTATACAGAGAATTATGTTTAGCTTTGTGAGTCAAGGAGTGTTGCTCTGAAGGTCCACTGGGATGTAGCAAAAAGCTCCGAATGCTTTATATTAAAAATGCTGTCACCTGGCTAGCTAAATCTAAGTTGATGTTCCATTTTTTGCAGTTTAATTTTTATCAAAATGGACTAATTTATTACACATATATTGTACCTCATTGGTTGAATAGCAGTGAATTTCATTGGAAAAAATATTTCAGAACAAGCCCTGTGGAATTTGACATGCATGATGAAGGAAATGAAAACTCATTCTACTTAATAAAGTTCGTTATTTTCACCTTCTAGCATTGTTATGAGTGTGTCTTTTGAAAATAAGTGAGTTGTTTTGAGGAAAACATTTCTGAAATAGATATTTGGAGTTTGTTCACAAATTATTTGACAGTTCAAGGTATCTAGCATTTTCAGTTACTTTTTTGAACTCTTTAATAAAAATTTTACTACTTCTGATTCTGTGTTAATACAAATTTTACTACTTCTGATTCTTTTGGGTAGAAGATGAATAAAAATCAGAGAAAAAGATCCATGAAATCAAAGTCTTTTGGAGCTTCTACTTTGCATTCTGGATTTTACACCAGAAGAGGAATGAAGCCAGCCCAAATTTCTTTATTTGCGTATCTTTATACATTTTTCCCCGCCTTGTGTCAAAAAGGAAGTTTAGTACAAAATCCTCATGGAAGCAAGCCATACATTTCAAGATACTTAGCATTTTCTGTTAGTATTTTGAGCTCTTCAGTAAAAAGCCCTGATCCAGCTTTGCACCAAGGAGTCTCCTAACCGTGGCTTTTTTCAGGGGAAGCTTGTCATTGGACACAACATGCTCTTGGACGTCATGCACACGGTTCATCAGTTCTACTGCCCTCTGCCTGCGGTGAGTGTCTTGTCAGCCTGTGTTAAGAATTCTCGTCTTCAATCCTGAGAACGTGTTCTCTGTGGGGTGCCGTTCCCTCGTCCGCAGCTGTCCCAGAGGGACAGTCTCCCGCACTTGGTTGAATGTTTTTGAAGAGATTTTACAGGATCTTCGGATGGTTGCCATTGCTGGAGTGAGGTTAAACATCTGTTTCGTCTTGATGCCAGAGGTTTGTTTGCTCAGTTAGTGCTGAGCAGGGGTTGCTGAGCCGCAGATGTGGTCTTCAGGTTTGATACTGCCAACATGAGCCATAGCAGGGCATTGAAGCGGTGGGGGGTGGGCAGGGGTGGATAGTGGGGCTAGAGGTCTGTAGACTGGATCAGGTTTTGGAGGGGGTGGGGGCGGGGGGGGGGGGGGGGGGGTAGTGGGGCTAGAGGTCTCTAGACTGGATCAGGTTGTGTAAAAGTCTTGGTTCCCTCTTGCGAGGCTGCTTCCCTTAGATTCTTTGTGGACCTTGGTGGTTTGGGACTCTTGGAGCCCTGCTGTCTCAGTGCACCAAAGCACGAGCTCCAGGTAAAGGGCTGCGCTCTGTCTCCTCCTCTCCGCTCCAGTGCCTCTCCTTCATTTTCTCCGCGTGTTTACCGTCATTTAGTGATCTTACCCACCTTCTAGGACTTCAGCTGAAGACATCAGCATCTTCCTTTCCAGCTGGGATCTCTCCTCGGATCCCCGGTCACAGTTTATGTTGACCCTGCACGTCTCTACCTGGGTAGCTTTCAGAATGAGTGGGGTTTAAAATTCATGTGTTGCGAATAGGGTGTGCAACTTAACGTAACCTTTCTCTCCTTCTGTCTCCAAACCCATTCTTTCTCCTGATTGCTGTACTATAAATGATGCCCAGTCACCAGCGCCGTTTTTAACATCTGTTTTGGCTCTTCCTCTGTCCCCCAGATCTGGCCAGTTACAAAATCCTGGCAGTTTTGTCTCCAGACTGTCTCTCACAGAAGGATTCTTTCCATTTCAAGTAGCAAGTAGCCTTATTCCTCATCTGAAGTTAGCAAACTCCAGGCAGGATTTCCTGCCTCACTTTAACCTTCAGCCCATCCTTTAAACAGAGGTTGGCAAACTCTTTCTATAAAGGGTCAGATAGGAAAATATTTGGGGCTTTCCAGGCTGAATAGTCTTTGTCAGGACTCTCAACACTGTCATTGTCACCCGAAAACTGCTGTAGAATGCAGTGCGTCGACAAATGGGTATGACTTTGCCCCAGAAAAATTTTATTTAAAAATAGGTGATAGGCCAGATTTGGCCCGTGGCTGTGGTTTTCCAGCCTCTGTTTTAAACTATTATATATCACCAGATTTTTTAAAATTGGACGGTAATTGCTTTTCAATATTGTGTTGGTTTCTGCCATACAACAACTCGAATCAGCTATAATTATATATATATATATATTTATATATATATATACTCTCCCTCTTGAGCCTGTCTTCCCTACCCTGAACCCCATCCCTCTAGGTCATCACAGCGCGCCAGGCTGGGCTCCCTGTTACAGAGCAGCTTCCTGCTAGCTGGCTATTTTACACGTGGTAGTGTATATATGTCAGCGCTACTCAATTCATCCTGCCCTCTCCTTCCCCATCCCTGTCCGCAAGTCCATTTTCTACGGCTTTGTCTGCATATACCACCAGATTTACCTTTTATGGCTTCTGGATTGGATAATACCTGCTTTAGAGTTCAGTGCCGTTTATACATCTGCAAAGCCTCAGTTACTTCACGTTTCTCACGATGCATTGTTCCTTCAGCATCTTGATTACTTTTCTTTGGAAAATTCCAACACTGAATACAGCAGGTCTGTCGGGAAGCCTGTTCCTGTTTCTGCAACCTTAAGATTGTCCTTGCTTTTCATAAAAACTGCATCACCCTCAGGGACTCAAAGGCATCATAGTTGTGAGTCTCAAAACAAACGTGATGGGTGTGAATTTGCATTGTGTAAAGCTGAGGAGCTAATGTTAATTTCAGATCCGTCACTCCTTATTGACTGAATAGTAGTAGCCTCTCTCACGGTCTTTTGACCTTCAGAGCAGTGAAGTTATCTGTAAGGAAAAGTGTATTTAATGCTGTGTTTATAGGTGTTTTAAACACCGAACAGAGCTTGGCTTGTAAGAGGCATTAAATACTGATTTAACAAATGAGTGTCTTCCGACTGTGTCAGCTTTGTAATCTCCTGATGTATGGCTCTGTCCACATCACTGACCCTGAGTTAAATTCTGAGTTAATCCTGTGTTCTTTGTTTTTCTGTACAGTTGATTCTTTTTAGCCTGGCATTATCAAGCCTTCTGTGATCTGGCCCAACCTTGGGTAGTCTGGACCCGTTTTTGTCCTTCTTCCCAGCCAGACTGGCTCATTTTTTCTCCCCCTAGAAAACGTAGGCTTTTGCATGTCTGTAGTTTTTGGTATGGAGAAGGCAGTGGCAACCCACTCCAGTACTTTGCCTGGCAAATCCCACGGACAGAGGAGCCTGGTAGGCTGCAGTCCATGGGGTCGCTAGGAGTTGGACATGACTACGCGACTTCATTTTCACTTTTCACTTTCATGCATTGGAGAAGGAAATGGCAACCCACTCCAGTGTTCTTGCCTGGAGAATCCCAGGGACGGGGGAGCCTGGTGGGCTGCTGTCTATGGAGTCGCACAGAGTCGGACACGACTGAAGAGACTTAGCAGCAGCAGCAGTTTTTGATATATGAAATTCTTCAACTTGAATTTCCTCTGGCTTTTCTGACTGTTGGCTATTTACGGCTTTACCCCTCTTACCCAGGTCCAGTGTATGCCTCTTTGGGTGTACACCTTTCCCTTGCCTGCTGCCTTGCCCAAGAGTGATCTTTCCTTTCTCTGAACTGCCAGAGAACCATGTACCTCTCCTGTTGCATAAATTTTGCCTTTACATCTTACTCCGCTTTTCTCTCTAAGTGATTCCCTCCTTGGACAAGGAGTGTGACCTTTTTATTGTCTGTATCTAAATGCCTAGCATAGTGCTTTCTATGTAAGGACTTAATAAATGTTATCTTGCATGTAGCTAGTTTTCAATCTAATTCTGCTGGAAAGAGCATATGATTTATTGCAAAGTAGAAGGTGGGTTAGGGTAAGTGGTTTTATCCCTTGCTTTATTACTAAGGCCTGAGTATGTTATATAACTTCTTTGTGTTCTGTCATTGTCAGAAAGAGAAAATGGTTTTCTTCCATCCACCTTTGGAAGAAGTGATGACAGGAAAGGAAAAAGCCTAATTAAAATGATAGAACTTTTACATACACTGTTACCAAATGTTGTATTTAAAAGTGCACTAAAGAATCTATATTTTGGGGCAGGTTTTTAGGGGAAGAGTCTCTTCTTAAAAGTCTTGCTGTTCATTCTTTCTATCTTTTAGAAGGCATTGGTCTAGAACCTTGCTATATGCTGGCCCTGGAATTGGCCATAGTTCTAATTTTTTCTTGCTTGTAGGGCTTTCTAATGGTACTGAGAGATTACAGTCTTTATTGTCTTTTTGTTTGACTTAGCACTGAAACTGCTTATTCATGTATTGTTCATTAATTTAACGATAGCCATTGAAAAAGCTGGTAAATACTTCAGGCTAGCTAAATACAGACTGTATTTACAGACTCAAAAAGCTAATGGGAAATGGCAGTTTCCTGTGAAGCATGAAGAACGCTGAAGAGAACGGTAGTCACAGTGGGTCAGGAGTATGAGCAGGCAGTGCGGTATGGCAATTATGTATATAAATAAGTTAATTCCAAATGAGAGCAATCTCATTCCAGCTCTAGACTTCCTGATCAAATGAACTTGGGAAATGAATTGCCTGATTTAGGCATTTGCTATTGGTGCCACTTAAGCAATTTTCTGAGTAGTTAAAGCAAGAATCATGTGTATTGGAAAGTCTGTGTTTTAGTGGCCATTTTAACCAATATTTCAATGGTGTTTCCATTAAAAGTATGATCCAATTTACAGTATGTCCATTTCCTGCATGAACCACTTTATTTTATTTTTAAAAAAATTTTATTGCAGTATAGTTGATTTGTAGTGTTGTGTTAATTTCTGCTGTACAGCAAAATGATTCAGTTATACATAAATATTCCTTTTCATATTCTTTTCCTTTCTGCTTTATCACAAGGTACTGTCAACCATTTAAATTAAATAATTCTACATGTCTCACTTTACAGTGAGTTGTGTAATAGAAGTATTAGTGATAGTTTTCTACATATAATAAAAACCTTTTCCCCAAACTCTTTTGTTTCAGCCATAAAATGCTCATATATCTATTTTGCTTATGCAGAATTTTAGTATCAGGTCATATGATTCCTAATCAGTGAGGAATTGCCAAAATTTTTAGATATTAGTGAGAAATGGAAGTTTAGCTTCAAGGGCCTGTGTTGGTATCATGGTTTGAGAAGAGAACCAGGGGACTTGAAATATTTATTTTAAATATTGCAAATATACCAGTAAAATCATAACAGGTCACATTCTTATTTTTTAGGACTTAAATGAATTTAAGGAGATGACAACATGTGTTTTCCCCAGGTAAGCTTTCTTTGAGGATTTGCCTTTGGTTTAAAACTGCCATCAGGGCTTCCATAATTGCACATAGGTATACAGTAATTTATTAAAACCATTAGATCATGGTGACAGTTCAGTTTGCATGAGTTGGAAAATGGCTTAATAGCTCCACTTTGCTGATGTTTGCTTTTACAAATGATGATTATGTTTGTTGTTAAAATTTAAAAATCAGAATTTGATCCAAAGGTGAAAACGGACAGCAGCTGCTTTTTCTCTCACCCTGCCTCCCACTGTCTGCGGGACCTGGGAGGTCTGCTTGAGTTCGCGCTTGTCTGTCTTGTCTGTTGGGTGAACCTTGTCACAGTGAAGCATCCAGTTGAGGGTATTCCGTTGAATATTGAAGGTGGTTGAATATATAGTTGGATAGAGTTGGATATGTTGAGAGTATTCTGTCATCGGTCAAAAAGTGTCTGGCTAGAGAATTCCTTTTTCGCAACTTTGTCAGTGCCTTAGCCTGTTGGTATCATCCATGGTTAGTGTGGTATGTTCTGGTAGATCCTACATCAGCCTCATGGAGCCCTCAGAACAAAAGTCTACATCTGCGGACCTGTCTGCAGAGGCCTTGGAGCAGTTGCTCTTTCAGCCAGACTATTTCTGTCCAGTTATCTGCAGTACTCATATTTATATGAGAGGAAATAGTATTTTTATACGAGTGTGTGTGTGTGTGTGTGTGTCTCTCTCTCTGTTTTCTATTATTGCAATCTCTGAAGCAGAGTAGTGAGAAATAACAGTTGCATGAGACTGCAAATGCAGTTTTTGACCCTCCAAGATATTATATTGTACAGATCTGGGTAGTGGTAGGAGATGATAAGAGCTTGGGAGCATCAGGCCTACAGCAGTGTTTGAACCGCGTGCAAACACATGACGATGTTTGACTTAGCCTTGATGTCAGTGTAAGCCCATGCCCTCTAGAACTTGTGCTCTGGGTGTGGGCTTCACCACAGCCTCCTGATGAAGTGCCTGGATGAGGGCACCATGTCCTCAGTCTGACGTAGTGGAGATGCAGATGGCTGATGTGCCTAACACCCCCATCCACTGTTATTCATTGGAGTAAAGTACATTTGGAACGTTGCTATCCATTTTGTTTACCTTTTTTAAAAATTCTGTTTTTAGGCTCTTGGATACAAAATTGATGGCCAGCACACAACCTTTTAAGGTATTTTAAAAATCAGAACTATTGTTGATAAATTATAGTTTGAAATTTTCCTGATTGCTGCTAACAGCTTTAGAATTCTGGTCAATTAATGTCACTTTCCAATACAACTTCCCCCCTACCCGCCTCTTGTTCTCTGAAAAAACAAAAGAGATAAAAAAGAAATTGAGGAAAGACTAGAAATAGATACGTCAGAATGTGAATAGCAGTTGTCTTTGGGTAGTGGAATTGTGGGAGTTTTTTCCTTTTGAATGTAAATTTTTAATGTTAAAACATATAATGAGTTTTTGAATAGATTACAGATGCGTACACTCAATTCCTTTTCCTTATTTTACATATTTTGGATATATAGCCTACAAGAGAATTCAGGTAAAAATATCATTTACTTCTTTCTGAAGTGACTTGATATGGCTGAGTGAAATGAATGCCAGAGCAGTATAGCTTTCTGGCCAAAGGTCTGGAGATACTTAACACATCTGTAAAAACTTTTCATATGGCTATACTTCCCATATGGTGGAAGTTAAACTTGTGGTTTCTCTCTCATATTGAAAAGAACGACTCCTGTGTTTCTTTAAAGAACACAAGGGGGCAGTACTAGATACTTCTTTTTTTGGGTCCTGATTCTTCGTGAATCTCTAATAGATGTTGCTCTAAGATATGACAGCGCCTCCCTGTGTTTCCTGGTTTGTAGGATATCATTAACAACACATCCCTTGCAGAATTGGAAAAGCGGTTAAAAGAGACACCTTTCAACCCTCCTAAAGTTGGTAAGAATATAAACGATCCCAGAAAGCTCCACATTCTCAATGATAATTATGGATGTCTATTATAGAAGAAAGGTAAAACTATTCTAGAAACTACATATGTTGTACATTTATAAATTTTGGCTGAATTAACTTGCTCATACGCTTGGTTGAGTTGCTGTTTTCTGAATAAAGATGGTCTTCTAATCCCACCTCGATTTTGCACGGGTATGATTGGGTAGCCTGTTCGTTGAGAAGTTTAGCAATGGAATCTTCAGGGCTTTTTGTTTCTTAATGCTTGTAATTGCCCCCAAACTTTATGTGTCTTCCTTTTGGTTTAAGCAAAGACAAAAAGCTGGTGATTAATTGTCAGGGATAGAGTGAAAATAATACTTTTTGTCTCAGGAAAGCCCGAGAATTGGGTTTACAGACGAGGAAAGAGGGGGCTCCACCTCTGCCTCCTGCAGAGGTAGCTCAGGCACTGGACAGCAGTGGTGAGGAAAACCAGAGAAGGGAGGGACGTTTCTCAGGGGTGGAAGCGTTGCCATATCTGGCCATGGTCCCGCCCATGTGTTTGGTGAACTTTCCAGGTGTTAGTTACTTCCTTGGTTCCTCTTGGCCTCAGTCATGCTGCTGGTATCATAATTAGCATCCCATGAGATGTAGCCTGCAAGCTTCCTGAGAAATTGATAACAGGACTGATGGCTCAGAAATTGACAATGGAAGGTACTGAAGCAGCCAAGATGACAGTTACTTGTTTCCCTTTCTGGAAGAGTCCAAAAAAGGAATTAAGAAAAGGGTGGGGGGAGAAAACCTAGACCTTTCCTCTAACAATATAATGGACAGTATAATGGAAATAATTGATTTTGGAAATAAGTGTTTCAGCTGGTGGTAGAATAGAGGCCATGACTTAGTTGGCTATCAGGTTAAAAAACTTTTTTTTTTTTTAAGCTTAAAATCTAATATTCAGTATTTACTGAGGTTAAAGAATTCTTGCTTAAAGAGCATTGTATTGATATAAAAACAGTTATAGCTTTTTCATTGTTAATTTCCACTCGTGCTTTTGATTCTGTTGTAACCTTTTTGATACTCATTTACAAAATGGTTCTAGGAAAGAACTATTTATGAGTTACAGTTTTATCCCGTTATTTCCGTATAATATTCCAGTAAGGAGAGTTTAGTCTAAAGCAGGTTCGGTAAACCTCATTCTCTCAGCATCTGTGAATGTCATTGTGACCAGATAGGCATGACATAAAACAGTCTCTCCCATGAAGATGTGCCATGTTGCAAGGGCAGCGTTACAGCAAATTCTGATGTTTTGGGACTTGGTTGTACTTTCCGTCTTTATATCTGTGAGCTTGGAGACATAGTGAAGGACACTGTTGACTTGAGCTGCCAACCTTGATGAGAGTCTTTGGCTTTTGGGGAGGGTAAACTGAAGTATTGTCAGATAACAGTTACCGAGTGTTTACCACGTACCAAACGTGGCATGAGAGCTTTGCTTACTTGAGCTCATTTGATCCTCACAAAGCCTAACGAGGGAGCTCTGATTGTCATTGCCCTTTTACCATGGTGGAGGCCCAGAGAGGGCAACGTGCCCAAGATCACATAGCAGCTAAGTGATGGAGCAAAGATTCAAACTCAGACAGTGGATGCTGGGGGCCATGCTCTTAGCCATTGCTCTGAGGTCCCCAACCTCTGGGATCTAATGCCTAATGACCTGGGGTAGAGCTGATTTAATAATAATAAAAATAAAGTGCACGATAAATGTAATATGCCGGAATCATCCCCAAACCACCTCCGCCCCCATGGAAAATTTGTCTTTCACGAAACTGGTCCCTGGTGCCAAAAAGATTGGGGACCACTGCTCTGAAATACCCCTTGTGTCCCACTCAGAGGAGGAGTCATGGTCACAGGAGTGAGTTATGCATGGTTGTAAATAGCATCCAACAGCATGCAGTTGGGAGATGTGTGGCTGAGTCTTTGATAACGTAACCAAGACACTTCTCTAGTCTAGACCAAAGCCCTCATTTTCAGTGACTCTGTTATCGCAAGATCTTATGTGGAGAGAATTAAGAAGGAGATAGCTTTCTTTCTGCTTCTTTAGGGTGTTTCTGCCGCACAGACATCTGGATTTGGCAGGGCAGCATGCTTACCAGTCTTTATGATTTGTGACGACCTTGGGAAGACGGTGTTTTCTTTTTTCTCTTTAGAAAGTGCAGAAGGCTTTCCAAGTTATGACACGGCTTCTGAACAACTCCACGAGGCAGGCTATGATGCTTATATCACAGGACTGTGTTTCATCTCCATGGCCAACTACCTAGGTACACACTGTACCTGCCTCTGTCAACACACCATGGTCTAGAGGGGATCTTCCCTGTCTACCCTTTCCCTGGGATCCACTCACCCAGTAGGAAGTGGGAGGCTTTTGAGGGGGAGGGGGTTGGGAGGGGGGATGGGGAGTACACAGGAAGAACCATCAAACGCTTACCTGGGGTTGCGGTACTTGGTCCACGTGAGCACTTACTGTACCCTTGCAGAACCATGCTGTTGATTTCAGGATATTTTTTTCAGGCTTTGTTTTCCCTTGACTGTATGTGATATTCTGCTTCTTTTCTTTATTAGGTTCTTTTCTTAGTCCTCCAAAGAGTCATGTGTCTGCCAGATCAAAACTCATCGAACCTTTTTTTAACAAGTAAGTAATCAGAGTCCCAGTGCCCCAGCATCCTCTGCTGGTGGGAGAGACCAGTATCTGGGATGTCAGTGAGGGGTGACTGGGAGCTCTCGGACATTTTTAGATAAGACATTTCTCATCACTGGTGACTCAGATGTTTTTTGAAAAATAGAAATTGACCTTTTCGAAAAGAATGTATTCAATATTTGCTAGAAAAAAAAAGAAAACATTATGAAAGGTAGCGCATCTCTTCCAAGACAAAGGACTGGTGGCTTCAGAATTTAAATGACCCACGAGGGAGTCTCTGTGTATGTGTCTGTGTACACAGTTAGACCTAACTTAACCCCAACAGGCTTTACGAGTGAGATTATTCTTCATGCTTGCATTGTTATCTAATTAAATAATGTCCTTTCTAAGAAGATGTTGGTTACACAAATGACTTCTCAGATAGCCTGTGGAGCAGGTTGATGGTCATCGCATCCCGAGCCCTCACCTGAATGGATCCGGTGAAGTTGCTCCTTCACCGTCGGAGGAAGTCAGTGTGATTGTAGGGAAACGTCTGCTCTCAGAGCATTTCCAAAGACTCTCTAGGTTGTTACTTCAAAGTGAGGCTGGTGCTTTCTCGGCACAGTTGAGACTAAAGTTGTGAATGTGATCATCCAGCCGGCCACCGCATGGCTTTGTGCCAGGGCCCCAAGCCTTCGTCTCTACCCCAGCTCTCTTCGCAGGGCTGGTTCTGGGAGGTTTAGGTGGGCCAGACAGAGGTGGGTAGACCACATCACTCACCACTTCTGAGAGAGCCATTTCAGGGTCGGCTTGGTGACATCATTTCCTTATATTATATGCGGCATTTACATTTCTATCAGTGCTTTCCTGAGTAAGAATGCCGTCTCCTCCAGAGTCTGTATTAATTCTGGTATCACAGTGCTTGTTCATAGGTGCCATGTTGCAGTCAGAAGTTAATTCCGAACATCTGGATTCCTACAGGCTTGGAATCTGTGTGTCTGAGTTAGTGCCTTCTGTCATCCTGTGGCTTCTTCCTTTTAAAATCTTTGTTCTTTTCTGTGGAAGTTCAGAGGTAAATGCGTTTGACTTTTCAAAAACATCTTTCACGTCAAGAAAAAAATCTTTCAAAGAGGACTGGGTAACAATGTAGTGTATATTGAAAATTAAGTTGAATTTTTCTGCATGGAAAATTAATTCTGCCACCAGTTCTTGCTGTCTATCCCCTTATGGGATAGATACGGGATTTTCTAACCCCTTAACTCTAAATTGGGGGCAGTGTTTATCTTGGTAAATCTTCGGATCGCTTATGGCCTCAACCACGGAACCTGTGAGTAACACTAAATACATATGGATTGTGGCCTTTCTGGCGCTTTTATGCATGTGATGGTAAGTTTGTCGTTCAGCAGTATTTTGCAACTGGGGAGATGTTTACTCCCATTTAAATATTTAAAACAACAATCCTGCTTCTGCACTAAAATCAGCTCCTAATGAAGTCAGGCGATGGTTGCAAATGCGGGTAGCTAGAGGCTGTCTCTTGTTTACCAGTCATCTGTGTGGCCACAATGAACAGCAGTCAAAGTAGGCTTTGGTTTATAAGTTTAAGTGAAGTGAAAGTTGCTCAGTCGTGTTCAACTCTTTGTGACCCCATGGGCTATATAGTCCATGGAATTCTCCAGATCAGAAAACTGGAGTGGGTAGGTGTTCCCTTCTCCAGGGGATCTTCCCAACCCAAGGATTGAACCCAGGTCTCCTGCGTTGCAGGACGATTCCTTACCAGCTGAGCCACAAGGGAAGCCCTTTAAAAGTTTAAATAAGACTTCTAGATCAATTTAGTATTGCTAATTATGTGCAAAGATATTACTCAGAAGAACTGGGAAGTAAACACATAACTTCACTTTTAAATGGGGCTGGTGTCCATTCAGATTACTTTTTTGCTAAAACCTAGATGCATACCAAAAATAGTTGAGGTTTAGGAATCCTCCTGTGATATTGCACTGAAAATTCTTGCCCGATTTGATTTTTTCCTCTATTTTTCCCTATCTGTGAAGGAAGAATTGTTTCTTTATCTTTGAAGGGAAGAAAGATTCTAGCAGGATTTAAAGTGCAAAATAAGGACTATTTTTATTCTGTATTGGACTAGCTTGGTTAAATACAGCCACCCATTCTGAACCCGTTAAGAAAATGGGAAAAGCGGTTGCTTTTGATGTTGTGAGTAGATATGTGTTCAGTTGCTCAGACGTGTCCAACTCTTTGTGACCCCTTCGACTGTAGCCCACCAGGCTTCTCTGTCTATAGGATTTCCCAGACGAGAATACTAGAGTGCGGTTCCATTTTCTCCTCCAGTGGATCTTCCTGACCCAGGGATCAAACACGCATCTCCTGCATCGGTGTGTGCATTTACTACCACTGCACCACGTGGGAAGCCAATATTGACCCATTCTTACTTAAATGCAGGTTTCATTTATGATATTAAACCTTGATTTTGTTAACTTTTCTTCAAGATTGCTCTTGTAAAAAGATGTCCAACAATTGCTATCAGTATTATCTCAAGCGGTTGATTTTAGAAGAATCTAAATTTTTTTGAGAGTTTGTTTTTGTTGTTGTTCAGTCACTAAGTTGTGTTGGACTGTTTGCAACCCCATGGAGCACAGCATGCCTGGCTTTCCTGTCCTTTGTTATCTCCCAGAGTTTGCTCAAACTTGTGTCCACTGAATCGGTGATGCCATCCAACCATTTCATCCTCTGTCACCCTCTTTTCCTCCTACCCTCAATCTTTCCCAGCATTAATGTTTTCCAACGAGTCAGCTTTTTGCATCAAGCGGCCAAAGTATCGGAGCTTCAGCTTTAGCTTCAGTCCTTCCAATGAGTATTCAGTGTTGATTTCCTTTAGGGTTGACTGGTTTGATCTCCTTGCTGTCCAAGGGACTCTCAAGAATCTTATCCAGCACCACAGTTTGAAAGCATCAATTCTTTGGCACACAGCCTTCTTTTTGCACTTGGCTTTTCTCAATGTAAGCTTAACCAAACACGCATAGCCTTAATACGAATTTGGGTGGACATGAGACGACTTAACATGTGCAAATAATATTTTGTTCTGCTTTCACAAGATTAATGTTTAAAAACTAAACCTTGAGTGAAGATAAACCCAGCCTATTTCTGCATTATTTTAAATTAGCATCTGACTGCATTAGGTATTTCTTTTGGGGAAACTTTATCAAGTCCGCTATTGAGAAGATCCCAAGAAAGTTGGTGCTTGAGCAGATTGCAGAAATGGAGTGTAGTACAGGGCACTTTCTAAGCCCAGTTTGTCCAGGAAAATGTCCCAGTAGACTTTGCAAGGTACCGTTTGTCTCTTTGCTTTCCTGGGCACCTCTTGTGTTTCTCCCTTCCTTTTTGGACTGAGAATGAAAGTCCTAACATTGCTGAATGATGGAAATCAGGATAAGACCACTGCTAATGACAGGCTGCGTGCAGCGTGCTCTTCCTCTGTGTTGTGGGCTCTCTGCTCAGGAATTGGTTTACCTTCTTTTATGACCTTGGTCAGTTTTCATCAATGCATAGAAAACCAGACTTAGAGAAGATCCTTTGGTCAAATCCTTTTAGGCCCGGAAGGAGCTAAAAATACTCCCTGCTTGTACTTTTTATTGCACGACGGAAAGCACGTAATCAGACTTTAGTGTTATGTTTTATTAACAGCCATCTGTTTCTGCAAGACCCCTTGAGCTCTCTTGTATTAATAGATAACATTTTATGAAGGGTTTTGGGGAAAGGTTATTTTCGATTTTCCTCAGTTCTTAGAAGGAGGAAGGAAATGAGCATGCATCTTATTTTGGCCAATCTCTAAGTAGTGGGATTAAAAAGGAAGAAGTGCCTGCACTTTACTATATAGGACAGCTGCGTCATGCTTGGCACAAGTGTTCTGAATTCTTTTTTTTTTTTAATGATTTTTTTTAAAGTCTCTATTGAATTTGTTACAGTATTGCTTCTGTAGTTTGTGTTCTGGCTTCTCAGTAATGAGGCATGTGGGATCTTAACCCCTGGACCAGGGATTAAACCCACACTGCCTGCATCAAAAGGCAGATTCTTAACCACTGGACCACCAAGGAAGTCCCACAGCGTTCTGAATTTCAGCAGGAGTCTTCCTAGGATGACAGGGCCATGTGTTCCATCTAAGCTGAAGATAAGACAGCTCATTTCCTCCTCTGTAAAAACAGGACTGGAACTACCCCCCTTCCATGTAAGTTATAAAAGTCACATGAGATGCAAAAGGACTTTGATAGTTCCTCAGACTTAGTAGGTGGCCAGGGTCTATTATTTTCCTTTCCTGAAGTACAAGAGAATTTGACATGCTGGGAAATTCAAAACAGTTGATATCGTAGCAGCATGAGTTTTTATGTTTTTAGTTTCATGATAGAGAAGAAAATGGATTGAAATGCCAATTTAAAACTGGAGCAAATGTGAAGCATCCATTTTTCCTGTACTCACCTTTTAGTGTTTGCTTAAGAAAAATGAGAGGACAATGAAGTATGTCAGATTGGTACATAATAGAAGCAAGATTGCTTTGATTTGAAGCATTTTAGAAAGTTTTGTTATGCAGATGAATCCAGCAGTTTATGGAAGGTTGTATAGGTACACAAAGCAATGATAAGTGACGAGTAGGAGGAATGATTACAGTGCCTGAGATAAAGCACACTGATGTCTTCTCCCTTTTCCTCCATGGAGAGCAGTCATGTGCGGGTAGTAAGTTCTTTCCGCTAATATGCCTGTGCTTCACCTTTGACATCAGAGAGATTTTTTAAACTGAAGCGTTGTAAAAAAACAAAATACTTTAGATCCGTGCGGAACCTTCTTTTGCTGGTGCTGGATGTGAACCACGCTTTTTGTCTCAGTTACCAGCAGCCACGCTTCATGTTGAACCATGTCATTCACTGGATGACCCATGTGTCCGAAAGTGCAGACCCTGCTTGTCTTTTTTTTTTTTGAATATAAATTTATTTATTTTAATTGGAGGTTAATTACATTACAGTATTGGTTTTGCCATACATCAACATGTATCTGCCACAGGTATACACATGTTCCCTGTCCTGAACCCCCCCTCCTTCTTCCCTCCCCGTACCATCCCTCTGGGTCGTCTCAGTGCACCAGCCCCAAGCATCCAGTATCACGCGTTGAACCTGGACTGGCGACTTGTTTCATATATGATATTATACATGTTTCAATGCCATTCTCCCAAATCATCCCACCCTCTCCCTCTCCCACAGAGTCCAAAAGACTGTTCTATACATCTGTGTCTCTTTTGCTATCTCGCATTACAGGGTTATCATTACCATCTTTCTAAATTCCATATACATGCGTTAGTATACTGTATTGGTGTTTTTCTTTCTGGCTTACTTCACTCTGTATAATAGATTCCAGTTTCATCCACCTCATTAGAACTGATTCAGATGTATTCTTTTTAATGGCTGAGTAATACTCCATTGTGTATATGTACCACAGCTTTCTTATCCATTCATCTGCTGATGGACATCTAGGTTGCTTCCATGTCCTGGCTATTATAAACAGTGCTGCGATGAACATTGGGGTACACGTGTCTCTTTCAATTCTGGTTTCCTTGGTGTGTATGCCCAGCAGTGGGATTGCTGGGTCATAAGGCAGTTCTATTTGCAGTTTTTTAAGGAATCTCCACACTGTTCTCCATAGTGGCTGTACTAGTTTGCATTCCCACCAACAGTGTAAGAGGGTTCCCTTTTCTCCACACCCTCTCCAGCATTTATTGCTTGTAGACTTTTGGATCGCAGCCATTCTGACTGGTGTGAAATGGTACCTCATTGTGGTCTTGATTTGCATTTCTCTGATAATGAGTGATGTTGAGCATCTTTTCATGTGTTTGTTAGCCATCCGTATGTCTTCTTTGGAGAAATGTCTGTTTAGTTCTTTGGCCCATTTTTTGATTGGGTCGTTTATTTTTCTGGAATTGAGCTGCATGAGTTGCTTGTATATTTTTGAGATTAGTTGTTTGTCAGTTGCTTCATTTGCTATTGTTTTCTCCCATTCAGAAGGCTGTCTTTTTACCTTGCTTATAGTTTCCTTTGTTGTGCAGAAGCTTTTAATTTTAATTAGATCCCATTTGTTTATTTTTGCTTTTATTTCCAGTATTCTGGGAGGTGGATCATAGAGGATCCTGCTGTGATTTATGTCGGAAAGTGTTTTGCCTATGTTCTCCTCTAGGAGTTTTATAGTTTCTGGTCTTACGTTTAGATCTTTAATCCATTTTGAGTTTATTTTTGTGTGTGGTGTTAGAAAGTGATCTAGTTTCATTCTTTTACAAGTGGTTGACCAGTTTTCCCAGCACCACTTGTTAAAGAGATTGTCTTTACTCCATTGTATATTCTTGCCTCCTTTGTCGAAGATAAGGTGTCCATAGGTGTGTGGATTTATCTCTGGGCTTTCTATTTTGTTCCATTGATCTATATTTCTGTCTTTGTGCCAGTACCATACTGTCTTGATGACTGTGGCTTTGTAGTAGAGCCTGAAGTCAGGCAGGTTGATTCCTCCAGTTCCATTCTTCTTTCTCAAGATTGCTTTGGCTATTCGAGGTTTTTTGTATTTCCATACAAATCTTGAAATTATTTGTTCTAGTTCTGTGAAAAATACCGCTGGTAGCTTGATAGGGATTGCATTGAATCTGTAGATTGCTTTGGGTAGTATACTCATTTTCACTATATTGATTCTTCCGATCCATGAACATGGTATATTTCTCCATCTATTAGTGTCCTCTTTGATTTCTTTCATCAGTGTTTTATAGTTTTCCATATATAGGTCTTTAGTTTCTTTAGGTAGATATATTCCTAAGTATTTTATTCTTTTCGTTGCAATGGTGAATGGAATTGTTTCCTTAATTTCTTTTTCTACTTTCTCATTATTAGTGTATAGGAATGCAAGGGATTTCTGTGTGTTGATTTTATATCCTGCAACTTTACTATATTCATTGATTAGCTCTAGTAATTTTCTGGTGGAGTCTTTAGGATTTTCTATGTAGAGGATCATGTCATCTGCAAACAGTGAGAGTTTTACTTCTTCTTTTCCAATTTGGATTCCTTTTATTTCTTTTTCTGCCCTGATTGCTGTGGCCAAAACTTCCAGAACTATGTTGAATAGTAGCGGTGAAAGTGGGCACCCTTGTCTTGTTCCTGACTTTAGGGGAAATGCTTTCAGTTTTTCACCATTGAGGATAATGTTTGCTGTGGGTTTGTCATATATAGCTTTTATTATGTTGAGGTATGTTCCTTCTATTCCTACTTTCTGGAGAGTTTTTATCATAAATGGATGTTGAATTTTGTCAAAGGCCTTCTCTGCATCTATTGAGATAATCATATGGCTTTTATTTTTCAATTTGTTAATGTGGTGAATTACATTGATTGATTTGCGGATATTGAAGAATCCTTGCATCCCTGGGATAAAGCCCACTTGGTCATGGTGTATGATCTTTTTAATGTGTTGTTGGATTCTGATTGCTAGAATTTTGTTAAGGATTTTTGCATCTATGTTCATCAGTGATATTGGCCTGTAGTTTTCTTTTTTGGTGACATCTTTGTCAGGTTTTGGTATTAGGGTGATGGTGGCCTCATAGAATGAGTTTGGAAGTTTACCTTCCTCTGCAATTTTCTGGAAGAGTCTCAGTAGGATAGGTGTTAGCTCTTCTCGAAATTTTTGGTAGAATTCAGCTGTGAAGCCGTCTGGACCTGGGCTTTTGTTTGCTGGAAGATTTCTGATTACAGTTTCAATTTCCGTGCTTGTGATGGGTCTGTTAAGATTTTCTATTTCTTCCTGGTTCAGTTTTGGAAGTTTGTATTTTTCTAAAAATTTGTCCATTTCTTCCACGTTGTCCAATTTATTGGCATATAATTGCTGATAGTAGTCTCTTATGATCCTTTGTATTTCTGTGTTGTCTGTTGTAATCTCTCCATTTTCATTTCTAATTTTATTGATTTGATTTTTCTCTCTTTGTTTCTTGATGAGTCTGGCTAATGGTTTGTCAATTTTATTTATTTTTTCAAAGAACCAGCTTTTGGCTTTGTTGATTTTTGCTATAGTCTCTTTTGTTTCTTTTGCATTTATTTCTGCCCTAATTTTTAAGATTTCTTTCCTTCTATTAGCTCTGGGGTTCTCCATTTCTTCCTTTTCTAGTTGCTTTAGGTGTAGAGTTAGGTTATTTATTTGACTTTTTTCTTGCTTCTTGAGGTGTGCCTGTATTGCTATGAACTTTCCTCTTAGCACTGCTTTTATAGTGTCCCATAGGTTTTGGGTTGTTGTGTTTTCATTTTCATTCGTTTCTATACATATTTTGATTTCTTTTTTGATTTCTTCTGTGATTTGTTGGTTATTTAGAAGTGTGTTGTTCAGCCTCCATATGTTGGAATTTTTAATAGTTTTTCTCTTGTAATTGAGATCTAATCTTAATGCATTATGGTCAGAAAAGATGCTTGGAATGATTTCGATTTTTTTGAATTTATCAAGGTTAGATTTATGGCCCAGGATGTGATCTATCCTGGAGAAGGTTCCGTGAGCACTTGAGAAAAAGGTGAAATTCATTGTTTTGGGGTGAAATGTCCTATAGATATCAATTAGGTCTAATTGTTCTATTGTATTATTTAAAGTTTGGGTTTCTTTGTTAATTTTCTGTTTAGTTGATCTGTCCATAGATGTAAGTGGGGTATTAAAGTCTCCCACTATTATTGTGTTATTGTTAATATCTCCTTTCATACTTGTTAGCATTTGTCTTACATATTGCGGTGCTCCTATGTTGGGTGCATATATATTTATAATTGTTATGTCTTCTTCTTGGATTGATCCTTTGATCATTATGTAGTGGCCTTCTTTGTC
Organism: Cephalophus harveyi; assembly: GCA_006410635.1. Taxonomy (NCBI): domain Eukaryota; kingdom Metazoa; phylum Chordata; class Mammalia; order Artiodactyla; family Bovidae; genus Cephalophus; species Cephalophus harveyi. Next base: position 350,093 of record SJYT01000981.1, on the reverse strand, counting down.
TCTTTTCACAGCCTTTGTTTTAAAGTCTATTTTATCGGATATGAGTATGGCTACTCCTGCTTTCTTTTGGTCTCTATTTGCATGGAATATCTTTTTCCAGCCCTTCACTTTCAGTCTGTATGTGTCCCTTGTTTTGAGGTGGGTCTCTTGTAGGCAGCATATATAGGGGTCTTGTTTTTGTATCCATTCAGCCAGTCTTTGCCTTTTGGTTGGGGCATTCAACCCATTTACGTTTAAGGTAGTTATTGATAAGTATGATCCCGTTGCCATTCACTTTATTGTTTTGGGTTCGGGTTTATACGCCCTTTTTGTGTTTCCTGTCTAAAGAATATCCTTTAGCATTTGTTGGAGAGCTGGTTTGGTGGTGCTGAATTCTCTCAGTTTTTGCTTTTCTGTAAAGGTTTTTATTTCTCCTTCATATTTGAATGAGATCCTTGCTGGGTACAGTAATCTGGGCTGTAGGTTATTTTCTTTCATCACTTTAAGTATGTCTTGCCATTCCCTCCTGGCCTGAAGAGTTTCTGTTGAAAGATCTGCGGTTATCCTTATGGGAATCCCCTTGTGTGTTATTTGTTGTTTTTCCCTTGCTGCTTTTAATATTTGTTCTTTGTGTTTGGTCTTTGTTAATTTGATTAATATATGTCTTGGGGTGTTTCGCCTTGGGTTTATCCTGTTTGGAACACTCTGGGTTTCTTGGACTTGGGTGATTATTTCCCTCCCCATTTTAGGGAAGTTTTCAACTATTATCTCCTCAAGTATTTTCTCATGGTCTTTCTTTTTGTCTTCTTCTTCTGGGACTCCTATGATTTGAATGTTGGGGCGTTTAACACCGTCCTGGAGGTCTCTGAGATTGTCTTCATTTCTTTTTAATTCCTTTTTCTTTTTTCTTCTCTAATTCATTTATTTCTACCATTCTATCTTCTAATTCACTAATCCTGTCTTCTGCCTCTGTTATTCTACTATTTGTTGCCTCCAGAGTGTTTTTGATCTCATTTATTACATTATTCATTATATATTGACTCTTTTTTATTTATTCTAGGTCCTTGTTAAACCTTTCTTGCATCTTCTCAATCCTTGTCTCCAGGCTATTTATCTGTGATTCCATTTTGATTTCAAGATTTTGGATCCCTTTCACTATCATTATTTGGAATTCTTTATCACGTAGATTCCTTATCTCTTCCTCTTTGGTTTGGTGGGCATTTATCCTGTTCCTTTACCTGCTGGGTATTCCTCTGTCTCTTCATCTTGTTTATATTGCTGCGTTTGGGGTGTCCTTTCTGTATTCTGGCAGTTTGTGGAGTTCTCTTTATTGTGGAGTTTCCTCACTGTGGGTGGGGTTGTGCAGGTGGCTTGTCAAGGTTTCTTGGTTAGGGAAGCTTGTGTCGGTGTTATGGTGGGTGGAGCTGGATTTCTTCTCTCTGGAGTGCAATGAAGTGTACAGTAATGAGTTATGAGATGTCTGTGGTTTTAAAGTAACTTTGGGCAGCCTGTATATTGGAGCTTAGGGCTGTGTCCCTGTGTTGCTAGAGAATTTGTGTGGTATGTCTTGCTCTGGAACTTGTTGGCCCTTGTGTGGTGGTGGTTTCAGTGTAGGTATGGAGGCGTTTGATGAACTCCTGTCAATGAATGTTCCCTGGAGTCAGGAGCTCTCTGGTGTTCTCAGGGTTTGGACTTCAGCCTCCTGCTTCTGGTTTTCAGTCTTATTTTTACAGTAGTCTCAAAACTTCTCCTTCTGTACAGCACTGTTGATAAAACATCTAGGTTAAAGATGAAAAGTTTCTCCACAGTGAGGGACACCCAGAGAGGTTCACAGAGTTACATGGAGAAGAGAAGAGGGAGGAGGGAGTTAGAGGTGACCCGAATGAGATGAGGTGGAATCAAAAGAGGAGAGAGCAAGCTAGCCAGTAATCACTTCCTTATGTGCACTCCACAACTGGACCGCTCAGAGATGTTCACGGAGTTATACAGAGAAGAGAGGAGGGAGGAAGGAGACAGAGGTGACCAGGAGGATAAAAGGGGGGAGTGAAAAGGAGAGAGACAGATCCAGCCAGTAATCAGTTCCCTAAGTGTTCTCCACTGTTTGGAACCCACAGAAATTCACAGAGTTGGGTAGAGAAGAGAGGGATTAGTGAGAAGACACAGGTGACCTGGTGGAGAAGAAGGAGAGTCCAAAGGGGGAGAGAGCAGTCAAGCCAGTAATCTCGCTCCCAAGTTAAAAATGGGTACTGAAAATTGGGTTCTTAAAGGTACAAAATTGATAACAAATACCAAAAAGCAAAGATTAAAAATCTAGAGTAGAGTTTGGAATTTCAAAACTACAATATTAAAGAAAAGAAGAAAAAAAAAGAAAAAAAAACCCAAATTCACAAAAATTATGAAAAAAAAATATATATGAAGTTTGCTTTTGAAAAATAGGGTCTTTTTTTTTTGCAAAGTAATAGTAGGTTATAAAAGTGAAAATTGAAGGAGTAATAGAGGACTTAAAATTTTTTAAAAATAAAAAAAAGGAATGATCATAAAAATATATCTAGGACTTTCTCTGGTGTTGTGGGTATTGTGGGGTCAGTACATATTCAGATAGTTCCTTGGTCCAGCTGATATTTCTCAAGATCTATAGGCCCCTTCCTATGTAGTCAGTACTAAGACAGGGTTTTAATCTATTGCACCTGTCACTTCCAAGGCGGTTCCCTCTGTTTTAGCTTCTGTTTGCTGGTCTCTTCAGTGTCTGATTTCCTCCCTGACACAAAGTGGGCAGTGGTGGACACTTTTTGAAGGCTCACTTGTTCAGTCGCACTGTGGGGAGGGAGGGACGCTGCAAACAAATAGCACTGGCGTGTGCTCGCAGTGCCTCAGCCACACTGGGCCTGCCCCCGCTCACGGCGCCTGTACCTTCCCTGCCCACTCTGCTCAGGCTCTAGGTTGCTCCGCAGGGAACCGTCCGAGGCCGGCCCTGGGCTGCATGCACCTCCCAGGTCTAAGCCCCTCAGGTTCAGGCACTCGGGTAGTCCTCAGAGGCGCAGACTCCGTTGGGCCTGCATTTGTACCTTTCCCAGGTCCGAGCAGCTCAGGTGATGAGGTGTTTGACGAGCATGGTCGCTGGGACTTATCGCCTCCCCCAGCCCTGCCGCTCGGTTTTCTGGGTGTACAACCGGCGCACCTTCTCAGGCGGATGTTGACCCCAAGAAGTCTTAGTTGACAAAGAAGCGTGCTTAGGGTTTTGTAGATAATGTCTCTCTGTGGCTGCGATTGCCCCCTTCCGGCTCTGGCTGCCTCTCACCGGAGGGGGATGGTCTGCAGCCGGCTATCTCTGTTCAGTCCTTTGTTCTGTGCGCGGGCCTGGTGGTGTCTTAGGTTAGGGCTGGCTTTTTGGGCGGTAGTTATCCCACAGTCTGGTTTGCTAGCCCAAGTTAGTTCGCTCAGATTGGGCTCAGATTGGGCTTGGGGCATTCAGGCCAGATCCTTACGCTAAGCAATGCAGCCCGTGCCTCCCTGCTCAGCCTCAGCCTCCGCTTGCTAGTGGTGGGTGCAGGCATCTGTGCTGCTTCTCTGCTGGGGGAGTTACCGTTGGGCACGGAATCTGTGGGTTTTAATTATTTATTTATTTTTCCTCCCTGTTATGTTGCTTCCAAGGCTTGCCACTGACTCGGCAGCGAGAGTGTTTCCTGGTGTTTGCAAACCTCTCTCTTTAAGACTCCCTTGTTAGGATGGAGCTCCGTCCCTACCTCTTTTGTCTCTTTTTTTGTCTTTTATATTTTTTCCTACTTCCTTTCGAAGACAATGGGCTGCTTCTCTGGGCACCTGGTGTCCTCTGCCGGCATTCAGAAGTTGTTTTGTGGAATTTACTCAGCGTTTAAATGTTCTTTTGATGAATCTGTGGGGGAGAAAGTGGTCTCCCCGTCTTATTTGTCCGCCATCTTAGGACCGCCTCCCCCTGCTTGTCTTTCATGAGAGCAGTACCTGTGCCCCTGCAGGGCAGCCCTCACCTTACCTTCTCCTGTCCTGCCTGCCCCTTCCCATACGGAGGAGTAAAAGGTGCTGGAGCAACAAGAAGGCAAGGCCAGTCTATCCTGCGTGCATGCTGAGTCGCTCAGACTGAGTGTCCAGCTCTTTGTCACCCCATTGACTGTAGCCCACCAGGCTCCTCTGCCCATGGAAGTTTCCAGGCAAGGATACTGGTGGAGGTTGTCAATTCCTCCTCCAGTGGATCTCCTGACTCGGAGATCAAATCCAAATCTCTTGCACCTCCTACATTGGCAGGTGGATCTTTACTGTGTGCCACGTGGGAAGCCTCCTAGCAATTGCTTCGGGTTTTAGCATCTTAGGGGATGGAGCCAATATATCTTTACTGAGATCCTGTTAAGCTTGGGTATCAGTTAAGTCCATTGTGGTTCTTTTTTTAAAAAATAATGTAATTTGTTTGTTGTGAGCTGTGCTGGGTCTTCGTTCCTGCTCTGGCTCTTTCTAGTTGGGCTGTGTGATGGCTACTCTGGTTGCAGTGCTCGGGCTTCTCATTGCAGTGGCTTCTCTTGTTGCGAAGCCTGGGCTCTAGGGTGCTCAGACTTAGTGGCTGTGGCCTGTGGGCTCAGTAGTTGGTGGCTCCCGGGCTCTCGAGCACAGGCTCAGTAGTTGTGGTGCATGGGTTTAGTTGCGCCACGGCATGTGGGATCTTCGCGAATCAGGGATGAAACCCTCATCTCCTGCATTGGCAGGTGGATTCTTTACCACTGAGCCACCAGGGAAGCCCATGAGTCCACTGTTTTAAGTGTTAATTTCCCCCAAGAGCTTTCCAGCTTTCCAACGTAAGCGAGAGGTGCAACACAGTTTGTGCTGTTGGGAAGACCTGCTTGTGGGTGTCACAGTGCTCAACATAATGGGTTTCCATATGTGTTTCACGTGTTAAAATCACTTGGTTAGTTTCTCTAGTAGAACTGCTTCACTTCAGGGTACTGTGTAATAGAGAGCAGTTATGGTCTCTGGGATCAGGTACCTGGATTTGAATCCCAGCCCCACTCTCTATACCTGGACCCCCTTGAGCAAGTTACCCTCAGCTTCCTCATCTGTAGTTGAGAATGATGGTACCCATTGGATAAGGTTGTCATCAGAGTGACATGGGAGAATGTATATAAAATGCACAGTGCCTGACATGTCATAGGCCTCAGTCAGCTTATTACTGCTTTGGGGACATTTGTACTTTGAAGACGTGCTTCTGTTGACCAAATGCTGGGAACAAATGGAGAGCTTTTTGTTTTTAAAGAAAATACCGTATAATCATATCTTTAGTACTGTAGGCCTCCTATAAGGTGGGCTTTGTATTCAGTTACGAGCCTTGATCAGAAAAAAGAGGGAGAGGAGGATAAAGCGTGCTTGTAACTCAGTGGTGCTCAGGAAGATTTGCATGTATGTCTTTTTTGCTTTTTATTTCCCCCTATGAGGCATATGGTCATATATCAGTCTTTGGGCTGGGCAGCATTTCTAGTTGTAGATTTTTATTGGGAGAGGAAAGTAAAGAAGTAGCATTTACTAAGTGACCCTTTGAAAGTGGTTTCTTTTTTTTTTTTTTTACCAGCTTTATTGGGATATAAATTTGCACACCATGCAATTCGCCCGTTTAAAGTGTACAATTCAGTGGTTTGGGGTATATGACATTATGCATTTTTTAAAAATTACGGTAAACTATAGACAGTGGGCCCCCATCTATGGGGTCGCACAGAGTTGGACATGACTGAAGCAACTTAGCAGCAGCATATGTAACATACAGTTTGCCATTTTAACGATTTTTAAGCGTACAATTCAGTGGCAGTAAGTACATCCACAGTGTTGCACAGCTGCCCCACTGTCTGTTTCCAGAACTTTTTCCTCACCCCAAACAAACTCTCCGGTCATTAGGCAGTAATTCCCCATCCCCCTGCTCCCCTCAGCCCCAAGTAAACCTCTCACCTGCTTTTCTATCTACAAATTTGTCCTTGTGTGAGCTGTTTTTTCTTGAGCAACTCATTGCTCCAGTGAGATCTTAATCTATTGAAACAATACCTTGGGTTTCCCAAATCAGCGTTGGCTTGGTTTCATTGCCCTGAAAGTGAGCACCCTGATTTTCATAAAGGTGAAAGACAAGGTGAGTCTCGAGCACATGAAAATAGCCTTGTGTGTGGGGCTTCTTTGGAGAAGGTGATGGCACCCCACTCCAGTTGTCTTGCCTGGCAAATCCTATGGACAGAGGAGCCTGGTGGGCTGCAGTCCATAGGGTCGCGAAGAGTCTGACACGACTGAGCGACTTCCCTTTCACTTTTCCCTTTCACGCATTGGAGAAGGAAATGGCAACCCACTCCAGTGTTCTTGCCTGGAGAATCCCAGGGACGGCAGAGCCTGGTGGACTGCCGTCTATGGGGTCACACAGAGTTGGACACGACTGAAGTGACTTAACAGTGGGGCTTCTTAAGACTAGAAACTAGTGCTTGTTTCCAAACTAGTTGTTGAGTTCTCCAGGCAAGGGGTGCTTGCCTCAAACTGATATTGCCTTATCTAATTTCTGCCTAGCAACCTTGTTCTCCTAAAGATTTATCAGGCAAGCTGCTTCCATGGCTTTATCAGAAGGCCACTTTTGATATGGGTATAGGCCATGCCACATACCTCTAGTCGGTGTGCTAGCCCTGTGGGCCCCCAAGGGCTGTCTACATGTGGGCCCATTCTAGCCTTGGATTGGCTCTGGTTACTTTAAAGTACATGTCTCTCTAGCTTAATAACTTGTTTCATCATTACAATTTGTAGAGGTTAGAAAATATCAGTCCCTGGATATTTGTTTGGAGAAGGCAATGGCATCCCACTCCAGTAATCTCGCCTGGAAACTCCCATGGACGGCTGCAGTCCATGGGGTCGCGAACAGTCGGACACGACTGAGCGACTTCACTTTCACTTTTCATTTTCATGCATTGGAGAAGGAAATGGCAACCCACTCCAGTGTTCTTGCCTGGAGAATCCCAGGGATGGCGAAGCCCGATGGGCTGCCATCTGTGGGGTCGCACAGAGTTGGACACGACTGAAGCGACTTAGCAGCAGCAGCAGGATATTTGTTTAAGCAGCTTGCCTCCTTCTTAGCAGGATATCATCTTAGCTTCCTGTGATTCCTATTTGAATCTCCACAAGCTTGGTAGGTGACCTAAAACAATAGACATTTATTCTTTCACAGTTCTGGAGGCCAGAAGTTTGAAATTAGGGTATAGGTGTGGCTGTGCTCCTTCCACAGGCTCTGGGAAGGATCTCTTCCTTACTTCGCTAGGGCCTGGTGATGCTGGCACTCTTGGCTTGTCACCATGTCACTCCAGTCTCTGCCTCCCCCTCTGTGTGTATCCTGTCTCTCTTTCTTTTCTAAGGACAGTTGTGATAGTACTTAGGGTTCACTTGGATAGTTTGGGATATGTCCTCATGAAAGGTCCTTAACCTAATTTCTAGTTCCATCTGCTAAGATCATTTTTTCAAAGAAGACAGCATTCAGAGGTTCTGGGAATTAGGATGTGGACCTATCTTTTTGGAGGCCCATTTATAGGCATGTTGGTAGTAAAGTCAGTATTCTTAGGTAGTCCTTGCCTTGCTTTGGCCCCGGCTGTAAGCAAGTAGGTCATAGTTATTTCCAGGACTGTTTCACAGTTAATTTATATGAGTCAGAGGTTAGCAGGGTACCCTAAGAAATTTAGAAGTGAAAGAGAGTGAAGAGAGGTGAAGTCGCTTAGTCATGTCTGACTCTGCAACCCCATGAACTGTAGCCTGCCAGTCTCTTCTGTCCATGGGGTTTTTCAGACAAGAATACTGGAGTGGGTTGCCATTTCCTTCTCCAGGGGATCTTCCCAACCCAAGGATCAAACCCGGGTCTCCTGCATTGCAGGCAGACTCCTTACTGGCTGAGCCACGAGGGAATTTAGACTAGTTGCCAAGTATCTTCTTCATTGAACATCTTCCATGGTTCAGAGTATTTCACCCACAGCAACTATAATTTCTGACAGCATCCCTGCTGCTAAGTCACTTCAGTTGCATCTGACTCTGTGCGACCCCATAGACGGCAGCCCATCAGGCTCCCCCATCCCTGGGATTCTCCAGGCAAGAATGCTGGAGTGGGTTGCCATTTCCTTCTCCAATGGCATGAAAGTGAAAAGTGAAAGGGAAGTTGCTCAGTCGTGTCTGACTCTTAGCGACCCCATGGACTGCAGCCTACCAGGCTCCTCTGTCCATAGATTTTCCAGGCGAGAGTACTGGAGTGAGGAGCCATTGCCTTCTCTGACAGCATCCCTGAGGAGATAGGTAATAAGATCCCTCATTTGCAAGCTGAGGCCATCTGCTGAGGGCCCCAGAAACAGTTGAGTCTGGGATAACCCAGGTCTGTCCTCAGCTGGGGATAGAATTCTTACTCCAGAGCATCAGTCTCTAAAAGAGACAGCTTGACAGTTAGTAGGACGTTTTCTTAAGAGACAATGCTAGTGTCACTGAAAGATTTCTTTGTCTGCATGTTTGGCTTGAGCAGTGATTATAAAAGATGTTGACTTGGCCCACCGGATCGAGTGCGACCAGTTTCCTCTGACATTTTACAGTCTGCTATTTTATAGGTCCAGCAGCCGTTGCCTTTGTACAGTGTTTAGTGTAATACTTTTATTTGATGTAATTTGATATGGTTCATTTGATGGAGGCTGTTTAAACGAGCTGCTGACTTTCTTTCCTTTTGCCTTTCTTCTGCGCACCCCGCCTTGTTTCTTGCGTTACATCTCCGAGAAGGGACATGAGTTGGCTTTGGGACAAATGTCGAGTAATGCTCTATTTGTCAAGACATCAAGTGACTAGACTGGAAGTTGCGCGTGCACCCCTCTCCCTGCCCCGAGTGAAATGAAAATAACTGGTGCCACCGTGACTCCTCTCCCCAGTGGTTGCCCTCTCATTTTACACAAGGGCTTTAGTGAGCACAATAAATGAGCTTATTTTGTGAGCGATGTCTGCATGCTTCCTACCCTGGATGATAAAATTAGTTTTTTATGGCACATAAATATGTATAATGATGAGCCCTTGCATACACGGTTCTCATGAAGTGCTTTTTACTGCTATGCCCTGAAGGAAATACCAAGACCATTTGCAAGAACAGTAGAGCTGGCAGTCGTTAAAGGTTTCAATTTTCCTCTGGAAGGCTTGGGACTTGGAGTTAGGTGCAAATTAATTCACCACTCAAATCGTGTTGAGATGAGATTGTACCCGGCATCTCCGTATTCCGGTCTGCAGTGGCATAAGAGGAATGCAGTTTTGCTTGGAAATCTGTTCTTAGAGGTAAAGCTTTTTAGGAAGAGACGTGTAGTCTTGAACAAATGCACGTGTTTACTCTTTAAATGAAATACTGAGTTTCTAGGTGGAAGAATGAAAAGTTTGGGGGCTGGAGGGTTTCCTTTTGCTCAGGCAGAACCAGAGTAAACACTATCCTCTTTCATGAAGACAGGCTGTAACATCAGAAATCCTTCTAGATCATTCAAGCCTGTGTGTATGTGTACAGATCTGACCTTACAGAAAATAAAGCTCTTGTGTTCAGATACCTCATTATCTCAGTCACCCCTAAGAGGCGCTGTCTCACAGGGTTTTCCTGGTGGTGATCATGGTGTGTGGGGGCGGGTGTGGCCGCGAGGCCCGAGGCCTGGTAGCCGCTGCTTCTGCGCTGCAGGCGTGGGAAGGTTGTCCTTTGACCTGCAGCAGCATGGCTGTCTTCTCTGCTCCTTCATCCTGGTAACTTAAAAGCTCTTCTCAGAAAGCAACCTTGTTTCTTGTATCTGGACTCTGCCTCGTTGCACGAAGCTATAATTTAATCAGCCCTTAGAGCATTGCCAAAATATACTAACAAAAGCCTATGTCTGAGATCGTACATCTTGAGTTCTTGCTCTAGAGGTGATTCAGGACGCGCGTCCTCGTTTGTCCCTTAGAGGCTCCTGTGGGGACTGCAGGCTCACTGTTTCACGTGAGGCTGTGGGAAGAGCTCAGGTTAGAAGCCCAATGTGAGGGGGTGTGGGCTTCCCAGGTGGCACCAGTGGTAAAGAGCCTGCCCACCTGCCAGTGCAGGAGATGTAAGAGACATGGGTTCAATCCCTGGGTCAGGAAGATCCCCCGGAGGAAGAAATGGCAAGTTGCTCCAATGTTCTTGCCTGGAGAATTCCACAGACAGAGGAGCCTGGCAGAGTTGCACAGTTGGACACAACTGAAGTGATTTAGCTCACATGCACGTGAGGGGTTACCTGGCAGAGAGAAGGTGAGGCCTTTAGTGTAAGGCGAGTAATGGAGAAGGCAGTGGCACCCCACTCCAGTACTCTTGCCTGGAAACTCCCATGGACAGAGGAGCCTGGTAGGCTGCAGTCCATGGGGTCGCTAAGAGTTGGACACGACTGAGCGACTTCACCTTCATTTTTCACTTTCATACATTGGAGAAGGAAATGGCAACCCACTCCAGTGTTCTTGCCTGGAGAATCCCAGGGACGGGGGAGCCTGGTGGGCTGCCGTCTATGGGGTTGCACAGAGTCAGACACGACTGAAGTGACTTAGCAGCAGCAGCAGCAGTAATGGGGAAGCTTTGGGTCTGAATCTGTCTCTGCTCCCATGATGGCCAAGGGTAAGCTGCCGGAGCAGGAAAAAGCTGCTTCCTCGTTCCTTGTATGATAGGACTTGGTGCCTGTCCCCCAGACACCAGAGGATCAGAGGAGGCTGAGTATGCCGTAACAAACACTTATTTTAGTCAGGAACCTTGTCCTTTTAAAGAGTAATATATTCTTATCCTGATTGAAGCACAAATTACCCACTTGTAATTCCACCAGCCAAAATGAAACAAAACAAAACTGTCATTTGGTGTATTTCCTGCTAATGTGTTTTCTATCTCTATTTCATGTATTAATTGAGATTGTACTGTTATATAATTTGGTAACTTAAAAAAAATTCAATAAAGGATTTTTCAAAAGATGTTAACACTAGCGGTTAGCAAGCATGGCATTGCTGGTCTCCAGTGGCGGCTCAGGTGAGCATCGTGCTCCACGTACAGCCTAATCCTTGTGTCCGGCCTTCTGTCAGCTGCACAGCCACTGCCCTGCGCTGGGTATTACTGGTTTTTTGCCAGTTGTTTCTTTTCTTTTTTTTTCTTTTAAATTTGTTTATTTGGCTCTGCCGGGTCTTTGTTGCGGCATGTGGGATCCTTAGTTGAGGCATGTGAACTCCTGTGGGATCATGAGTTGCAGCATGTGGGATCTAGTTCCCTGACCAGGAATCGAACCCAGGGCCCCCCAGCACTGGGAGTGCAGAGTCTTAGACGCTGGACTACCAGGGAAGTCCTGCCGATTGTTTCTTTGAGTGGCCCCAAGTGCAGGTCATTGATCCACTGTCTTTTTTTGCCATCAGTTAGCAGCAGTGGAAACCATGCTGCTGCAGGAGCAAAACGAAATATTTCCTTTCATTTCTGCATAGAATTATTGGCTTTACGTGTATGTAGACTCGGTCATGCGGAATTTTAACTAACTGTAATGATCTTTGTGGTTCCCAGAGGTTTGAGCCTCTGTGCAAAATATTCCTGAATAACCTTCAGGACTTCCTGTCTGCATTTAAATGTCACCTTTGCTCTTTATGTTTTCTTGAGCACAGCTGCATAAAGCGGGTTAATACCAGCACTGTTTCACCCATTTTCACATTGGACAACTGCAAATGATTCAGATAAGCCACAGTCCAAGACAAGCTCTCGTGTCATCAAAGAATACCCTTTGACCTTAGTGTACCTCTTTTGAGCTGCTCAGTGTGTCTTGTGCTTGCCAAAATCTGAGTCTGAAGCTTATTGGTAAGGTCGGAAAATTTTGACAAGTTTGGAGAATCTGTGTATGTGTGTGCCAGCCTTGGGGGCCGTATTAGAGGTTAAAGCTTGTGATGCCGGAGGGGCTGCTTTGTCGCCAAGTCATAGAAAGGGTTAGACTTTTGCCAGTGAGTTGCCAAGAGAGTAGTTTATGCTGTCTTTTTTTTTTTAACTTTCTTCTTCAGAATGAGGAAAACAGTGGTCAGCAGTTGTTTCCCCCAATTGACCTCTTGCAGAGGACCTAGCTGTTTGCCACCTTTGACCTCCTGGTTTCAGGGAATGGTGGAAGCCTTATGTTATTGCTGCCTGGATGTTGAGAGAGTCCTTGACATTTGTTGTGATAGTTTTGTGTTTCTCTTAAATCAGAATAATTTACTGCAAACAAATCATTAAAACTAATACCTTTTTGGAGAAGTTGACACAAGTCATTATTACCCACCTGATCAGTGAATCATCATTTGTGGAAATTAAGCCTTAAACATACTTTTTTTCTGTGAACCCAGTGATTTTCAGTTCCCAGGTCATGAGTCAATAGGATTTAGGTGGGTGGGGCCCAGGAATTTGCATTCCTATCAAGATGCGTGTCTGGGAAACACATTTTGATAAGTGCTCAAGGTTCTAGGCTCTGCTGCTGCTACTGCTAAGTCGCTTCAGTCGTGTCTGACTCTGTGCGACCCCAGCAATGGCAGCCCACCAGGCTCCGCCGTCCCTGGGATTCTCCAAGCAAGAACACTGGAGTGGGTTGCCATTTCCTTCTCCAGTGCATGAAAGTGAAAAGTGAAAGTGAAGTCGCTTAGTCATGTCCATCTCAGCAACCCCATGGACTGCAGCCTACCAAGCTCCTCCGTCCATGGGACTTTCCAGGCAGGAGTACTGGAGTGGGGTGCCATTGCCTTCTCCGAAGCTTTAAGTCTGAAATGAAATTCTCCTGTGACTACAAGCCTTCTAACATAGTCCAGGTCACAGTGTCACACTGCCATGGTCAGAAAAGAATGTCACCAGATGACTTTCCATGGGGGCCATGCAGCATACGGGCAGCAGAGCTGGGTGGCTGTTTTGGACACAAAGGCATTGTCCACAGCCTGTTCTGTGTAGCCTGTTAAGAGGCTGAGCTGAAGTTACCCAGTCTGCTGACTGAATGACCCCCGAGTATGCTGTGCTCCACCCTTGGATCTGTCCGGATGTTTGAAAACCTCACTAAACAACATCGCCAGTATCATCATAGAGCATTAAAAAACTGACAAATGCCCCAAAGGGTAGAATTTATTTTATAGCATCTAGAATGTGAACATGAGTCATGTAGTGTACTGGGATAGAATCCCAATGTATGATTGGCCCTTATATCAGATGGGAACTTTAATTTTAGTCTTTGACAGAATCATTGTCAGTCCTTCAGAGAATAAGTGCAAAAATAGTGTTTCATCAGGAAGCTTGCAGGAATGTGGCCAGGGCCCCACACAGTCTTGTGTGTCTCTACCAAATTATAGCCGTCCTGAATCTTCGCTGAAATAAAAATAACATTTCCTGCAAGTGATGGTCCGAGTGTGTTTCCAATGTCTGCAGATGAAAGGCCTTCTGGGAGAGACTGTTCTTCAATACAATTCACAGGGAAGGAGCATCCTTTCATGTGCTTGTCAGTATTTCTGCTCGCCTAGTGCATTTCTCATACGTTAAAATGAAAACTGTTTGGTCAGATGAGCCACACATGAGGTATTTTATCAGATCATCCCAGGGTGTCAGTGTAGGCCGTCTGACAGCCAGTCAGTATGAGGTGTGCATGCAATGAAATGTTTTAATTTTCCCTCAGAAGAGCAGGCGGGGATGCTTCCAGAGCAGTGGCCTGCAAACCGTCTGGCCTAAAAGAAGAGGGAGGCCCTCGGCGAGTTGACTTTGGGTCTGTTCCACAGACGCTCAGCTCCAGTTTTAGAATCGCTTTCCCAGTTGCATGGGGTGCAGTCAGCCAAGTCACACACAGAATGGGTTTGCGTGTTCCTCCACGGTTTGGGGTGATTCGCTTCTCTGTAAAGCCCAAACATGAAGGTGGAGGGATGAGTGAGAAGGGCTATTAATAATTCATTTGGGGGTTTCTATTTAGTTAAAGTATTGAATAAGCAAATAAGGTAGGGTAGGATTAACTAACTTAAAAAAAATCTTCTGAGTGTTTCTGCTGAGAATAAATTTTTACTGATTTTAAACAGAAATGATAACTTATAATCAAGATGAAATATTAAAGGACAAACAGCCAGTGTAATGCTTGATGAAATGTATCTTTAAAATTAAGAAAATATATATTTACATGGCGAGGGAACTGGGGAAGCCTGCTTTTTAAATGTCATCCTTGTTTGTATTTATAAGACAATAGATTTTCTAAACTTGGTAAGGCCACATGACCTTAAGAGGAAAACAGTATTTTTAAAAGAAATAAAGCAGCTGCACACTCAAACTTGTGATTTTACTTTATATTCGTCTCCCCACAGCAGGTGGGGTAGTGCACAGGATGTACAGGATTGATTCTACTGGTATTTTCAGTTGAACTTTGTCTAAGAAAATCTCTATAGTTATTACCCCTGGGCCTATCAGTTCTGGTAGCCTCTGTTTTCTTTTTTAAGTTTAAAAAATAATCACAAAAGGATTTTTGAAGAACAAAACTCAGTTTCCCAAAATCATTGGCTGTTTTTCTTTAGAGCAGGGAGTGGGGAGTATTTTTTTATTTTTGGTTTAATGATATCGGGTGTTTTACAAAGCTGTCACAATAGTATAAAATGTTGTGCTTTTTAAAAAAAATTAAAAATTGTCCTGCAAGTTATTGATGTTTTGAATTTTTTGAAAGTTATCTTGAAATTAATTCTGTTGGAATGACGAACTGTAATTTACCCACCCACACACGTTGTTGAATCTGGAGGTTGATTTTGATTACTGGTGCCTTTGAAGGTATAACAGTGAACATCTTGTTGATTCAGTTTTTATTCTTCTGTTGAATTTTTGGTACACAATTTATTTTTATAGTGGTTGATATGTTTCTTCAACTTTTACTGAAAGTTGTTTTGGGTTTTTTTTTTTTGCTGTAGAGTTGGGAGCCATCTCTCAATTTACTAAATGGAAAACTGAGAATTATGTGAACCATAAAAATATTGATCCTTCTAACCCAGGACTAACTCATCAGGTTCTGGTTGTCAGTAGTAATAACAACCACTTTCGAGGGGAATCGGTGCTTTTATATGTCTCATTGTTTTCTGGCATTGCAGGCGGTATCTATTAAACTGGATGAACTGGCTACCAGATCCAGAATAGTACACTGGAGCCTAAATTAGTGAACTAAAAATAAATTTGGTTTCTTAGCCATAGGATTTGGTTTATTAAATTGTAGGCTAGGCAACAAGTCCTCAAACCGCAGAGTACCAGGACTTTGTTTTTTCTGGCATTCACAGAACAGTGGTATTCATGCTGATGGCTCCATTTGTAAACTGGATCATGCCCTGCCTGGCTTTTGAATGCCTGGTAATAATGTGCTTAATTGCAGGTCAGTGAAGCCAAACTAATTGCTTGTTGGGCACTTGGACTGCCTTTTTAATTTGCTGTATAATGCAATCGCTACCAGAAATGCACAATATGCCGTTATCTAAATAAAACTCATTAAAATCATCTTACAGACAACAGAATGCCTGATATTTTGCCCACAATCTTGTGAATAAAAGCAAATTGAATGGCATTATGGAGCGCTGTAATTTAGAAGCACTCTTCTAAAAAGTGCCTTTGTATCCATTTTAAAAGTATACATAAATGACTGCTATGATTTCTATCTGTGTGGTAGGTTTTTTGTTTGTTTGTTTTTACCAAGGATTATTTTGCTTTATGCTTTTAATATGTTTTAAATGGGAGTAATGACACTTCACCCAGTAAGATCAGCACTCATCCAGTGGTGGCTTCATTTTAAAAAAAGAAGGAAAGAAAGACGCTGGTGACACATTCCTAGCCCACAAAACGCCGGTCCCTAGGGATTACCTTTACAATTTGTGGGGGCAGTTGTTCAAGGGGGTTGAGATGGTCGGCATGCTGTAGGGCTCATTTTCTCTCAGTTTTTCTGGACTAACAGGGCAGTTCAACAGAGGACTTCGTTTTGACTCTTTGATGACTAATTTTATTCATTTAGCTAATATTTATTGAGTAGCTCCTGAGTGCCAGGAACTGTTGTAGGTGTTGGGGATACCAGTTTTTGTTTTCTATTTATAATAAATACTTCAGACTCAAGAAGTGTGCTCAGTCGTGTCTGACTAATATTTAGCCCTAGAGAACGATGTGAAGTGGATCTTAAGACTCTTCAAAATGATTTTAGAAATAAGGTAATATAATTAAGGAGCTTCTATGAAAGAATTTTCTAGATGTTTATATCAGTTGCTTTTTTTAAGAAGTTAATCCATTATCCATTTTCCTTTTCTTTTGGTAGGCTATTTCTTATGAGAGTCATGGATATCCCTTATCTAAACTTGGAAGGACCAGACTGTAAGTGAATTTTTATTTTCTCATTGCATCTGCACATTTAAGTGTGTGGTCTGGAAAGGATAACAGGAACAGAATTACTGAAGAAAGAGCTTTATTCACTTAAAAATAGCCAGTGATTTTTGTGGTTGATATGAATAGTATGCTTAAGTTAATGTTACCCTTGGGCCTTGATTAACCCATCTCTTTACTTGTATTTTCCAGTTTATACATGAGTTGAATTAAAAAATATATATATCTTCTCATCATTATATATCTTCTCATTCATTTTCACTCAGCACTCTGAGTTCATGATTTTCTATAAATACATTGTATATGTAATAGATTTCAAGATGTACTAGCCGTGACAATAACAGTACATTTTCTATTTTCCAATTGTTTGAGTATGTATATATTTAAGTTTTGTGGTTAGGTTTTTTTTCTCTTTGAAGACCTCGGACAACCACGCTGTTTGAGAGGTAGTTGTCGCTTCTTGTGATTGTTCTTTTCCACTGCACTTTTTGTAGCCTTGGTAAACTGCCTTAATATATGCCATAGGCAGATAGAGGAATCACGCTTTATACACGATGATGATAATCACTGCGGTAGAAGTTTGAGGACATACTGTGGTGCACTTCGTATTAGTTTTAACGCTCAAACCTGTCATCCTTGCAACAATTCTGTGAGCTGAGTCTTGTCATCCCCAGGAAATAACCACGAGTGGCTAGGTCTCTGGCTCTGAGTTGCACAGTCAGGTGGTGGGTGTGGGATTAGAAAACAAGATTGTGACTCAGGACTATGTCTGTTCAAACAGTCCATTCAGTTTGGACAGTGCATTTTTTTTTTTAAGTTAGATAAACATGGACATTAAGGTTCCTGTGGTAATCGCAAGGCTTTTATAATGACTCTCCAAGTTAGCCTGGGCTCAGTTTCATCAACCGGAGAAGGCAATGGCACCCCACTCCAGTACTCTTGCCTGGAAAATCCCATGGACCGAGGAGCCTGGAAGACTGTAGTCCGTGGGGTCGCTGAGGGTTGGACACAACTGAGCGACTTCACTTTCACTTTTCACTTTCATGCATTGGAGAAGGAAATGGCAACCCACTCCAGTGTTCTTGCCTGGAGAATCCCAGGGACGGGGGAGCCTGGTGGGCTGCCGTCTATGGGGTCACACAGAGTCGGACACGACTGAAGTGACTTAGCAGCAGTTTCATCAACAAACCACTGGTCAGGTGTCCACTTTTCAGCCATCAACCTTTCATCAAAAATTTGTTTTGTAGTGCAGCCTAAACGTGATCACGTCCTCCATGTGACATTCCCCAAAGAATGGAAAACCAGCGACCTTTACCAGCTTTTCAGTGCCTTTGGTAAGTCAAGAATAAGTATAGATGTTTTTTTAGGGTCCTGCTCCTCTTACGGTCTAAGTGGTCAGAGTATATAGATGACTTTAGCTTGGACATAAAAGAGGATTAATATGCAAAGTTTTCATTTCACTCAGAGAGTTTTTGGAGCTTGGTATGCTGCTTTCTTATGCCAATATGATCTGAGGACTTTTTGCTAGCATCCCACGGTAGAGCTCTGTTAGTCATCTATATCCATGGAAATCAAGAACAGTTAGCCCCTTACTGACGACCCATGGGGAAGAAGTCTAGGCTGAATCATTGTTAAGATGAAATGGAAAGAGAATTCCTGTTTCATAAGGGCAGGCAGTTGCTGCTCAATATTGAATAGTCCAGCAGACAAGCACAGGTGTTTGAGAGGACCAAGTATGGGGTAGGTTCTTCTGTTACCTTTTTTATCAGGTCAGTCGATTAGATTAAATTGAACAGTCTTCTGATTAGGGTTTATAAAGACCATTCTGATTGTAAGTCTTCAGCAGTGTCTCTTAATTTTAACAAAGTATTTAAACTGTCATCTCTGGAAATTCATGATTAAAATGGAAGCAGCAAAAACCTGAATGTCCAATAATAAGCGTGTTTAGTGAATGTTAATGTGTCTCCCCAACAGCTTAGTATGTAGCTGTTTTAGAAAGAGTTGAAGAGTTTGTTAAAAGATGGTAAAATGTTTATATTTTAACATTCAGAGTAAAAAACAGATACAAAGTAGAATTCCTATATAACTAACATCATTTTTGTTGAAATCAAACTAAAAGGATATACCGTGCTCTTATCACTGAATGTTTTAGATAGGATTTTTTTCTTCCTCTTTGTGCTTTTCAATATTTCTTAAAATAAGCATACATTAGCTTTTATAAGTACAAAACATTGCACAATTTTTAGGAACGAAAGTGTACGCAAGTATATTTCTGGCAAGTTATCCTAATCTTTGCAGATAGTTTAAATGACTTCTGAAATTCTAGTCCTGCTTTTTAATTTAAATGCAGTGAGATTTCACAGTACATCCCTTTGGTAAGCTTTGGATATTGTTTCCCATCTTGTGTTGCTTTACCCCTATTTACTTTAATTGGCTAAATTCAGCAGGACGCTCTGAGTAGAATATTTTTCATTTTAATTAAAGAAAGGTTAGCTGTGTGATATTGAACAGGTAACCTCTCTGTGTTTCTTCCTTGGAGATGATGATGGTGATGCTGCCGCCTATTTAATAGGCTTGTCAGGATGATCAAATGAGCTGATCCGTGGAATGCATTCAGATTAGCATGTGGCCTAGAGTAACTACTTGAGAAACGTTAAATATTGTTGTTGAGTCACTAAGTCGTGTGCAACTCTTTGCAACCCCATGGACTGTGGCCCACCAGGCTCCTCTGTCCCTGGGATTTCCCAGGCAAGAATACTGGAGTGGGTTGCCATTTCCCCCTCCAGGGCATCCACATCTCCTGCACTGGTAGGTGGATTCTTTTCCACTGAACCACCTGGGAAGCCCCCACATACTATTTGTCTAAAAAAAACATACAGGGTAGAGAGCTAAGGAAGTAATGGTAGTGACTTTTGTAATTGAGAAACTCCTGGCACCCCATGGTGCAGCAGGAAGTGAAAGTTCTTTCCTGTGAAGGAGACTCAAAGCAGTTTTCAAGTATTCTGAAGCCTTCAAAAATTTTAATAGATAATAAGACATTTTTTCATCACTAAGTTTTGGTGATGTTTAGCCATTAAAAAAAATTCATTCCAGTCTTCTGTGTTTTTTCAGGAAGAGGGTAGTGGGTAGATCTCTGCTTGCCCCTGGGTTTTCTCCAGTGCCCGGCCCTCTGCTCCTCTCCCGCTCTGTCCACTCTCCTGCATTCCATTCTGTTTGCGTTTAGCCTTTGGAGAGGACTTGTCTCTGTATGTGAAAGTCATTTTGTGCCACTATACTGCCTTCTGTCTCTCCGTGTTTTTCTTTTCTGTATTGGTCTATCTTGGTTTCCTCTCTTTGACGCCTTCTTCTCCTCGTCGTTTCTCCCCTATCTGTTTTTCGTTATTTGAGTTCTTTCCCTGGCCTTGAGATCAGCATTGACTTTTTCTTATTTCTTACACACATGCTCTCTGGTTTTTACTAGTGATCCTTTTAAAAATATACCAGGTTCATGGACTTTTAGTCTTTTAGTACATGAACCTGGCATAGTCCTTCATTTATTTAAGTCTTCATTAGTTTTCATTTGCTTATTTTCAATCCTGACCCCATCAGTGAAAGTGCCGAATCCTAACGACTAGACCACCAGGGAACTCCCTACTCCTGATCTTGATTGGAAAAAAGTCTCTAACCCTGGCAGGAGATTGGGTTGAACGATAAACTGCCTCAGGATTTAATCCAGAAGGATCTTTTTTTGTTTATTTTTAAAACAAACTTTAGAAGATTCTTCTGGTTTTCCTGGTTTATCTGCTTTCTTGAAGTTTTAACTGTAGCAGCTACTATGATCAGAGAAAGCAATGGCAACCCACTCCAGTACTCTTGCCTGGAAAGTCCCATGGTTGGAGGAGCCTGGTGGGCTGCAGTCCATGGGGTCTATGATCAGAGAAGGCAATGGCAACCCACTCCAGTACTCTTGCCTGGAAAGTCCCATGGATGGAGGAGCCTGGTGGGCTGCAGTCCATGGGGTCTCGAAGAGTCAGACCCGACTGAGCGACTTCACTTTCACTTTTCACTTTTATGCATTGGAGAAGGAAATGGCAATCCACTCCAGTGTTCTTGCTTGGGAGAATCCCAGGGACGGTGGAGCCTGGTGGGCTGCCATCTATAGGGTCGCACAGAGTCAGACACGACTGAATCGACTTAGCAGTAGCAGCTACTATGATAGATTTAAGTTTTATTTCTCTGTAGTGCTGAGATTTTGATCATCTTTTAAACTAACACCTCATCTCTCTTTAAATTGATGGATGTTCTGAAATATATCAGATATACAAATGGAATCTGATAGCTATCTAAATGGCTAAATGCTTACTTTGCTTTTAATTCAATATTTCAGGTAACATTCAGATATCTTGGATTGATGACACATCAGCATTTGTTTCTCTCAGCCAACCTGAACAAGTACCAATTGGTAAGTGCGTTGAGCCTTTGTTTGGTGTATTGATTAAAAGTGGGAGCTTGCCCACTTCCCAGTCTAGATGGTGTTCAGTCAACTGATTCACAAGCATTGCTGCCTGGTTTGTTTTGAGCTTGTCCCTAAAATAAAGGAAGTAATTAGTAAGTATCGCATGTAGATGAAAAAATAAGACAAATGTATAGCTTCTTTAGATATACTCTATCATATATTTTTCATTTTTCTGTTCCCTTCCTATAGCCCTTTTTCGAAAATGATTTGTATGTTTACTTTGAAGGATAGAAATAGCAAGTTGAGAGGAATGGGGAATACCAGATGGTGATTCCTGTTTGCCTCTACACTTTTCCCATTTATTTTATAACTTTTTGCGATTCACTTATTTCATTAAACTGATATCAAATACTTGTTTTTACAAACAAATAAACTGAAAGATACTCTAGCTGCTTCTCAATTAGGATTGTAAAAAGGTCGAATACCAACTCTCTTATAACATTGGACCCTAAATAATTTTGATTTTAACCATCACAAAACATCCTATTTTCTTAGGATGCAAAGCTATTGAAGAAAATATGTATTGTTCACCTACTTCTTCACATAGATTTCAAATTCCCTGGTGCAAATAATAAAAACGTATGAAAATGTTAAGTATGCTGATTAACATTTTCTTCTTATTAAATGAAGTGCCACAGACTACAAGTATATAATTCTGACTGATGTATGAGCAGAATATAAGCAGTTCTATATGAAAATTTCTACAAATACACAAATTCAGGTCAAATATTTTTTGGTATTTAAAAATATATAACCATCACAGGAATATATGCCGTGTTATAGAAATGGAAAGTTTAGGCTCTGGCATCATATTGCTGCACTACCTATAATGTGACCTTGGGCAAATTCTTTAATAAGCTTCTGCTTATCTTTATAAACTGAGGACAATGTTACGGATTTTCTAGGATTGTTGTGAGGATTACATGAGATGATTATGTATATAAAGCTGGCATTGCTTTGAACTTTTATGGTGGTTATTTCAAGGTAGATTTCAATATGAAAGGCACTGCAGGAGCTTGTGACCCCAGGAACAGTACTGGATACAGGGTGTGAATTATATTGCTATTAATAGTTACATGTTTTCATATTTGCTTATTTGTGACCTATCCTCCCACAATCCTTAGAAAGACAGTTTACATGGAATCCGAAGGGAATGGGTTATTAGAAAGCTAAGGATGACTTCAAGTGAGGGGCAAGGACCCTGAGATTAAGGTGGTTGTGAGACTTCACGAAATTAGGCCGTGCAGTGGTAGCAAAGGGGATGCACAAGCTTTAAGGTCACACTGGCCTTAAAGTAATTAGTAAGTATCGCATGTCCATGGAGACTAGCCTGCCTCTGCCACCTGCCAGCCATGTGCCTCGAGGCATGCCACATAAATTCTAAGCTACAGGTTCCTCACTTGAGAGATGGAGATGATGACGGTTACTTTGTAAAATGGTACCACACTATTTTAATTTGGCTGCTCTGGGTCTCGGTTGTGGCACTCAGGATCTTTGATCTTTGTTGTGGCATGCAGGATCTTTAGTTGTAGCATATGAACTCTTTGCAGCTTGTGGGATGTAGTTATCCAACCAGCGGCTCTCCAGCCCCTGCCCTGGGAGCTCGGAGTCTTGGCCCCTGGACCACCAGGGAAGCCCCAAGATCACAGATTTTAAGTTCCCAGCAAAGAGCCTGGCACTCCATCAGCAGCGCCTGACAATTGGTAGCAATTATCATGACACTGCTTGGCCTCCCTCCCTGTGAACAGTAAGCATAAGTGTGTGTAAATCTGAAATCTGTAAGACACTAGTGAGTAGTATTTACTTGAAAATGCAAGCATAATTCCTTGCTTATGGGTAAGAGGTGTCAAAGCCTCTTTTAATGTTCCTGTTATACTGTATTTGATGTCCCGTAATGATTATTCCCTTACTTATTTTTGCATCTTTCAATAGTACAGTAGCTTTTAAGCTCAATGTTTTATTCAGTGATACCTGAAATCAAGAAGCTAGATTTCAGAATCACGTAGCCACAAAAGTCCTCTGATTTGTTCATTGCCCGTCTTATTCACCCCTGGGGGCTTCTCTGGTGGCCCAGATGATGAAGAATCTGCCTGCAATGCAGGAGACCTGGGTTTAATCCCTGGGTCAGGAAGATCCCCTGGAAAACGGAATGGCTACCCACTCCAGTATTCTTGCCTGGAGAATTCCATGGACAGAGGACCCTGGGGGGCTACAGTCCATAGAGTTGCAAAGAGTCAGACACGACTGAGTGAGTGAGACCCAAGTACATTCACCACTGGATCCCCTTCTCATGCCTGGCATGTGATAGGCCATGTAGGGAATTGGCCAAGATGAAATTGTGACCTTTTTACCTCTTTTCCTCCTAGGTGAAGAAGTTAGGTGACTGTTTTGTTTTTTTTAATTCCTTCTCTTCTTTATTTTTTAATTATTATTTTTATTTGGGGGATCTTTGTTGCGGCATGTGGGCTTTCTCTAGTTTTGGCACACTGGGACTACTCTCTGGTTGCAGTGTGCTCACTCCTTGCAGTGGCTTCTCTTGTTGCAGAGCATGGGCTTTAGAGCCTGAGGGCTTAGTAGTTGCTGCACATGGGCTTAGTTGCCCAACCAGGGATCACACCTCCGTTCCTCCTTTGGAAGGTGAATTCTTCACCACTGGACCACCAGGAAAGTCCTGTGACTTGTCTTTTGATACATGCAGCTTTACTAAGCAAGTCTAATATTCCACCATAGTCTCTCTTCTGACAGAAAAGACAACTCTTAACGTAAATACCTGGCCATTTGCATGTACTGTGCCTATGACTGCAGTTTTCTTGGCCAGGAGCCATCTTTTACTCAACCATCCTCTTCCTCAGAAGCCTGGCTCTGTCCTACTTCCATCCTCAGCTCAGCCTCGACATCCGTGTTTCCAGGTATTTTCTCAGGCTCCCTTTACAGCGGTTTGGACCCTGTTCTCTGTATGGAGCCTGGTACCCTTTCTTACCATACCTTGCTTCCCTGGTTGTCTTTCCAGAGGGACTGGAAACTCTCTGAGAGCAGGGACCTTATCTCTTGTTTGCTATTGTGTTTTCAGGGCTTCGAGTTGTAGTGTCTGATGTTAGAAGTGTATGTTACATAGTTGTTGAGCTGAATAAATGCCATTCAAGGTGTCATGATTTAGAAATGCCTTTTTGCATTTGCTGGGTGTATCTCGTGTCTCAGGCCTTGTTCTGTGATTTCTGAAACGATGCACATGTTTCACTGAAAGACAGTGTAGAATTAGTTTTTTATCATGGTGATTTTACCGATGAGCGAGACCCAAGGTATTTAATATGCTGCAAATCCTGTTAATGTTATCTTAAACAAATTACTTATTCATTTCAGCGGAAACACAGGGACTGTTAGATCAATAACATAACATTGGAAAAATCATTAAATGCCTATTTATATAGCAGCTCATAATGGCTTCTTTGGCTCAGTTACAAACTATTTTTGATTTACATTTAAGGAGTTGCTTTTTTACTGACACCTGTCTTTTTTTTTAATTTCTTCATCGTGCTGAGTCTAATCAAGATTTCTTCAGAGCATTTTCATGACTTTGACAGCTCTTTCTTAGGTCTATCAAAATGATTAAAACTCTTCTCCTGAGTGTCATTTAGTTTGATTCCTGTTGCTTTTTGTTTCTTCACATGCTTCCCCTCTGTCTGGGAAGACAGCCTGTGGCCAGTGTGGGACTTGACGCCATGGAGGAGATCACTTAGCCTCATCGTTTGAGAATTTTTCTCAGAGTCATTGAATAAGAAATCACCTGTAATGGTCACATCTGAATAATTCAGACATATTTAGGATTTTTATATACCTAATTCAGTCTTGTTAAATGGGAGAAAGAACTCAACAACATTTCAAATGTATTGGCTCTTCCTAGTCTTATTCTCGATATTTAGACATTGTCTTATGTGTCCTTAGGCTCCTCTGTCCATGGAATTCTCTAGGCAAGAATACTGGAGTGGGTAGCCATTCCCTTCTCCAAGGGGATCTTCCTGACCCAGGGATTGAACCCGGGTCTCCTGCAGTGCAGGCAGATTCTTTACAGTGTGAGCTACCAGGGAAGCCCCTTAAATACATTATAAGGCATTAACCCTCTGCCTGTAATTCTTATAGAAATAGCTTGAGGAAAATTAGCTTTTCATTTGTTTTGAAAGTCAGAGGTTGGAGCACACCATGAATACTACAGAGAAATTTTAAAAGCAAAAATTGATGAAGGCACTGTAGAAGAGAAAAAAAACCTAGTGGTTATTTTGTAAAGCCAGCCCCCATTCAGGGAGTTACAGAAGTTCCTGATACGCTGCCTTGGGAGCTTGTTCATGATGAGTTTATGGGGATGGGTAGGTACCTGGCTTTACAGCTTCACTTCAGTCCCTAGTATGAGTGTGTTTATGTTAAATCATGCTTTTAAAAGCCCAGCTTGTGATTGTGCTGAATAGATAAACATCAGAGTTGTGATGTGGTTTTTGAGGTGATTATTCAGTACTGGATTTCCGAAGAGGCTGCTTATAACTTTAAACTTCACCTGTGCTTTTTGTTAACCTTTTAAAGTTTACCGAATCAGTCAGTCAGTCAGTTCAGTCACTCAGTCATGTCCGACTCTTTGCGACCCCATGAATCGCAGCACTCCAGGCCTCCCTGTCCATCACCAACTCCCGAAGTTCACTCAGACGCACGTCCCTCGAGTCGGTGATGCCATCCAGCCATCTCATCCTCTGTCGTCCCCTTCTCCTCCTGCCTCCAATCCCTCCCAGCATCAGAGTCTTTTAGAGGTACTCATTTGTGGGACTGATTTGTCTTCTCGTTTTTCCTCAGTCACTCTAGGTTCCTGACTTTGTTGCTCTTTTTACAGAACCAGCTTTTGGCTGACTTCATTTTTCTCTGTTCTTCGCTGGTGTCTGTTTTGTTGGTTTCTGCTTTGTTGTTTTCTTTTTTTTTAAGTTGCTTTGGATTTACTTTGCTCTTCTTTTCCAGTTTCTTGAAGTAGAAAGTTATGTGCTTTTTTTTACCCCCTGTCTTCTAAAACATTTTTGAGCCTGGCTTCCGATAGCTTAGCAGTACAGCCAGTGATCAGTCAGATGTGCTTGAGCATCTTGAGCCATTAAGGCTTTCTGCTTTTGCCAACAAGGTTTGGGAATTTCAGCATCCCGCCTTCAAGCAGTTCATAAGTCTGCCCCAGTTTTCACTTTGGGGTGGACCTTCTTTCTCCAGTGTGAGTGCACAAGGCCTCACGCCCAGCCAACAGTGTGTATGTAGCTAAGACCCTCTCCCAGTCATTGATTTTGATCTCTTTTTGGTTCTAATACAAGCATTTAAAGCTATAAATTACCTCAAAGCACTGTTTCAGGTACATCCCATCAACTGTACATTGTGTTTGCATTATTGTTAAGTTAGACACGTTTTCTAAAGGCTCCTTTAACCAGGGATTATTGGGAAGGGTGTTGTTTAATTTCCAAGTACTTCAAATTTTCCTAGATTTCTTATTGTTACTACTTTACAGTTTAATTGTGTTGTGATTAGAAATTTTACTATGATTTCAATCCTTTTAAATGCAGTGAAATTTGCTTTACAGACTCACATAAGATATGACCTGTCTTGCTGAACATACTGTGTACACTTGTAAAGAGTGTAAATGCTGAGGGATAAGGTTTGATCTATAAATATCACTGTTGTTCTGATATTGTGTCTTTACTGATGTTTTATCTAGTAATTCTATCCATTTTTGAGAGAAGGTGTTAAACTCTGTATGATTGTGGAAGTGTCTATTTGCCCCTTTCATTTTGTCATTTTTCATGTCATATATTTTGAAGCTGTTATAATTGTTTTGTCTTTCTGGTAAATTCATTCATTTGTCATTATGAAATGCCTGTCTTTATCTTCTGTGTTATTATTACTTTTAAGTCTAATCTGATATTAATATAGTTAGTCTTTTTTATGTTTGGTAAATCCTTTATGGTGTATCCTTTTTCTTCCATTTCCTATGAGCCCATCTATGTATACATAAAATAATCTCTTGTATTTACAGATAACACATAGTTGGGTCTTACATTTTTAAAAAATCCATTCTGATAACTCTGACTTTTTATTGGGAGTATTTGATGTTTAGTGTAATTATTTCTCTGCATAGGCTTGTCATTTTGAGGTTTGTTTTTTGTTTATTCACTCTGTTTTTTATTCCTTTGTTTCCCTCTTTCCTGTCTTTTTTTGGATTATTTGAAAAATTTAAAAGAATTCCATGTTAATTTTTCTGTTGGCTTTTTAGTGTTATACCTATTTGCTTTAGAAATTTCAACATATATTCATAACTTTTCACAGTCCTCTTAGAGTTCATGTTCTCATATAGAAGGTAGAAACCTTACCTATAGGTAGGTAGAAACCTTTGTATATATAGTCCACAGAATTCAGTACATTTAAATAGGTCCATTTACTCTGATTCTACTGTCTTTCTGGCTGTGATTGGCATAGGTATCATCACAAGTGCTCTGATTATAAATTCCACAGAATGGTGTTATAGTTTTGCTTTAAGTAGTCATATGTATTTTAAGAAATTAAAAGGATGAATTTTTGTATTTTCCCAGATATTTACCATTTCAAATGTTTTCATTCATTCCTGAAGATACAAGTTTCTTTAGGGTATCATTTCACTTCAGCCTGAAGAACTTCTTTAGTATTTCTTATAGTGCTGGTATGGTGGCAACTATTTCTCTTAGTTTTTCTTTATTCCAAAATGTCTTTTGTTGCCTTCATTCATGTAGAACATTTTAGCTGGGCTTTTCTTTCAGCATTTAAAGATGTGCCACCATCTTCTGGCTTCCATGGTTTCTGATGACCAGGTTGCAGTAATTTGAATCATTGTTGCCCTCTGGGTAATGAATTGTTTTTCTCTGACTAAAGAGTTTTCTCTTTACCATTGGTTTTTTAAGAGTTTGAATATGATGTACGTAGGCATGGCTTTCTTTGTAATTATCTTTTTGGGGTTGACTGAACTTCTTGAGTCTATAGATTTATGTTGTTTATCAGGTTTGGGTAGTTTTTAGACATTATTTGAATATATTTTTCCTGTTCTGTATTCTCTTACCTCTTCTTTTGGGGCTTCAGTTACCTGTATGTAGGAGACCTTTTGATTTTGTTCCTATGTTTCCTGATGCTCTGTTCATTTCTTTTCTACCTTTTTTGCCCTCTTCTTTAGATTGGATCATTTCTCTTGACCTACAAGATCACTGACTCTTCCCTCAACATCATTTTGCTGTTAAGCCTGTCCAGTGAATTTTTAATTTTATATATTTTTTAGTTCCATATTTTCATTCAGTTTATTTTTCACTTTTTCTACTTCTCTGTTGAGATTTTTTATTTTGAGCCTATATACCTTTACCTTGATGAACATATTCAGGATAGCTAGTTTAAAGTCTTTGTCTGGTAATTCCAATGTCTGTGTCATCTAAGCACTGGTACCTGTTGATTACCCTGTTTTTGAGACTGGGTCACATTTTCTTGACTCCTCATATATTCAGTAACTTGGGATTGTTTCCTAGACAGTGTGATTATTCTTTTGTAGTGACTTTGGATTCACTTATATTCCTCAGAAGAGTGTTACTGTTTTTGTTTTAGTTTTAACAGGCAGTCAGGTTCGATCCCTGGGTCGGGAAGATCCCCTGGAGAAGGAAATGGTAACCCACTCCAGTATTCCTGCCTGGAGAATCCCATGGACAGAGGAGCCTGGTAGGCTACAGTCCACGGGGTCGCAAAGAGTTGGACACGACTGAGCGACTTCACTTCACTTAGCTTAAACTTCAAAGCCTCTCATGCTTGTGGTGGGAAATAGCTTAGACATGAGCAGTTCAGACTGCTTTCACTCTGCCACATGCGTGGCCGAGGATCAGCCAGCTGTGCTGTGTGCTCAGTTGCTTTTCAGTCATGTCCGACTCCTAGGTGACTGTATGGATCGTAGCCTGTCAGCCTCCCCTGTCCGTGGGACTCTCCAGGCAAGAATACTGGAGAGGGTTGCCATGCCCTCCTCCAGGGGATCTTCCCGACCAAGGGATTGAATCCGTGTTTTTTCTGTCTTCTTCGTTGGCAGTTGGGTTCTTTACCAATAGTGCCCCTGGAAAGCTCCACATTGGGGTGCCCATACCCTGGGTTCCTCTTTTCCAGGATTCCTTCGTCATTCCGTATTACCACTGGTTACTCCTTGCTTCCCCCGCCACCCCCTGACTCCTCCGACGAGAAAGACATGGGATTTCTCTGTCAGAGTTTTAATTCCTCTTTGCCCTTTTTACTACAGATTCCCTTTAGGGCAAAGTCACATTAAAAAAAAAATAAAAACCCAGGAAATTCACTCTGTGCTAGTTTGCTTCCTTCAAGTTTTGACTCTCCTCCAGTATCTCTCTGTTTCTATCCCAGGGCCCTTAAATACTTGTTTTTAGCATTTTCCCCCAGAGCTTATGTTGTCATCAGTGGAAAGGTCAGCTTGTTAGGAGCTTAATCCTCCATCTTGGAGGTGGAATGCTTTTACCTTCGCTTTTCATTTGTTGCCCCTATAGCATCTGCTTTTGATGCAGAACTTCCTGCTGTACTATGCCATGCTTGAACTACGTCTTTCTCTTTGTTTGATAACATTTTAAGAGAATCTAATGTTAATGCAATAACAACCTGTCACTTACTAACTCTAATCAGTTAAAAAGTTTCAGTTCAGTTCAGTCACTCAGTCATGTCTGACTCTTTGCGGTCCCATGAATCACAGCACACCAGCCCTCCCTGTTGATCACCAACTCCCGGAATTTACTCAAACTCATGTCCATTGAGTCGGTGATGCCATCCAACCATCTCATCCTCTGTCGTGCCGTTCTCCTCTTGCCTTCAATCTTCCCCAGCATCAGAGTCTTTTCAAATGAGTCAGCTCTTCGTATCAGGTAGCCAAAGTATTGGAGTTTCAGCTTCAACATCAGTCCTTCCAGCGAACATTCAGTACTGATTTCCTTTAGGATGGACTGGTTGGATCTCCTTGCAGTCCAAGGGACTCTCAAGAGTCTTCTCCAACACCACAGTTCAGAAACATCAATTCCTTGGCACTCAGCTTTCTTTATAGTCCAACTCTCACGTCCATACATGACTACTGGAAAAACCACAGGCTTGACTAGACTGACCTTTGTTGGTGGAGTAATATCTCTGCTTTTTAATATGCTGTCTAGGTTGGTCATAACTTTTCTTCCAAGGAGTAAGTGTCTTTTTATTTCATGACTGCAGGCACCGTCTGCAGTGATTTTGAAACCCCCCAAAATAAAAAGTTTAGTTCTTCTAAATACCACGCATATACTGATAGACAATATCCTGACAAATGATTGGTGGTTTTGCTTCTATCTGTGGTGCTTTTCATAGTTGGCTAGTGTGTTTCTGTATATTTATTCTTGTCAAAGAAGAAATGCACAGAACAGTCAAGAACCAAAAAATAAGTGATATTTTTCCTTTCTTGGTAATTTTCCTAATCTTAAATGGTATGTGGGTTCAACAGTTATCTTGAATTATAAATTATGGCAATAAATAAATGAGTTCAACTACAACATGCCTTTTTAAAATAAAAATTCTTTTAAATAAGCTTGTTCCAGAGGGAGAGGATAGATGACTTAACTTTCGGTTAAAATTATACATGATTTTTATGCCCTAAGTACTGGATCCTGAAAGCAGTGTTCTGTTTTGTTTTTTGACCACACCAGGCAACATGTGGGATCTTAGTCCCCTGACCAGGGATTAAACCCGTGCTTCCTGCAGTAGAAGCAGGGAGTCCTAACCACTTCCACAGAAGTCCTTATATTTGTTTTTATACAGAACAAGATTTTTTTTTTAATAGTAGTGGCTTATTGAGTACTTCAGTTTGGTAAAGGGAAATCATTATTAGTATGAAGGATGCATGTCTAGGGACTGTGGCCAAAATCTTAAAATTAAAAAAAAAGCATGCATGTCTATATGTTTTGTGTTGATATCTTCTCATTTGAAAACTTGTAAGAGCAACTAACTCTTTTTATTCCCCCTGTAAATCACTTAATCCACAAAAGGCACTGTGGAAATTTTTAATAATATTTATTAGGAACCTTCTTGTTTGCCTAATTCCCTTATGTGTTTAATCTTGAGAGTTAACGGTCTTATGCACCTCTGCTGTGAAGTCTGTATCAGTCAGATTTATTTAAGAGGGTGACAGTAACTTGGACTCTTCCTAATTAAGGCATTAGCTAGTGTAAGAATAGGGCGGAAAGTTTCCTGACTGCCAGATAAGGCTTCCCAAGTTCTTAATAGAATTACCAGTGTTAAAGCAAGCAGTGAGGAAATAAGTCCTGTGGCAGTGAGAATGTCACCAGGAGAAATGCAGTGTTTATGCTTCAGAGGCTGGATCTTTATCTTCTGTCCAACTGCTTGTTGTTCAGGGAACTGGGTTTGACCTTTGTGTTTAAGGGGCCATGTTATATCTGGTTCAAAGACTGTTTGATTTGTGATGCACTGGCCGAATATTCAGGAAACCCATCAAATTTAGTTGTCATGTCATTTGTTAAAATATTGCTTTTGTTTTGCTCTCCCGCTTCCAATTTTAGAAGTAAATCAAACTAACTATAGAAAATGTGAGAAATATCTGAAAATATAAAGGCGAAAACAGTTCAACCATGGTCTCACCATCGAGATATGAATGCTAGCAGTATTTTGGCTAGTGTTTCCTGTCAGTTGTTTTACTCTGTCTGGATGAGTATTTTTATAATGTTTTAATGCTAGAAACCTGACTCTAAATACATTGTTTTTTAACAATCATCTATTTATTTTAGATTTTTGGCTGTGCTGAGTCTTCCTTGCTGCACACTTTTCTCTAGTTGAGGTCCGCAGAGGCTACTCCGAGTTGCGGTGCGTGGCTTTCCATCGTGGTGGCTTCTCTTGTTGCAAAGCACAGGCTCCAGGGAGCTCGGGCTTCAGCAGTTGCGGCTCGAGGACTCTAGAGCGCAGGATCAGTAGTTGTGGCGCACGGGCTTCGTTGTTCCGAGGCATGTGGGATGAGATCTTCTTGAGAGCCCATGTCTCCGGCCATTGGCAGGTGGATTCTTTACCACTGAGCCTCCAGGGAAGCCCTAAATGGTTTTTAGGTCTGCTTTTTTATTTAACATTATTTCACAAGCACTTCCCATGCCATTACACATTTTTCTACAAGTTTCCTGTTAATGGATGCACTATATTTCATTGTATAGATATATATATAACTTATTTATCTGGAATCTCTTCTGGATTGTATGTTATATCCACATTTTTACTATTTTAAATAGCTTCTTTAATGAGCATCTTTGCCTTCATCTCTGATTATTTTCTTAAAAGAAATTCTGAAGACATGAAATCGTAATGATGATCTTAAAGAAAAAAAATCTAAAACAAGTAGTTTTTCCCTCTTATTGAACAGTGATAATTTTTGTTAATAGAAAAGTTTTAAAGTACCAAAAAATTAAGAATTTGTGTAGCACCCCTCTCATTATTAACAGATAATGCAGTAGCATTTGAGATATACTTTTGAACTGTGTATATTTAAGTATATATTCATCTTATAGTATTTTATGCTTTGTGTATTGTTTTACTGTGTGCTTTTAACAGTGCTTCATGTCTATGTAATAAGCTCTTTATATTTTTTTGTGTTTAGCTGAATAATATTTCATCATGAGTATATCATCATTTATTTAACCAGTTCTGTGCTGGACATTTATACAGTTTTAGGACTCTTTACTCCTATTTCAAAATAAGCTTTTATTTATTCTTCAGATTGAGATTAGAATTGTTCTGGTAGTTCAGTCGCTCAGTCGTGTCCGACTCTTTGCGACCCCATGAAATCGCAGCACGCCAGGCCTCCCTGTCCATCACCATCTCTCGGAGTTCACTCAGACTCACGTCCATCGAGTCGGTGATGCCATCCAGCCATCTCATCCTCGGTCGTCCCCTTCTCCTCCTGCCCCCAATCCCTCCCAGCATCAGAGTCTTTTCCATACTCTCCTCTTTCACTTTCATCAAGAGGCTTTTTAGCTCCTCTTCACTTTCTGCCATAAGGGTGGTGTCATCTGCATATCTGAGGTTATTGATATTTCTCCCGGCAATCTTGATTCCAGCTTGTGTTTCTTCCATTCCAGCATTTCTCATGATGTACTCTGCATAGAAGTTAAATAAGCAGGGTGATAATATACAGCCTTGACGTACTCCTTTTCCTATTTGGAACCAGTCTGTTGTTCCATGTCCAGTTCTAACTGTTGCTTCCTGATCTGCATACAGATTTCTCAAGAGGCAGGTTAGGTGGTCTGGTATTCCCATGTCTTTCAGAATTTTCCACAGTTTATTGTGATCCACACAGTCAAAGGTTCTGGTAGGGTCACTCAAAAAGTCCACTTGGATTTTTCACTGCTATTTTAACAAATTAATTCCATTGGCGTCTTTATTTTGACATATTCAGTCTCTGTGATGAGGTATATGCATCTTTTCCTTTACTCAGATGATCTTGTGCATCTTTGAATATAATTTTGTGTCTTGTGGTTCTTGTGTTTATCAACATACTTTTCAGGGTTACACAGAATAAGTAGGAAAGCAGGTTCCATTGCATCTGTCCCAGAGAACAGGCTCCTTTGTCCTCTGTGTCTCCCGGAGTTTTCTCAGATTCATGTCCATTGAGTTGGTGATGCTGTCTAGCCATCTTATCCTCTGCTGCTCCCTTCTCCTTTTGCCTTCAGTCATTCCCAGCATCAGGATCTTTTCAAATGTGTAGGCTGTTTGCACCAGGTAGCCAAAGTGTTAGAGCTGCAGCAACAGTCTTTTCAATCAATATTTAGCATTGATTTCCTTTAGGATTGACTGGTTTGATCTCCTTGCAGTCCAAGGGACTCTCAAGAGTGTTCTCCAGCACCACAGTTTGAAAACGTCAATTCTTCAGCACTCAGCCTTCTTTATGGTCCAACTCTCACATCAGCACATGACCACTGGAAAAACCATAGCTTTGACTAGAGGGATCTTGACAAGCAAAGTGATGTCTTGGCTTTTTAATACACTGTTTAGGTTTGTCATAACTTTCCTTTCAAGGAGCAAGCGTCTTTTAATTTCAAGGCTGCATTCACCATTTGCAGTGATTTTGGAGCCCAAGAAGATAAAATCTCTGCTTCTACTTTTTCCCCTTCTGTTAGCCATGCTATGATGGGACCAAATGCCATGATCTTAGTTTTCTGAGTGTTGGTTTCAAGCTAGCTTTTTCAATCTCCTCTTTCATTCTCATCAAGAGCCTTTTTAGTTCCTCTTCATTATCTGCCATTAGAGTGGTATCATTTGCATATCTGAGGTTGTTGGTATTTCTCCCAGCAGTCTTGATTCCAGCTTATGATTCATCCAGCCCAGCATTTCACGATATACTCTGCATATAAGTTAAATAAGCAAGGTGACAATATATAGCCTTGTCATACTCCTTTCCCAATTTTGAATTGTTCAGTTGTTCCATGTCTGTTTCCAACTGTTGCTTCTTGACCTGCATACAGGTTTCTCAGGAGACAGGTAAGGTGGTCTGGTACTCCTCATCTTTTTAAGAATTTTCCACAGTTGGCTGTGATCCACACAGTGAAAGGCTTTAGTGTAGTCAGTGAAGCAGAAGTAGATGTTTTTTTGGAATTCCCTTGCTTTCTCTGTGATCCAATGAATGTTAGCTCTTTGATCTCTAGTTCCTCTGCCTTTTCTAAACCCAGCTTGTACATCCAAAACGTATTTGTTCACATACTGCTGAAGCCTAGCTTGAAGGATTTTGAGCATAACCTTGTTAGCATGTGAAATGAGTGCAGTTGTATGGTAGCTGGAAAATTCTTTGGCATTGCCCTTCTTTGGGATTGGAATGAAAACAGACCTTTTCCAGGCCTTTGTCCACTGATGAGTTTTCCAAAATTGCTGACATATTGAGTGCAGCACTTTATAGCATCTTCTTTTAGTATTTTAAATAGCTCAGCTGGAATTCCATCAACTCCACTAGCTTTGTTGGTAGTAATGCTTTCTAAGGCCAGCTTGACACTCCAGGATGTCTGACTCTAGGAGAGTGACCACACCATTGTGGTCTTCCAGGTCATTAAGACCTTTTTTATACAGTTCTTGCCACCTCTTCTTAGCATCTTCTGCTTCTGTTAGGTCCTTACCATTTGTCCTTTTTTGTGCCCATCCTTGCATGAAATGTTGATCACTGTAATTTTCTTGAGGAGATCTCTAGTCTTTCTCAGTGTATCGTTTTCCTCTATTTCGTTGCATCGTTCATTTAAGAAGGCCTTCTTATCTCTCCTTGCTGTTCTTTGAAACTCTTCATTCAGTTGGGTATATCTTTCTTTTTCTCCTTTACCTTTTGCTTGGCTTCTTTCCTTAGCTGTTTATAAAGACTCCTCAGGCAACCACTTTACCTTCTTGCGTTTCTTTTTCTTTGAGATGATTTTGGTCACTGCCTCCTGTACAGTATTTTGAACCTCTGTCCATAGTTCTTCAAGCACTCTGTCTACTAGATCTAATCCCTTGGATCTATTAATCACCTCTACTATATATAGTTATAAGGGATTTGATTTAGGTAATTTCTGAATGGTTTTATTGTTTTTCCTATTCTCAAATTTCAATTTAAGTCTGAATTTTGCGATAAGGAGCTCATAATCTGAACCACAGTCAGTTCCAGGTTCGTTTGTTTGTTTTTTTTTTTAGCCGACTGTATACAGCTTCTCCATTTTTAGCTGCAAAGAACATAATCAATCTGATTCTGATATTGACCATCTGGTGATGTCCATGTGTAGAGTTGTCTCATGGGTTGTTGGAAAAGGGTGTTTGCTATGACTAGTGTATTCTCCTGACAAAACTCTGTTGGCCTTTGCCCTGCTTCATTTTTTACTCCAAGGCTAAACTTGCCTTTATAGCCTTGTCATACTCCTTTCCCAATTTTGAATTGTTCAGTTGTTCCATGTCTGTTTCCAACTGTTGCTTCTTGACCTGCATACAGGTTTCTCAGGAGACAGGTAAGGTGGTCTGGTACTCCTCATCTTTTTAAGAATTTTCCACAGTTGGCTGTGATCCACACAGTGAAAGGCTTTAGTGTAGTCAGTGAAGCAGAAGTAGATGTTTTTTTGGAATTCCCTTGCTTTCTCTGTGATCCAATGAATGTTAGCTCTTTGATCTCTAGTTCCTCTGCCTTTTCTAAACCCAGCTTGTACATCCAAAACGTATTTGTTCACATACTGCTGAAGCCTAGCTTGAAGGATTTTGAGCATAACCTTGTTAGCATGTGAAATGAGTGCAGTTGTATGGTAGCTGGAAAATTCTTTGGCATTGCCCTTCTTTGGGATTGGAATGAAAACAGACCTTTTCCAGGCCTTTGTCCACTGATGAGTTTTCCAAAATTGCTGACATATTGAGTGCAGCACTTTATAGCATCTTCTTTTAGGATTTTAAATAGCTCAGCTGGAATTCCATCAACTCCACTAGCTTTGTTGGTAGTAATGCTTTCTAAGGCCAGCTTGACACTCCAGGATGTCTGACTCTAGGAGAGTGACCACACCATTGTGGTCTTCCAGGTCATTAAGACCTTTTTTATACAGTTCTTGCCACCTCTTCTTAGCATCTTCTGCTTCTGTTAGGTCCTTACCATTTGTCCTTTTTTGTGCCCATCCTTGCATGAAATGTTGATCACTGTAATTTTCTTGAGGAGATCTCTAGTCTTTCTCAGTGTATCGTTTTCCTCTATTTCGTTGCATCGTTCATTTAAGAAGGCCTTCTTATCTCTCCTTGCTGTTCTTTGAAACTCTTCATTCAGTTGGGTATATCTTTCTTTTTCTCCTTTACCTTTTGCTTGGCTTCTTTCCTTAGCTGTTTATAAAGACTCCTCAGGCAACCACTTTACCTTCTTGCGTTTCTTTTTCTTTGAGATGATTTTGGTCACTGCCTCCTGTACAGTATTTTGAACCTCTGTCCATAGTTCTTCAAGCACTCTGTCTACTAGATCTAATCCCTTGGATCTATTAATCACCTCTACTATATATAGTTATAAGGGATTTGATTTAGGTAATTTCTGAATGGTTTTATTGTTTTTCCTATTCTCAAATTTCAATTTAAGTCTGAATTTTGCGATAAGGAGCTCATAATCTGAACCACAGTCAGTTCCAGGTTCGTTTGTTTGTTTTTTTTTTTAGCCGACTGTATACAGCTTCTCCATTTTTAGCTGCAAAGAACATAATCAATCTGATTCTGATATTGACCATCTGGTGATGTCCATGTGTAGAGTTGTCTCATGGGTTGTTGGAAAAGGGTGTTTGCTATGACTAGTGTATTCTCCTGACAAAACTCTGTTGGCCTTTGCCCTGCTTCATTTTTTACTCCAAGGCTAAACTTGCCTGTTACTCCAGGTATCTCTTGACTTCCTACTTTTGCATTTCAGTCCCCTATGATGAAAATAACATCTTTTTTTTTTTTTTTATGTTCTAAATGATGTTGTAGGTCTTCTTAGAACCAGTCAACTTCAGTTTCTTTGGCATCAGTGGTTGGGGCTTAGACTTGGATTACTGTCATGTTGAATGGTTTGCCTTGGAAGCAAACCAAGATCATTCTTTTGTTTTTGAGATCACACTCAAGCACTGCATTTTGGACTCTCTTGTTAACTATAAGGGCTACTCCATTTCTCCTAAGGGAGTCTTGCCCACAGTAGTACATATCATGGTCAGCTGAATTAAATCCACTCATTCCTGTCCATTTTAGTTCACTGATTCCTAAGGTGTTGATATTCACTCTTGCCATCTCCTGCTTGACCACGTCCAATTTACCTTGATTCATGGACCTAACATTCCAGGTTCCCATGCAACATTGTTCCTTAAGGCACCAGATTTTACTTTCAACACCAGGCACATCCACAACTTTGTGTTGTTTCCATTTTGGCCCAGCCACTTCATTCTTTCTGGAGCTATTATTAATTGCCCTTTGCTCTTCCCCAGTAACATGTTGGACATGTTCCATCCTGGGGGTCTCATCTTCCGGTATCATATCTTTTTGCCTTTTCATACTGTTCATGGGGTTCTCCAGGTAAGAATACTAGAGTGATTTGCCATTTCCTCCTCCACTGGAGAGGAGAAGGAAGTGTTTTGTCAGAAGTCTTCACTATGACACATTCGTCTTGGAGGGCTGTGACCCATGGAGAGGTTGAAATATATTGGCCAGTGAAATCTCATGGGATGGTGAAACTACAGGTGAATTTCACTTTCTTGTGAGTGTGGTTTTTTTTTTTTTTTTTTCTGTTTTCTGATTTTTCTGTAGGACAGGTATTACCTGTATATTAAAATTTAATAATGAAGACGTACTTCTTTCATTTTCATATGTGCAGGAAGATAGCAAAAGGAAACTTCTTGCTTCTAAAATTCTTAAATGTCTAGCATGTGGTTGACTGTAGTTATTTTATGGTACCTTTTTCCTGATCATGAAGTTTATGGAATTCAGTTCAGTTCAGTTCAGTCGCTCAGTCGTGTCCGACTCTGTGCGACCCCGTGGACTGTACCTACTAGGCTTCTCCGTCCGTGGGATTCTCCAGGCAAGAATACTGGAGTGGATTGCCATTTCCTTCTCCAGGGGATCTTCCCGACCCAGGGATCGAACCCGGGTCTCCCGCATTAGAGGCAGACGCTTTAACCTCTGAGCCACCTTACTTCCTCTGAATTTTCCTTCTTCAACTTTTTGGTATAAGTCTATTCTGGGAAGGTAAGTATGAAGCATTTTTGATTTGTGTTATTTGTTGATCATATTTCCACTGTTGAGTATTTTTACAACCCATCTTTTCTTGTTTATCCTGGAAAGAAGCCCAAACATCACTTTTGTAGCAGGATGAATGTCACTTCATTATGTTCAGCAAAAATGCCAGAAAATACTAGACATTGGAGTGTTAAATAATTTGTAATTGATGGTGGTGGTGACCCTGGCACTTCAGACCAGGGTTTTACCTTAATTTCTACACCTCAGTATCAGCATATCTAGATATTTACTAGTGTGTTTCAGGTTGCATGATTATAAAAAGCAAGCATGGCTTAAAATACATGTTTAGTAATAAGGCTTTATATTACACTGTCCTACTAGTAGGAATGTCTTTTATTCCTTTTTAATTGGAGCAACTGCCATTACCTCCACTAGCTTTGTTTGTAGTGATGCTTTCTAAGGCCCACTTGGCTTCACATTCCAGGATGTCTGGCTCTAGGTGAGTGATCACACCATTGTGATTATCTTGGTCGTGAAGATCTTTATTGTACAGTTCTTCCATGTATTCTTGCCACCTCTTCTTAATATCTTCTGCTTCTGTTAGGTCCATACCATTTCTGTCCTTTATCGAGCCCATNTAGAGCTTCTCCATCTTTGGCTACAAAGAATATAATCAATCTGATTTCGGTGTTGACCATCTGGTGATGTCCATGTGTAGAGTCTTCTCTTGTGTTGTTGGAAGAGGGTGTTTGCTATGACCAGTGCATTTTCTTGGCAAAACTCTATTAGTTTTATCCTTAGAAAGCATCAGTACAAACAAAGCTAGTAGAGGTGATGGAATTCCAGTTGAACTATTTCAAATCCTGAAAAATGATGCTGTGAAAGTGTTGCACTCAATCTGCCAGCAAATTTGGAAAACTCAGCAGTGGCCACAGGACTGGAAAAGGTCAGTTTTCATTCCAATCCCAAAGAAAGGCAATGCCAAAGAATGCTCAAACTACCGCACAATTGCACTCATCTCACATGCTAGTAAAGTAATGCTCAAAATTCTCCAAGCCAGGCTTCAGCAATATGGGAACCATGAACTTCCAGATGTTCAAGCTGGTTTTAGAAAAGGCAGAGGAACCAGAGATTGAATTGCCAACATCCACTGGATCATCGAAAAAGCAAGAGAGTTCCAGAAAAACATCTATTTTTGCTTTATTGACTATGCCAAAGCCTTTGACTGTGTGGATCACAATAAACTGTGGAAAATTCTGAAAGACATGGGAATACCAGACCACCTGACCTGCCTCTTGAGAAACCTGTATGCAGGACAGGAAGCAACAGTTAGAACTGGACATGGAACAACAGACTGGTTCCAAATAGGAAAAGGAGTACATCAAGGCTGTATATTGTCACTCTGCTTGCAGAGTACATCATGAGAAACGCTGGTTTGGAAGAAGCACAAGCTGGAATCAAGATTGCCGGGAGAAATATCAAAAACCTCAAATATGCAGATGATATCACCCTTATGGCAGAAAGTGAGGAGGAACTAAAAAGCCTCTTGATGAAAGTGGAAGTGGAGAGTGAAAAAGTTGGCTTAAAGCTCAACATTCAGAAAACGCAAATCATGGCATCTGGATCCATCACTTCATGGCAAATAGATGGGGAAACAGTGGAAACAGTGTCAGACTTTATTTTTTTGGGCTCCAAAATCACTGCAGATGGTGACTGCAGCCATAAAATTAAAAGACGCTTGCTCTTTGGAAGGAAAGTTATGACCAATCTAGATAGCATATTGAAAAGCAGAAACATTACTTTGCCAACAAAGGTCCATCTAGTCAAGGCTATGGTTTTTCCAGTGGTCATGTATGGATGTGAGAGTTGGACTGTGAAGAAAGCTGAGTGCCGAAGAATTGATGCTTTTGAACTGTGGTGTTTGAGAAGACTCTTGAGAGTCCCTTGGACTGCAAGGAGATCCAACCAGTCCATTCTGAAGGAGATCAGCCCTGGGATTTCTTTGGAAGGAATAATGCTAAAGCTGAAACTCCAGTACTTTGGCCCCCTCATGCGAAGAGTTGACTCATTGGAAAAGACTCTGATGCTGGGAGGGATTGGGAGCAGGAGGAGAAGGGGACGACAGAGGATGAGATGGCTGGATGGCATCCCTGGTTCGATGGATGTGAGTCTGAGTGAACTCCAAGAGTTGGTGATGGACAGGGAGGCCTGGCGTGCTGCGATTCATGGGGTCGCAAAGAGTCGGACACGACAGAGCGACTGAACTGAACTGAACTGAACTGAATTGGAGCAACATGGGGAGTTTCATGGAGGTTTGTTTTCTAATTGTGTCACAGGCCAAAGAGCAAACTGCTACAGTATTGGGGAAAGGAATAGAAAAGAGGGCTTCCCAGGTGGCACCATGGTAAAGAATCAGCCTGCCACGGGCAGGAGACACTAGAGACTCGGGTTTGATCCCTAACTTGGGAAGATCCCCTGGAGTAGGAAATGACAACGCACTCCAGTATTCTTGCCTGGAAAATGGCATGGACAGAGGAGCCTGTGGGCCACAGTCCATGGTATTGAAAAGAGTTGGACACGACTGAGGAACTGAGCACAGAGACAACATAGAAAAGACAACAACACATGAAAATAAAACTTTGAAACTGAGCTTTTTTCCCCTCTGAAATCCTTTATTGTTATTATGTAGATAATTTAAAGGAAAGGGAAATAAATTATTATAGCATATTATCTAGCAAAACAATATGAGCCACTTATAGGATGGATACCTACTGATTTTAGTAATTATTGTTTCTCAAAATATGAATTGTGTTATAGTACGAGCTGGGTCACGTTTAGATGTGCATTTTTATAATCATACATTCAGATGGCATGTAAGCCTTATTGATTTATCACTGTGTATTGGTAGAAACCTTGTATTTTTATGTTCAGTGTTCTTTATAGTCACGGCAGAGAAGAGAATAATAATGAGGTAGTTTGCAAGGTTTTTTAAAAAGGTGGGTTTCTAGAAATTCCTTGGTGGTCCAGTGACTAGAACCCTGAGCTTCCACTGCAGGGGGAAAGGGTTCCGTCTCTGGTCGGGAAACTGGGATCCCATAAGCTTTGTGGCGTGACCAAAAAAACCAGAAAGCTGGGTTTCACTTGAAATCTGCAGTGTTAATCTTTGCATAATTATTTGCCTGTGTACTGTTGAAGAACCAAGGTTCTGAAGTAAGAATAGAGATGAAATAACAAGGGTTTCCACACTCAAGGAATTCATGGTCTGATGATGCCAATGGGAATCTATAGACAACCAGTGCATCACTGGGGCTAGGATAAGGTACCCTGCTCCGAGAGAGAGAACCAGTTCAGATTGTCATGGAGACACAGAAGAGGGTCAGCTGGGGAGGCTTCCTGGGGTAGGTGGTACTGCTCCCAGTTATGAGTTGGATGGAGTTAGCCTAGTAGAGGAAACCTGAGAAAGTTCTGGCAAAGAATGGGACCAGCACATCCTTTGATTTGATTGCAACCTGGGTACCTGTGGTGGAGTGGTTGAAAAGGAAGTTAGAAGGTAGAAACATGAAATGTGTGCATTAAAACTAGGAGTTTGCATCTGATCCCTGTACAAGCCTCCTGTAATGGTGACCTGGGGTAGTCTTTTTTTTTTTTTTTGGCTGCACTGCAAAGCCTGCTGAATCTTAGTTTTCCTGACCAGGGATGGAACCTGAGTCCCCTGCAGTGGAAGCACAGAATCTTACCCACTGGACCACCAGGGAAGTCCCCTTGAGGTAGTTTTTTAAATCAGGTTTGAAAATAATATATTGCATCTCAGTTTGTTTTGTTGTTGTTGTTGTTGTTGAAGTCTGGAATTTCCAGGTATGGAGTGCTTGGTGTGTCAATTTGAGCTGTTCCTGTACAAGCCTGAATGCTATCAGAGGTGGCACAGCGCCCCTGCCCCCCATGACACTCCTCCATATGTGTTGGTGTCATTGTAGCACAAGGTCAAAAATAGACGGATATATTCAAGCAGGTTCTGTTTATTTTTAAGTGTCTAGGAGGTTGGTCTTTGCTTCAGAGCCTTCTCTGAGACCGAGGCCAAATTGAATTTATCTGGGAAGCTGCCACATCTATAAATGCTACACAGAATAATAAATGGGCCAATGGCTTCCAGGAATCGGTGACAGAGCACTTCAGATCCTAATTCAGAGTTCATAAAAATTATCTCTTGACAAATAAGATTGCAAAAAAAGGAAATCCTACCTAGTGGGTTCATCTTTGGAGAAACATAAACATTTACACAAAGGATACTGAAGCGAGTCAAGGTAGGAGAGAATAATTGAATGGGTGAGTGAACGAAGGTATACAGATGGCAAGTGTTGTATGTCGTTTTACATCCTTAGTATATGGGGTGGTTGCTGGGATGAGTTGGGAAGGCTTTGAGAAGAGGCCTCAGTGGGGTCCTTGAAAGAGGGCTGATCCTGAGTTAACAGAGAAGAGAGAGAATGGCGCAGGCGGAGCTGGTATAGGCAAAGGAGTGAATGTTTACAACAGGGTTTGTCAGGCTGGCTCCCTCTCACTGGGCTGTGAAGTCGTTTTAGTAAGTGAGTGTGACCAGCCTATTTTTTATAAAAGGAAAAAAGTTAGAAAATATCAGAGTGAGTCTCATGTGATAATGATAGGTTTGCTTTTTTCAATGTAACTTTTTTCCAGGTATAAATCTGTACATGTGGGAGTGTGTGCATGTGCGTGTGTGTGTGTGTGTGTGTGTGTACTGGGTTGTAATAAAAATGTAGTGCTGCAGGTCATGGCCAAAAAAGTGAATTCAGACAGTTTAGGAGATACGCAAAGCTTCCATGTAATGGAGAGTCTCCTCTTCCGTGTGCAGAGCCCGTGGCAGCAGAGGGTGACTCTGACAACGATCTGCGTCTTCAGGTGCTCCCTGTCTCTAGCAGAGCTGGGGAGCGCTGTGGACAGCATCTGGCAGGAAGGCTCATTCCTTCACTCTTAGTCTCCATGAACCAGGTGGAGACCTCCATGCTTCTCAACCCAGAGAGGGATACTGTGGCCAAAATGTCTCACCCCTCTCCATCCCCCTTGCTCGCTCTTCCTCGTGGAAGGGGGCTGATGGTGAAATTAGGAAAAGGCTGACACCCCTGGGCCTTCTTGACCAGTGGGAGGCCTGGAAAACCAGCTGCTAGGGTCTCTTCCTAATCTTGAGATTAGGAAATAGTTTAGATTTTAGAGGCTCCCAGCAACTGTCAGGTCTTTTCGCTGATGTGGGTGGTGAGGAGGGTCAGCTGGTCTGAATTTCCTTTTTTTTTTTTTTACTTTCTATTTTATTGGGGCATAGCCGATGATCTGGGTCTGAATTTTTTGTAGGGGGTGGCATTGGCCATGGCAGGAAGCCCTGTTTGGACCTCAGACCCAACCTCCATCTCCAGCACAGGGAGTTTCATGGTTTGAGGGAATCTAAAGATGATACTGTGTCGTCATGCATCCCTCCATCTGCCCTACAACTTGTTGAACCCCAAGAGGGTGATGCTCCCTCACTGCCAGCTGGGACCAGTGGGAGAGATGGTTGGAAAGGACCAGAGCCTGGGGGCTCCTGGTACTGCTGCCCAACCAGATGTCGACTTTGTATGTGAGCAGTAGAGAGCCTTTCTGTGCACCCAGAGGTGTGTGGGTGTGAGCGTGGGTGATGGCATGATAAGAAATTTCTTTCCTCACATTTCTTTCCTGCATGATAAGGAATTTCTTTCCTTTCTTTCCT
Organism: Cephalophus harveyi; assembly: GCA_006410635.1. Taxonomy (NCBI): domain Eukaryota; kingdom Metazoa; phylum Chordata; class Mammalia; order Artiodactyla; family Bovidae; genus Cephalophus; species Cephalophus harveyi. The sequence goes on along the minus strand of SJYT01000981.1, from coordinate 305,753 downwards.
TTAGGAACAATGTGCTACATGGTGTGGGAGAGCTGAGAGACTGGGCATGACTTTGCAGAAGTAGAAAGTCAACCAGTAGTAACCTGCAGTTAAATTTTCTTCTGTTCCAGGATTGGTCCATGAGGGTGTTTGTTTTCTACTGACATTATTTGGATTTTGTGGAAACTAAATTTTCCTAGTTTGCCACTCATCTGGGTTGGTTACCAAACTTGAAATGCTTTTTAAATCCAGGTGTGACTTTCTGTGTCTTGTCTTCATTCCATGTCACTGACCAGAAGGTGGTGCTGTCGTGCTGGCAACTAATCCACCTTTCCATCTCCTAGTAAAACCTGTCATCTAAATGCTTATTCACACTAAGTAGTGTGGACAGATAGAGCATGCCGTTTGCACGGCGTAACCCTCATGCGGTACGGCAGTAGTTAGGCAGCATTTGCGGGAGCAAAAACCTCAGAGTCTGGAGCTTAGAGAAACCTGCCACCAGGATCTCCCTTAGGTGCTTGCTCAGGGCCAGAGTAAAGAGTCAGAGTGAAGATTTCTGTTATTTGCTGTTTGATCTGTGTGCAATCTTCCATAATTTGTTATGAAGATTTATGAATAGAGAGGAGAGAAGTTTCCACCGAGAGAAAATTTCCTCTCTTATTTTTGGAAAAGATCTGAGTACCTAGAGAAAAACTCCTGAATCAGGTTTGCCAGAAACACTGTTCTCAGTTGATTGTTTCATTGGATACACAGTTGAATTACCCAGCTTACTGTAACCATTTGAAAGAAACCCAGATGCTATGATGAACTTGGAATAAAACTGGGTGTGTGATCTTGGGTGCTTGACTTAACTTCTCTGAGCCTTCAGCTGTAAAAGCAAGATGAGAAAACATACTTTTCAGTGCTGGGAAGAATTGATGGCAGTAAGAAAGGTGATGGTCTTACGCTATCTGCTTAGCAAACGTGCACTTCTTACCCTATCCCGCCCCCATTCAGAAATCCCAACATTAAAATAATATTATCGAACTGATTCTATAAAAAGTGTGCATCGCCGCATCATGGAGACTGGTGTAAAGCTTGGAGAATGATGTACCTCTCAGATAAAAGTACCCTCCATGTGCACCTTTTCAACATGAGACCAAAACTACTGCCAAAATGATTTTTCATTGCCTGTCCCTTTCTTACCCGCGGCTTCCTGCCTTGCTGTTCTAATTCCTCATTTACCCACCTTGTAGTTAGGGGTTTCCCCTGGAGCCTACATGGGGGCCCCATTGCACTAGCTCCTGGGGCCCCTTCCTGTTAACAGAGGTCAGCTTTTCAGGAGGTTGGCAAGTAATCCGAGGACCCTACGAAGTCAGAAAGATTGCTACAAGGTTGGTCTACAGATTTATTCCCAGAGTCAGTACGGGAGGCTGGTTTGGGCATGGTCTTAAAAGTACAGTCAGTCCTCATCATGCACAGATTCTGTTTGTGAATTCACCTACTCGTTAAAATTTTTTTGCAACCTCAAAATCAGCACTCAGGGAGCTTTTGTGGTCATTCACGGACATGCGCAGAGCAGCAGAAACGTGACTCTCCAGACACACACGGTCCCCAGTGGAGGTTGAACAAGGCGATGCTTCTCGGTGCAGCTCATACCGTAAACAAGGGTCCTTTTCACCGCCTATTTATTGCCACTTTTTGCACATTTTTCTGCTTTCTCTTGGTGATTTTTGCCATTTGAAATGCCCCCGCCCCCAGCACGGGGCCAAAGTGCTGTCTGTATTCCTGGCATGACAAGACCAATGTGCCTTGTAGTGAGAAGCTGCATTCAGGCATGAGTTACAGTCCCTTGTTGCTCAGTTCAGTAGTAGTGAGTCAGCAACGTGTCTTAAATAAGGTATCTTTACACGGAAGTACACGAACAACAAGCGTGTGTGTTGATTGGCTCAGGAAAGTGTTGTGGCCCAAGGCTCGCAGGAACCTGGCCCTGGTCTCCCCCGGGGAGCGGTGGCAGTGTTTGAGGATTCTTATGGAAACGCGAGACTTGACTCTTTTCATCTCTGCCTTCCTTTCTCCTCCGCGTGTTCCATGCAGCACCCTTAGGGAAAAAGGATTTCTGGGCTGCCTACTTGTTACTTGTTTTTCAAGGAGAGCTGTGAGAGGTTTTGACTCCTGCCTGACAGGAGCCCTGCCGCAGAGATGGGCTTGCTGCAGGGGGCCCAGCCTCGCCAGTGGTGACCCGGGTGGTACCTGGCACAGGGACACCCTCGGTGCTGGGTCATTAGGTGGATGGACACCGAGGAGCTTCATGTGGTGAGCTGGGTTACCTTGAGCCGTCTCCTCAGAGTATCGCGACTTTGGGCGTTTGTTCTTATTATGGCTGTATAGCTAAAGGATCGAGATTGTATGTTGGACATCTGTGCCTGTAATTCCTCCATCTCTTGCATTTGACTTTTATTGAAGATGATTTGTCTTTATTTCTTCTTTTTTCTGACACCTTAGTTCTGCAGACGAATCCTCTTGTGGATTTCTACCTCACCTTTTTCATTGTGCGGTGAGGTTTGAGAAAACCCGGGATGTGTGGTTCACTTCACTTCGCCAGCCTCTTCATTTCCACAGAATTTAGCTTGCATGTTGGTCCCTCTTAGAAGGGAAGGGGCCTGGGGTGGGAGAAGAGTAAAAGACTGTGGAGGACTCACTTAATCCCTCTGCTAGGTACTTAGAGAAAGTAACGTGCGGCAGATTTGGTTGAAAGGGGACTTGCTGTCCCATTACACAATCGTTCTGTTCACCTCTGTACACAGAACACGGAGTCCGGTCTTCCCTGAGTGGAGCCCATAATTAAAGTGTCAGTTGTAAGTCTGTTAGGCTAATCAGATCTCCGGATTTACTGAGCAGCTCTGACCGGTCATGTGGCACGTGGGATGCCTTCACGGCTGAGCGACAGTGGATGTGGTGGACAGGCTGTGCCCCAGCACACTGCTCGGCTGGCACATCGCTGCCTTCACGCACCTGCCTGGGAGCTTGTTGCACACACAGCCGCTCTTGACTTTTCTTGCGGGTGCGGTGTGTGCCCCCTACCCGTCTGAGAATGATGGACGCCCCGCCTCACTGGCTGGGAGGATTTGTCCCTTCTGTGACCGCTGCATTGACGGGACCATATCAGTATTAAGTATTGAAACTGACAGGTCTGGGACAACTTCAGACGTGGCTTCCTGCACTTCCCAGACACATCCTTATCTCGCAGATGGGTGGGGGTCATCTGTTTCACTTCTTGGCAGAGAATAGCCTTTATCCACTGGTGCATTTACTTCCTCATCTGTGGGGGGTCACATTTAGTAAGAGAGGCAGGGCATAGGAACTTAATCTGTGTGTTTTTCTGAGAGATCAGAGATCTTTCCACTGAAATTCTGCAGTGAGACTACCTCCGAGTCTTCTGGGTAACTTCAGACAAAGAGGAACAAGGAACTACTTCATTGGCGACCCCCACGCGCGCATATATATTTTTTAAAGTAGTGCTAGTAGTGTTTGTTCTGGAAAATATCTGTCATAGACTATTTTTAAAAATCTGTTATTGTTTAGATTCTCCTCCTCTTTCTCATGAAATTACTGAGAATTAATTGGAGGGACCTGCCTTCCTCGCCATAACGTGTACTGTGTTAGGCTGTATTTAAAGGAGAGATTCATTTTGATGTACGAATAAAGTAAGAGTTGCCGTTTTTACACATATGTATAAAATTCTGCTATGTTGTCTGGTAATAAAAAGATTTAATGGATCCGAATGAGGAAAGATACACACAAACACCACAGGGCAGGATTGGAATGGCACCGATGGTTATATTTTGTTGATGTTAACTCCTTAGAGAAATTTTTACAAGCAGTTGGTAGGCATTTTTAGTATTGCTACGGAAACATTTTAATGGAATACTGTTTGGAAAATTATATGTAAGTGGAGATAAAATGTTTTTGGTGAAGTATTTTAGGTACATTTAAGACTTTTCTCTAAATTTTTGTTAGATTTCTAATGTGAGTAAAGGGCACTTTATCCCTCCTAGGCTTTCCTGGTGGCTCAGTGGTAAAGAATCCACCTGTAATGCAGAAGTCACAGGATCCCTGGGTTGGGAAGATCCCCTGGAGGAGGAAATGGCAGCCAGTATCCTTGCTTGGAGAATCCCCATGGACAGAGGAGTCTGGCGGGCTACAGTCCATGGGGTCACAAGAGAGTCGGACACGACTGAAGTGACTTAGCATATACGCATCCCTCCTAGTCAAGTCCTTCCCCTACCTTGTAAATGCTTGCAAGCATTTTGAAAAGTGATTATGTTAGAGCTTGATCTTTGTCTCTTTGTCTTGGTAAATCGAATACTCCTAATGCCTCAATTTAGCAGCAGCAGTGAACAGCTGCCCCTTGGAGTCAAGATCTTTTTTCATAATTCATGTTTGGAACAGGAACGTGTACCTGGTAATGAATCTTGATTATCTAAACTGCTCGGGGTGGACCAGGAGTATGATAATATACTAGTTTGTCTTCAGGCCTCAGCTCTTCTTTTAGAGCTTCCTTTCTGATAAGGAAAAACAAAACCAAACAGAGAATTCATAACTAGGCAATTGCCTTGTGAAAACAACAGCTCATGAAATGTTTTCAGTGTGTTAGGCTAAGGAAAAAGAGAATTTAAATAAAGCTCACAGGCTACAATCAGCCCCTGTGTTACATCTGGGCTCCCTTGAATGACTTGGTCCTTTATCTCCCTAATCCTCCTGGCGGCATGCAGACACAAGGAGGTTCCGTTTGGCCGTGCAGTTAGCTGTTTCTGAGTCTTTGATATTAAGTGGAACAATCACATTCTCCAGAAATGTATAATTTTTCCTCAGTAGAGCTCACTCTCTACACATATACAATATTAATTTTAGGTTAGTGGGAGGGCAGATTCTCTGTATTTAGAGGAAAGGGGCAGAAAGTGGAGATTATTGTTGCTTGCACCCCAGTCTCCACCAGAGCATTTCTGGTTCTGTGACTTCACGTTAGGAAATGTGGTTAAGATCATGCTCGGTCGTTCAGTCGTGTCCTACTCTTTGCAACCCCCTGGACTCTGTCCTTGGGATTCTCCTGGCAAGAATACTGGAGTGGGTTGCCATTTCCTCCTCCAGGGGATCTTTCCAGCCCAGGGATTGAACCCATGTCTCTTGAGGCTCCTGAATTGGAAGGATAGTCCATGATTATTTGTCAAGTGTTGCTCCGTGACTTGGTCACTTTTTACAAATATTCCAAGTGTGTTTGAAAGGAAAGTGCAGTTTTCTAGTTGTGAAGTATGGGGTACCATATGGGCAAATCAAGGTTGTAAATATGTGGTTCTGATCTTTTATTTACTCATTCTTTTCCTTTGCTTGATCTGTAAGTTTATAATTGAGTTTTTTTTTTTTTTTTTTTTAAGCTCCTACTGTGGTTTTGAAATTCTTGGCTTCTCCTTATGATTCTGTCAGTTTCTGGTTTGGAGCAAGTTAGTCCCATTGTTCTAATTAGTGGTTTGTTGTTTTTACCCTGAACTCAGTTTTGTCTGATACAGCTTTATTAGACCAAAAGTTCCCTTTTTTAGTTAGTATTTGCTTCATATCTTTTCCAGCCTCGTAGTTTCAACCTTTTTGGGTTGCTTTGAGTTCAGTTCAGTTCAGTTGCTCAGTCGTGTCTGACTCTTTGCGACCCCATGAATCGCAGCACACCAGGCCTCCCTGTCCACGAATTCCCAGAGTTCACTCAGACTCGTGTCCATCAAGTTGGTGATGCCATCCAGCCATCTCATCCTCTGTCGTCCCCTTCTCCTCCTGCCCCCAACCCCTCCCAGCATCAGGGTCTTTTCCAATGAGTCAACTCTTCACATGAGGTGGCCAAAGTATTGGAGTTTCAGCTTCAGCATCAGTCCCGCCAATGTACACCCAGGATTGATCTCCTTTAGGATGGACTGGTTGGATCTCCTTGCAGTCCAAGGGACTGTCAAAAGTCTTCTCCAACACCACAGTTCAAAAGCATCAATTCTTGACGCTCAGCTTCACAGTCCAACTCTCACATCCATACATGACCACTAGACCACTAGAAAAACCATAGCCTTGACTAGACGGACTTCTGTTGGCAAAGTAATCTCTGCTTTTCAATATGCTATCTAGGTTGGTCATAACTTTTCTTCCAAGGAGTAAGCGTCTTTTAATTTCATGGCTGCAGTCACCATCTGCAGTGATTTTGGAGCCCCCAAAAATAAAGTCTGACACTGTTTCCACTGTTTCCCCATCTATTTCCCATGAAGTGATGGGACCGGATGCCATGATCTTCGTTTTCTGAATGTTGAGCTTTTAGCCAACTTTTTCACCTTCCTCTTTTACTTTCATCAAGAGGCTTTTTAGTTCCTCTTCACTTTCTGCCATAAGGGTGGTGTCATCTGCATATCTGAGGTTATTGATATTTCTCCTGGCAGTCTTGATTCCAGCTGGTGCTTCTTCCAGACCAGCGTTTCTCATGATGTACTCTGCATAGAAGTTAAATAAGCAGGGTGACAGTATACAGCCTTGATGTACTCTTTTTCCTATTTGGAACCAGTCTGTTGTTCCATGTCCAGTTCTAACTGTTGCTCCCTGACCTGTATATAGGTTTCGCAAGAGGCAGGTCAGGTGGTCTGGTATTCCCATCTCTTTCAGAGTTTTCCACAGTTTATTGTGGTCCACACAGTCAAAGGCTTTGCTTTAGATGTGTCTTTTTAAAAAATATATGTTTGTTTATTTGGCAAATTCCTGCAATTCTAGAAAAAAATTATATATATGGAGTCATATATATACATATGTGTATATATATATATATGAACTTAATGAAAAAAACAAATAGACTCATAGACAAAGGAAATTTATGGTTACCAAAAAGGGATAGTTGGGGGGGCAGGGGTGGCAGAGGATATGGGGAGAGATAAAATAGAAGTTCAGTTCAGTCGCTCAGTTGTGTCCGACTCTTTGCGACCCCATGAATCACAGCACGCTAGGCCTCCCTGTCTTATCGCCAACTCCCAGAGTTCACTCAGATTCATGTCCATCAAGTCAGTGTTGCCATTCAGCCATCTCATCCTCTGTCGTCCCCTTCTCCTGCTCCCAATCCCTCCCAGCATCAAAGTCTTTTCCAATGAGTCAACTCTTCGCCTGAGGTTGGAGGGGGGGAATTTACAGGAATTTGGTCTATGGTATGTCAAGTGCTCTATTCTTTGTTTTCCATATGGAAAAGGGAATATTTAGGTTTGTCAAAGTGTGTTTTTACAGCATCTTGACAGAGCTGGAAAAGCAGTGGAAGTGGAAATGATGTTCTGTCAGACCTTTCACCTTCATTAAGCCTGTTCAGGGAGCCAGATTAGGAAACCAGAGGGTGACCCACTGTGGCACCATCACCAGACGGGGGCCCCGGGTGGTAAACCTAAAGGGATGTGGGGAGGGGAGAGGCTCCTGCAGTCCAGTTGTTGGTTTGGTAACATTTTTTAATTGCAGAAAACTTTTAAAGATACACAAGAAGGCGGAAGGATGTAATGAATCCTTGTGTGTGCTCAACCCTCCTCCACACCCCCAGCCCCAGCCACCAGAACAGCCAGTCCTGCTTCAGGTCTCTGATACTCACTGTTTCCCTTTATATTTTGAAGCACGTTCTAGACACCATGTTGTATTCATTGGTTTGTGTTTCAGTATGTATCTCTCAAAGACAAATTCTTTAAAAAAACAAAAACAACAAACAACCATGAGACTTCTCTCATGGTCCAGGTACGCTGTGCTCCCAGTGCAGAGGGCCCGCTCAATCCAGGAGCTAGATCCCTCACACCACTACTAAGAGTGTGCATGCAGCAAATGAAGGTTGAAGACCGTGGATGCCGCAAGTATGGCCCAGAACAGCCAAATAAACGAACGGAACATTAAAAAAAATACTATTATTGCTCTAAAAAAATTAAATCTTTAGTATCATCAAAAATTTACTGATTGTTAAAATTTCCAGTTATCTCACAAGTGTCATGAGTTTTTCCATTTGAGTCAAGAGCCACACGAGGACCACACACTGATTGTTGAAATGTCCGTTAGGTCTTTTAATCTGTAGCTCTCTTTCTCTTGGAGAAACAGGGTCATTGGTCCTGTAGAGTTTCCTTCAGTTCTGATTTTACTGACTATGTCTCCTTGTGTTGTCTTATATATTCTCCTGTCCTCCTGTTGCCTGTAAATTACTTCTTAAATCTAGAGGCTTGACCCAAATAAGATTTGATTTGGCCAGGATGCAAGACCCCTTCATGGATGCTATTGTGTTCTCCCATCAGGAAGCCCATGATGTCTGGTGTGTCTCGTTTTGTGAGAGAGCTCACAAAACTGTTGTTAATGCTTAACCTAGATCCTTTATTTCATTAGAGATTGCAGTAGGGTGATTTTGTCGTTCTAGCATTCCTGTTTCCTTTATTTGTTGAAATACATTTCTAAAGAGAAACTCTCACTTATTTCCAATGTGGTTTGCAGTTGATATAGGAAAAGCAGAATATGTGTTTGCTTCTTTCATTTATTGCTTTTTTTTTTTTTTTTTGGTAAAGTGAGTTGATTTACTAGAATTGTCCATTTGTGACCAGTTAGCCATTTTGGTTTGGTATCACAATGAACTCATGGACCTAATGGCACATAAACATCTATAATGTGATCCACTCAGGTACAGTTTTGACCCTTATCAGTGATCCAGTTCTCCCAGCTTCACAAGGAAAAGCCTCTGGCCAAGTCCTTTTGACGTGCCCTGTGCCACGACAGGATGTTCCAGGCGCACCTGTGCATGCTCTGCCCCACGCCTGGAGTCAGCACTCCTCTGAGGGGCTCTGGTTGCTCTTCATGGAAAATGGTGTTTCAGGACCACAATCTGGGTGCCAGCCTGCTCGCTGGGCTGGGTTGGTCATTGTTTTTGAGCCTATACAATAGACAGAGCTAAGAAAAACATCTTTTTATTTCAGATAAAAATACATCGTGAGTTTAAACTGGTATTTCTGATTCAGGACTGAAGTTTTTCACTTAACCTCTTTTGTCTTGTATCTTCTTTATCCGGTATACTGGGAAGGGTGAAAATAGAGCATCATGTAATTATTCGTCTGTTTTATCTCATGATATGTATACCCAGAAGTCTCAGAACAATCAGTCAGCACCAGTGTGATGGAGAACAGTTCAGACTTTTTGCAGTTCTGTTTGGCTTGGGCTCTTCCCCAAGGGACGAGGGACACACAGTCTGATAGCTGTTCTGAAGCCTTTTCCATTAGTTTCTCTCTGAGTTGATGCCCCTAGTTGGATACACTTTAGGCTCATTTTTAAATTTTGCAGTTCTTAGGGATCTCTTTTAAAAATATAATTATTTGTAATGATTTAAAATATCATCATGGTCCCAAAGTTGGTTTTAAAAAAGAAAGTATACTCTATTCAGAAATGGCTAGTTTTTTAGTAGTTTCCTCCACCCTGTACTCTCCCTCCCCTTATGCTAAGTCGCTTCAGTCGTGTCCGACTCTGTGTGACCCCATAGACGGCAGCCCACCAGGCTCCCCCGTCCCTGGGATTCTCCAGGCAAGAACGCTGGAGTGGGTTGCCATTTCCTTCTCCAATGCATGAAAGTGAAAAGTGAAAGGGAAGTCGCTCAGTCATGTCCGACTCTTCGCGACCCCATGGACCACAGCCTACCAGGCTCCTCCATCCATGGGATTTTCCAGGCAAGAGTACTGGAGTGGGGTGCCATTGCCTTCTCCCTCCCTCCCCTTATAAGTAACAATTTTTAAAAGTGTGTTTTATCCTCCTTTTGTTTATTTTTCTTAAGATAAACAGATAAGTTAGACATATTTATATTCTATTTCTTAGATAAATTGCAGTCTGTATTTACTTTTTTTTCAAACTTTGCTTTTTTCATTTCACAAGATATTTAGGAGAGAGCATCACAGTCATATCACTATAATTGTACAGCACACGGTTGGATTTTGCTTTGCTAGCCAGTCTGAATTTTTTTTTTTTTAATAGATGAGTTTAAGCCCATTTAAATTTGTTTATATAACCAATATGCTTGGCTTCAATTCTGTCATCGTTTTATATTATATATATAGTTATACAAGTCTTTTATATGGGTAATCTTTCTCTGAATGATCTGTTTTATGTATTCTCTCTTGCCTTTAATATGTTTTTTGATGTTTTGTTTATTGTTTTTGTGGATTAAAATTTTTTTTATTTACTTATCTATTTTCAGCTGTGCTGGGTCTTTGGTGCTGCACAGACTTTTCTCTAGTTGCAGCAACCACTCTCTGGGTGTGGTTCTCGGGCTTCCCATTGCGGTGGCTTCTCTTACAGAACGCAGGCACTAAGGCGCCCGGGTGTCAGGAGCTGAGGCTCCGAGCCTCAGCAGGCCTTTTTTCACTGTCCATGAGGTCCCTCTGTTTGCATTTTGCTTCTTAACACCCCTTTGGCCAGAGGAGGTCCCCTGTCAGTCTGAAACTGAGGAGGGGCAGTGAACCCATTACCTCTCTTGATGGGAAGAGCAGAAAAGTCACGTTTCACAGAGTGTGCGTGAACAGAAGGAAGAATTTGGGGGCATTGGCAGTCTGCCACAACTCCCATTATATCGTGTTTTTAATCTTGTCTATTTGTCATCATTATCTATTGGTTCCCTACCAGTATGAGCAATATTGAAATTGGTTAATAACCTCTTATTTTCCTTGCCTTCCCTCTCTTCTGCATCTGACTTGCAGAAATACCCTTGTACTCACCATTACTAACTATACTTATTCTTTTTTTAAAAAAATTTAGTTTGATTTATTTATTTGGCTACACTGGGTCTTGGTTATAGTGTGTAGGATCTAGTTCTCTCACAGGAATTGAACCCAGGCCCCCTGCATTGACAACATGGAGTCTTAGCCACTGGACCACCAGGAAGTCCCAGAACTCTTATTCTGCTCTTCTTGTATGCCTTCCTTATTCTCAGCTTTTCTCTTTTAATATCTGCATTGTCAGAGGAAACAGCCATATGCACTATATCTCTTATAACCATCATTTAGTGTGAGTCCTACAGGTAAATATACATTCAGTGCTCATTATCAGTACTTACAATGATGTTTCTTAAGTCAGTTTGGTTTTCTGAAGCTTTTTCTCTAGTACATGTTTTAGGAAGTCATGGGGAAAATGCTTCTCAAATTCTTGCATGTTAGTTTGTCTCTAGTCTTTTTGAGAGTCAGTTTAGCTTATCATGCATTCTTATATTTTTAGATGTTGGTTCAAATATTCTTTGAGTATTTAAAATAATGATGTTCCATTTTCTTCTGGCTTAAAGTGCTTCTGTCAAAGGCAGTCTGACATTTTCCCTTCTCAATGGGTTGCTCTTTTTGATTGGATGCCCCAAAGATTTTTTTACCTTAAAGTCTACTAGTTTTACTAAAACATGTCTTCAGGCTAGATGTTCTGGATCGTTTTCCCAGGTATGTGTCTTTTCAGTGTGCGTTATTGTCTCTTTAAAAATTGTTTTTGGTTACTTCAGTCATGAAGTAACTGAAGTAACATGAAGTAACATTAATTTTCAGTATTGTTCTGTGTATTGCTTTTATTTTTGTTTATGAGAACTTCTGTTGTACCTGCCTGGATCTTCTTTGTCTGTTTTCTGTGTCATTTTCCAATCATTTTTAACCTCTGCATTTCTTTTTGGTTTAACATTTCTTCCTCCTTTTCATCTCTTCTGTCCCTTAAGACGTTGGATTTATTCATTCTTCTTTGTAATTTAGTCTTCATTTATAAAATGATTTCTTTTATGTCATATTCTTTCTTGAGTTCTAATGTTTTCTTGAATGCTGCCCCCTCATTTCTGAGTATTATTAGGTCTCATTTTGTTCTCACATATATTTTATCATTCTCTTAAATTCTTACAGTTCATTTCAAAGTATTAGACACAGTTTTCATCTCCTTGGTAGGCATGTCTTTCTGGCATGCTTTCATTGACCATAGGGATAGTATTTCTGCTCCTTTTATAATAACTTCCTATGGGATTTGAACACAATCCCTTTTCTGTTACTCATTTTGGCGGTTTATTTTTTAACTATTAAAACCTCTGGAGAAACATTATGTTGGCAATGAAATATTTTTGTGCATGTGTGTTTGAGTTCAGTCGTCAGTCCTAGTCATCTCACAGCGGTGAGACATACCATAGAATTTGCTGTGGTGGGTTAAAGGCATTTCGTGTTTGTACTGGGGACGTTGTTTTAAAAGGAAGTTAACATCTCCAAGTACTTAGGTTCAAGTTCTATATGCATTGCTATGGCTGAGCTGTGAGAGACAGGAGCGGTTATATATTTTAGAATCTGACCAGCCCAGTAACAAAGGCAAGTTTGGTTTGAGGAGATGGTGAGGAACAGGGATGTGTTGATTTCGGGAATTTGTAGAGATGTTTGTTCTTTGTTCTGTGGACCATATGATGTGTTATTACCAACAGAGAAGTTATATGATAAAAGCTTAGCTTCCCCTTGGCATTTGTGATAATTAACTGCTTGATCTTATACAACTTTTCTTTGTCATCTCATTTATACAAAATATCCTTATCAAGTGCCCACTGTATGCCTGCTGTTCCAACCCTGCTGTTCCTGCTGCAAGCCTTTCAACAAGGTGCGTGCCGCACTTGGAATAATCGTTCCCTAGATATTTAGTGATTCTCACTCTCTCAGTTCACCTCCGTCACATCATTGAACCACATCTCTTTGCCTTACCATGCCATTTGACAGTAACTCTTACACATACATGCACTCTCTCTCTTACGTTACTGCTCTCCAAAGCGCTGTAGTTGTTTGACTTTTCATTTAGTTTGTACACTTCCCCCATGTCTGTTTCCTCTTATTCGAATCAAAGGTCCAGGTTAGATGCCCAGTGCTTAGAATGGTTCCTGACACACATGCGGCGGTCAGCAATTGATTCAGTTAGCACATACATACTGGACGCTGAGGACACAGGGTGAGCAACACGTGCCTCCCCACCCCCACATGGAATTCAAAGTCTAGTGAGAGAGGTAGGTGTTAGTAATAAAGTGTAGAAAGTGCTGGATGAGAGGACCGGACAGAGGAGACAGGTAGTCTAGGGCAGTCGGGAAGGCCTCTCTGAGAAGAGTTCTGAGATTAAGAAGCAGAGGTGTGGTGAGTGTGAGCTTTGTGGTGGGAGTTGTCCAGGAAGATGGAGCACCTCTTTGACGGGCTTATCAGTCAGAGGGAACCAGGTCAGCACTGTGAGGAATGGGAGAGAGGTGAGCAGACACCGGGGTGGCTGGGCAGGGCCACGTCTGGCAGGGCCTCTGGGCCGAGTTACAGATTTTGTCCTCAGTGAGCTGTCTGAACAGTAGTACCCATCACAACCAATAGGTTGGGTCCTAACTCAGACAGTGTGGTGCGTTCACAGTATGTATGGTAAACACAGGATTTTACAGGATGCTCAGCAGGGAAGTAGAGTGATTAGTAGTTGGATCCATTTGTCATGGCTCCCTCATAGTGATTTTGAGAGCCCTCATATAAAATAAACACATGTATAGTACATATTTGTATTATTTATTAGGAAGGTTACAGTACTATAATATTTTTGTTTTTAATAGTGCACTTTATTTGCTGAAGTTCTGAAAATATGTTTTAGGTTGGTTCTGGAAGAGAAGCATTTATTTTCGTTATAAGACTTCAAAAAAAAGGAAGGGAAAAGAAAAAAGCCCTTTGAAATGGACAGTTCAGCTTCAGTCGCTCAGTCGTGTCTGACTCTTTGTGACCCCATGAGCTGCAGCACGCCAGGCTTCCCTGTGCCTCACCAACTGCCAGAGTTTGCTCAAACTCATGTCCATCGAGTTGGTGATGCCATCCAACCATCTCATCCTCTGTCATCCCCTTCTCCTCCTGCCTTCAATCTTTCCCAGCATCAGGGTCTTTTCCAGTGAGTCCATAAAGCTACCCTGGGTGGCAGTTTACAGCTTGAGGAGAATATGTTGTTTTATTAGGTTTTCCTACAGCGTCTGTTAAAAAAATAGGTGAAACTCATTACTCCCATGCTTTGGAAGAGGCCCTGACCTTTTCCTTTTCCTCTTCACATCAGGTGGTCAAGATATTGGAGTTTCAGCTTCAGCCTCAGTCCTTAAATGGGCAAGATGACTGCTTTTAATGCCAGTTTCACCTGGAAAGGAAAGGTTTTTAGAAGTATATGGATAAAAGGAGACAGCAGATGGAGTAAGGCAGAGTGCAAAGAGCAGGATCTTTCTGGCATTCCATGGCCTCACTCTGATTTCCACGGCCTGATTCTTACAACACTTAACTGATGTTAGCCAATTACTTTATCTAGACGTCTCTGAGCCTAGGTTTCCTCTCATAGAAAACAAAGCCGAGCTATTACTGTGCTCATCCGTCTGTAGGGAGTCAGCGAGCCTCCTCCTCAGGAAGCCCCGTTCGCCAGCATCCCAGCATGGATGAGGTTGAGTGAGAGGATTGCTGGTACCACACTTAGCACACGCCTGCCGCTCAGGAAATTCTCCACTACCTGGCAGCTCCCACCTCCAGTGTGGGAGATAACATACTTGCCTTACGGGGTTTTGTACACAATTAATGGCTTTTTAACTTACACTTCCTTCCAAGAGGAGAAAAGAAAATCACTTCTTTTTAGATCCCCAAAGCTTTTCAGAATTACTTTTGAGATACATTTAACCCTCTGGGAACATGGATCCCTACTTGAATCTGTTAAGCCTGTTAATTCAGGAGGCAGAAGAGAGCCAAAGATATCTCAGGTTCATATTTTTGTCATGATTTCAGTGTGTTGACTCAAACTTAGGTTATGTGCAATGTATTATTAGCTACCCTCTCTGACTTGCGTTGGAATTCGTCTGTTGCTTGAACATTTCCCAAGTAATTCTTTTTTTTTTTTTTTTAATGAGCCATCAAATAGGATGTGGCTTGGGGTTTTCTAAGCCGTAGGAATGGATTTGTTTTAATGTGTCTGGACTCCCTTTCCCTCTCCTTTGTGAAAAAGAACATTTTCATTTCTCAGCGGGGCATGAAGGGTGCAGGGTTTAGGCTTTGTCCCTAGCGCAGACCAAGCTATTTCATCCTTGACCTTTGAAAGATAATGGAACCTTGGACTTATCACCCTGCGTCAGCCCACGGAGATAAGCAAGCTGTATGCTTTTAGGGTTTGAGCTAGCAGTGACTTTTAAATTTTGTTTTATTTTTTTAAATAAGGGACAGCTAATGTACAATTTCGGAGAAGGCAATGGCACCCCACTCCAGTACTCTTGCCTGGAAAATCCCATGGACGGAGGAGCCTGGTGGGCTGCAGTCCATGGGGTCGCTGAGTCGGACACGACTGAGCGACTTCACTTTCACTTCTCACTTTCATGCATTGGAGAGGGAAATGGCAACCCACTCCAGTGTTCTTGCCTGGAGAATCCCAGGGACAGGGGAGCCTGGTGGGCTACCGTCTATGGGGTCACACAGAGTCGGACACGACTGAAGTGACTTAGCAGCAGCAGCAGCAGCAATGTACAATTTAAAGGAAATCCTTGTGTAGATTGGAGGTAATAGAAGAAAAAGAACTTGTCATCTGATTTTTGTGTTTTGTTGGAACTCAAGGGGAATTGCTTCCCCTTGAGAAAAAAAAAAATCTCAGTTCCCCAACCAGAGGTTGAACCCAGCCCCTCAGCAGTGAAAGTTTGGAATCCTAACCACTAGACCACCAGGAAATTCCTTCCAGAAACTGCCTTTATTGAGCAATCTCATGATCAGTTGGCATCTAGAACTTTGGACATTGATGATTTTTCCCACCCTGCGTGGCCCAGTTCTTTTCTACCTTTTCTATTCTCTGTAAAGATTTCTTCTGTCTCTCCTCCTTCCTGGTTTAGCAGGCAGAAGAGCCAGCTTGGCTAGACACTGAGCACGGTCTGCATAGCAAAGTGAAAACACTGCATCCCAGGGTGGTGGCAGCTAGGTGGTCTGCAGCTGTGTGCTTCTGTGCTTGTTAGTGAAGACCTCGGTTTAAAATGCAGTTACCTGGTATGGTCTTTGGAAACACAGAATGACAGATTAAGAAACTAAATCCAGCTCAAGGTTTGGATTTCCTTAATCCAAATCCGAGTGTCATTTTGATTAAGCAATTGTTTTCTTTCTCTTTAAGGCCTTAATCATCTTCCTATCACACAAATTCATCTTTCTTCTTGTGCTTTAAAGAAGTGAATTTTTATAAAACTTTCATAATTTAGGGTTCTATACAGGTACTTGCTGCTGCTGCTGCTGCTAAGTCGCTTCAGTCGTGTCCGACTCTGTGCGACCCCATAGACAGGAGCCCAACAGGCTCCCCTGTCCCTGGGATTCTCCAGGCAAGAACACTGGAGTGGGTTGCCATTTCCTTCTCCATTGTGTGAAAGCGAAAAGTGAAAGTGAAGTCGCTCAGTCGCATCCGACTTCTAGCGACCCCATGGACTGCAGCCTACCAGGCTCCTCCATCCATGGGATTTTCTAGGCAAGAGTACTGGAGTGGTGCCCCAAGAATTTGTGAAAATGTTCAAGAAGTACAGTAGTGGTGAAGTTGGCCACTGTATATATATTGGTTTAAAAAGCTACCCTGGGTGGCAGTTTACAGCTTGAGGAGAATATGTTGTTCTATTAGGTTTTCCTACAGCTTCTGTTGAAAACACAGGTGAAACTTGTTACCCCCATGCTTTGGAAGCGGCCCTGACCTTTTCCTTTTCCTCACAAATGAACATATTCGTCCAGCTCCTTGCCGTTTGTTCTCTCCCATTGGGAGAGTCTTGGGCCTCAAAGATGCTAGAAAAGCCTGCAGCAACACTGAGCAGGTTAAGTTTAATTGTCGAGTGTCTGGGAATCTTTTCTGAAAAGGAATGTTTCCACCGGTTGTTCTTGTCGTTTTGTTGGGACGTGTTTGTTTGTTGGCTCTGCATGAAGATTTAAACTCTCCTCTGAAAGAAAACAGGCGTATGTTAGCACAATAAATTGTATATATCTCCTCTGGTGAGTTGTGAAACCCATTTCTTAGTGACCAGAAGTAAGAGGGACATTAACCATATTCTTCCTTCTTTACTAAAAGAAATACTATGCCAAAATGTTTATTCCTTTAAGAATAGAGTTCTTCCCCCAAGGGTTGAGAAATGCGCTTATTTCTATGAAGCTTATTTCTCCCTGAAGCAGTTGCTTCTATAGGCTTTTTGCTCGGGTATAAAAATCTCTGTCATTTAACGCACTTTACCCTCACACTTGTGTTAATATTGTATATAAAGATGCTTTTCAGATGCTCTTAGATTTTGGTAATATTTGATCAAGTATTTGATCTTCTTATTTGTGAACTTTAAACAATAATGATGACATGAATTTATCTTTATAATTTGTTATCCATTTGATGGGCTTTCCAGGTGACACTAGTGGTAAAGAACCTACCTGCCAATGTAGGAGAGACGCAAGTTCGATCCCTGGGTCAGAACAATCCCCTGGAGGAGGGCACGGCACCCCACTCCAGTATTCTTGCCTGGAGAATCCCATGGACAGTGGAGCCTAGTGGACTGCGGTCCATGGGGTCTCACGGGGTTGGACATGACTGAAGCAGCTTAGCATGCATGCATGGACACATCTGTTTGATAGCTCTCTTAAGTGATGGGTGGGGTATAGGGTTTAAAATTTTCATCCCCCAAGTATCTCTTCACAGGAAAGCATATTGGTATGGAAAATAATGTGGAGGTTTCTCAAAAAACTAAAGACAGAATTTTGATCCAGCAATCCCACTCCTGGGAAATACCCAGATAGAAATTTAATTTGAAAAGATACAGATACCCCTGTGTTCATAGCAGCACTATTTACAATGGCCAAGACATGGAACAACCGAAACATCCATCGATAGATGAATAGATAAAGAAGATGTGGTGTGTATATATATATATATGGAATATTATTCAGCCACAAAAAATGAAATAATGCCATTTTCAGTAATATGGACGGACCTAGAGAGTATTATGCTAAGCGAAGTAAGTCAGAAAGTGGAGACAAATTTCATATGAGATCACTTATACGTGGAATCTAAAATATAACATAAGTAAACATATCTATAAAACAGCACAGACATAGAGAACAGACTTACGGTTGCCACGGAGGGTGTAGGGGAGGAAAGGATTGGGAGTTTGAGCTTAGCAGATGCAAAATATTATATATAGGATGGATAAACAACAGGGTCCTATTATATAGCACAGGGAACTATATTTGATATCCAATGATAAACCATAATGGAAAAGAATGTTTTATGTGTGTATAACTGAATCATTTTGCTGTACAGCAGAAATTAACACAATATTGTAAGTCAACTATGAGGTGAGGTGAGGTGAGGTGAAGTCGCTCAGTCGTGTCCGACTCTTTGCGACCCCATGGACTGTAACCTATTAGGCTCCTCCATCCATGGGATTCTCCAGGCAAGAATACTGGAGTGGATTGCCATTTCCTTCTCCAGGGGATCTTCCCGACCCAGGGATCGAGCCCGGGTCTTCCGCATTGGAGGCAGACACTTTAACCTCTGAGCCACCAGGGAAGCCCTAAGTCAACTATATTTCAATAAAATTTTTAAAAGAAAGCATATTGGTAATTATACTGCTTTGTCATTTGTGACAGCATCTTAAAATAATCTGTTTACTTAGAGCCAAAGAAAAAAGTTACTAAATAATCATGTAGTCAGTCACATTTATTGAATTAAGCTCTTTCTTCCCCTTCTCTCCACCTTCAGTTCAGTAACTCTCAAGTGTACTGTCTGTGCTTTCTTTGAGCATGCACGACCAGCTGAATGAGAGAAGCAGGCTGAAAATCGTCATGCCCATCCATGCAGTAGGAATCTTGTCTGAAAGCATCAGAGGCTGATCAGTGAGGTTGAAAAAGCAGATAGATAAGCTGATTGCATCTTCTCTGTGGCAGCTTGTAGCCTTGTAGGGGAGGTTCCTTTCTGAATGCAGAGGGTTTTCTTGAGAGTCAGTCTACGTAGGTGAAATCTCTTAAGTGGATTATTTCTCTCAATATTTTAATCATTCAGAATAATTTTGTTTATAATTTAGCTTATTCTTTGAAAATTTTGCCTCTTAAAAATTTTACCTTCTGCATTCTCAGAATAATTTTTATCATTCTCAGAACACTTGACTATCAAGAATAATTTTTAAATTCTATCACATGTTGAAAGTTGTCAACGCAAGATGTTGACTTGCCTACATTCAGAATGAAACCGAGATATTCATTTAGTTAGTGATAACTCTGTTCTCTTAAGGCTGCAGTTAAAAGTGAAGTGAGTTGCGGAATTTGGGTTCAGCCTAAACTAGGATTTTTGAGATTGAGCTATAGCCAAACCCCAAATTAATTAAATGAAATATTAAGACTGCTCTGTCTCAAATAAAATTTATTTGATCTTTACTGGCATTGAATCAAGCCTTTTGAGTAGAACATTTTCAGTGTATTAATAATATGTATAAATAGCTCATAACCTTCCTCTGTAATTATCAAAAAGTTTGCTGTCCCACAGTCAGTTTAAAAGTTTTCTTTTTAAATAGAGCTCTGTCTTTATAGTTACAGAAGACCCAGCATTGTGGGTCTGTGAGCCTGTGTTCCCTTGCTCTCACCTTTTAGATTGTCTGATCGGGTAACTCCAATAACAAAAAAATTCCACTGTGTTCTAGGTCTAAGAATGCCAAATTTTTTGGTCTTTTGTTTTTAAAAAGTATTTTTAAAAAATGAATACATACTAATTATTGAAAATTGGGGAGAAACACACACAAATGGAATAAAGACAATCGCCTAGAAATAATGATAATAACCTTCTGGTATTTTTTTTTCAGTATTTTGCCTCTTTATATAGGTCTAAGTGTCCAACATTTAGCTTTTGGTGTTTTCATTAATAGTTATGAGAGATTTTCTCAAGTTACTTAAACTTGTCAGGGAAGGAAAAAGTTTCCCTCTATCCTTTTTAGATTCTTCTGGCTTGTCTAAGAGTTATACTGACATGAGACAGGTTAGCAGAAGAAAGAGGAATATAATTATATATATATACTGGACATATGGGGCTTCCCAGGTGACCCACCTGCCAGTACAGGAGAGGCAGGTCCAATCCCTGGGTCAGGAAGATCCCCTGACGGATGGCAGGGCACGGCAACCCACTCCACTGTTCTTACCTGGAGGGTCTCGTGGACAGAGGAGCCTGGTGGGCTCTGATCCATAGGATCGCAGAGTCAGACACGACTGAAGCGACCAAGCATGCACACATGCACATACAGGGTATATACACACACATATATAAGCCTGGTGGCTCCGCAGTAAAGAAGCCGCCTGCAGTGCAGGAGACCCGAGTTCTATCCTTGGGTTGGGAAGATCCCCTGGAAGAGGAAATGGCTACCTATTCCAGTATTTTTGTCTGGGAAATCCCATGGATAAGGGAGCCTGGCAGGCTACAGTCTGTGGGATGGGAAAAAGTCAGACACTACTGAGCACAAAAGATAGCTGTGTTTATACATATATTTGTGAATACAGTGAGACCCAAGGATAAGTTAGACGGTTGAGGCTTATATGCCTTCTCTCTCTCTCTCTCTCTTTTTTTTTGTGGTGGGGGCGGGTGGGCGCTGCACTGAGTCTGTTGCTGTATGGACCTTCTCTAGTTGCAGTGAGAGGGGGCTGCTCCCAAGTTGTGGTGCGCGGGCTTCTCTTTGCAGTGGCTTCTCTTGCTGCAGAGCGCAGGCTCTGGGAGTGCAAGCTTCTGTAGTTGTGGCACACGGGCTTAGTTGCTCTGTGGCATGTGGGATCTTCCCAGATCGAGAGTCAAACCGGTGTCCCTTGCATTGGGAGGTGGATACCTAGCCACTGGACCACCAGGAAAGTCCCAGAGGCTTCGATTCCTCCAGAGTTTAGGAATTCAAAGGGGAGAAGAAGGTAGTTTACATGGAGATGAGAAAACAAATATTTGGTAATAAGCAAAGGTATGCTGGGCCCTGCAGAGACAACTCTGAAAAGCTTTTAACCAACTGCATTAGTTAAATAAACCCTCAAGTCAATGTACCATAATTTACTCAATAATATTCTTATTATAGAATTTTTAGGTGATTTTTCATTTTTTAAAATTTATTTATTTTAATTGGAAGCTACTTACTTTACAGTATTATAGTGGTTTTTGCCATACATTATATTTTCATTTTAACAACATTCACAATCCTCTTTGGGCACAAGAATTTTGTGTAAAAGGATGAACTGCAAATGCAAAATTATAAAATCTCTGGGACTTCACTTGGCCTCTGTCTGTAACATGATAAAGTCAGAGAGCTGGTTTAAAAAATGTTAAGAACAATTAGAATTTCTCATATATTATCAGATAGCCCTGTATAAAAGTTAAGTAAGTAAAGTGGCTCAGTCGTGTCCGACTCTTTACGACCCCATGGACAGTAGCCTCCCAGGCTCCTCTGTCCATGGAATTATCCAGGCAAGAGTACTGGAGTGGGTTGCCATTTCCTTCTCCAGTGAATATAAAGTATAATGGTTATGTCAGTTTGTAATCCACACAGTGTCAAGTATTTCTCTTTTTAAAACTGTTATCAGCAGTTCTTTTTATTTTCGCGATTTTCTCTTTTTATTTTGAAAAATGTAACCTATAAACCTATAGGTAAGATGGCAGCCTTTGTTACATTTCCTTTATCTCCCCTTCACTCTGCACATGTACATATGTGCACACATATCCATAATATGTAAAGTTCAGTTCAGTCACTCAGTCGTGTCCAGCTCTTCGCAACCCCATGGGCTGCAGCATGCCAGGCTTCCCTGTCCGTCACCAACTCCTGGAGCCTACTCAAACTCACATCCATTGAGTCGGTGATGCCATCCAACCATCTCATCCTCTGTCGTCCCCTTCTCCTTCTGCCTTCAATCATTCCCAGCATCAAGGTGTTTTCCAGTGAGTCCGTTCTTCACATCAGGTGGCCAAAGTATTGGAGTTTCAGCTTCATCATCAGCCCTTCCAATGAATATTCAGGTCTGATTTCCTTTAGGATGGACTGTTTGGATCTCCTTGCAGTCCAAGGGACTCTCAAGAGTCTTCTCCAACACAGTTCAACAGTTCAAAAGCATCAGTTCTTTGGCACTCAGCTTTCTTTATGGTCCAACTCACATCCATACATGACAACTGGAAAAAAGAAAGGTTTGACTAGATGGATCTTTGTTGGCAAAGTAATGTCTCTGCTTTTTAATATGCTGTCTAGGTTGGTCATAGCTTTTCTTCTAAGGAGCAAGCGTCTTTTAATTTCATGGCTGCAGTTACCATCTGCAGTGATTTTGGAGTCCCGCCAAATTAAGTCTCTCACTGTTTCTGTCGTTTCCCCATCTATTTGCCATGAAGTGATAGGACCAGATGCCATGATCTTAGTTTTCTGAATGTTGAGTTTTAAGGCAGCTTTTTCAGTCTACTCTTTCACTTTCATCAAGAGATGAGGAAATACAGTGTTAGTGTTAACGGCTCAGTCCTGTGCGACTCTTCGTGACCCTATGGATTGTAGCCGACCAGGCTCCTCTGTCCATGAAATTGTCCAGGTAAGAACACTGGAGTGGGTAGCCATTTCCTTCTCCAGGGGATCTTCCTGACCCAGAGATGAAACCTGGGTCTCCTGCATTGCAGGCAGATTCTTTACTATTTGAGCCACCAGTATATATGTATTATTATTTCTTTAATTACATTTATGATATTGATATGAGCTATTGTTCAGGCCATAATAAAATTTCTCCACATGTTCCAGCACTGTCTCTTACAGTTTTTTATCTTATTTTTTGATCCAAGATCAAGTCAAAATCATATATTGCATTTAGTCATCATAGCTCTCTGGTTTTAAACATGTATCAAAGATTTTATTCAGCTCATTAATTAATGATAAAACCAATAAGATGTTAAAAGCAATTCAGATGAGAATTTAACACACTAAACAATGTATTTTCACAGTTCTGTGAGCAGAAATCATTTGCATAACTCTTGTATTTCTCTCAATTTTCTACAGTTTAACTTCTATAGGTTGTAAAAAACAAAAACAAACCCTGGTATTCATTTTCTGCTGCTTCTGACAAATTACCAGAAACTTGGCAGCTTAAAAACAACACAGACTGTCTTGTGGCTTAGTTGGAGGGCAAGTGTCCAAAATGGGTTTCAGTTGGTGAAATTAAGGTGTCAGCAGACCTATGTTCCTTCTTGGGGGAGGGGAGTCCATTTCTTTGCTTTTCTCCCACCTTCCAGGGGTCACCTGTGTTGTTTGGCTTCTCATCCCCTTCCTTCATCTTCAAAGCCAGTAAAGTCATCTTAGCTCTTCCATCTCCTTCAATCTAGAACAGTCCCCAGCCCGTTTTTGTTTTCCATAACATTGACACTTCTTGGAAAGTTCAGACCAGGTGTTGCTTTGCGGTGTCCTTCACTCGGGGTTTGTCTCTGTCCTGGGATTCCACGTGTCTGACAGGAGCACTACATAGGTGACATCGTCTTTAGCACGTCTCACCAAGGGACACAGACGCTCTCCCCCTTTGTGTTAACAAGTTCTCTGTGGGTAATACTTGTGCAAGGATGTCATTCAGATTTTAGTTGATGGCGCTGCAAAGAGCACACTAGAATTACTTTGAAGAGTTTAATTGGTTCGTCTCGTTTTGTGAGTTGTATGCTTTTCTTACTGATTTGTCAGTACACTTTTATTATGATTATTCCTTTTCTAACATTTAGTGAGCCATTAGTTATTAGCTACTAAACACTGTTTTGAAATCTATATAACGATTTTATGAACCAACCCCCCTTCATTTTACAGAAGAAACTGAAGATTAGAGAAATTAATGCTGGGTTTTGTATTTTGCAGATATTTGTCCCAGTTTGTTGTGTGCATCTTAAGATAGTCTATTTTGCTACACCGAGCTTTACATTTTATCATAGTAACAACTAGCAATTTATCCTGTTATAGTTTTTGCCTTTTGTGTTCTGTATAGAAGCATTAAGTGTTAAATCCATCAGGAATGAGTTTTGCTCAGATGCCATCTTATCACTAAGTAGGGTTAAGTTGCCAGATTTTGCATAAAGTAAGCATGGCCCAAATATTGTGTGGGATATACTTATACTAAAAAATGATCTGTTGTGTATCTGAAATTCAACTTTAACTTGATACATGCAGAGATTTGTATTTTTAGGATTTTCCAGGTGGCCAGTGCCAGCGCCAAGTCGCTTCAGTCGTGTCCGACTAGGCGCTAGTGGTAAAGAACCCACCTGCCAAAGCAGGAGATGTAAGTGAATTGTGTTTGATCCCTGGGTCGGGAAGATCCCCTGGGGAAGGAAGCAACCCACTCCAGTATTCTTGCATGGAGAATTCCATGGACAGAGGAGCCTGGTGGGCTACAGTCCATGGGGCTGCAAAGAGTCGGACACAACGGAAGTGACTTAGCACACATGCACACACACACGTTTTTGTTTGGTGACACTATCATTAAGGCTTTCCCTGATCACTTTATTTAAAATTGCAACTCTCACATCAGCCCTCCCCGCTCTTCTTTTTCTCCATAGCACTATACATAAACAGTGTACTTTATTTTTTTGTTGAGTGTCTTCAGTCTACCACTGGGATATAAAATCTGTGATGCCAGACATTTTTTAAACTTATAAATGTAGATTTAACATAATATTAGAAAAGGGCATGCATCATAAATATACCACTCAGTGAATTTCCTCAAAATGAGTACATCCGTATAACCACCTTCCGGGGGTGCCAGAATTTTTATTCTCAGTGGATTCTCAATGCCTAAAGTAGTACCTGACACATAGTAGGTGATCAGCAGATATATTTGTTGAATGAATCAGTGATGTAGCCTGGGAGGTAGACATCCAAAAGATTACTTTGTGTCCAAATAACTAGTGAGAGAATTTATTGATTATTTATTGCTTGGTCCTTATCCCCCTGAAAAGCATAGTTTTGATGAATTTGAATAGAATAGTTATTTAGCTACTGCCCTACTGTTGAACATTTTGGAGGCTTATGTTTTGGGTTTTTAAAATATATATCCTTAGACAAAGATGTGAAAGGGTAATATATACATACATATACTCTTAATATATGTATATATTACCCTTAAACAAGTTTAATGCATCTTTGTGTATTAAAAATTAATCCTCATTTCAGATTATTTTCATAGACTGGTTTCCTGAAAGAGATTTCTAGATCAAAGGGTATGCCGCTTTCATTCAGATAGAGCACCCACGACAGTCAGTGATCTGTCTGCTGAAAGTGGCACATGGAAAGGACTGACACCATGACTCTGTGTTCCTACTTCTGAGAAGAGCTAGCAGACCCGGTGGCCAGTGGCTGGTCACTTCTTTGATATCATTTTTCCTGGTTGGTAGGGTGTCGGAGATGCCTCGGGTCTGAATGCCAGCTCCCCTCCCTACACCAGCTGCAGGACTTGGGGCAAGTCGTTCAATAGATTGCCATTTTCTCTAGACCGTGATGGTAGCAGAGCCGGTGGGAGTATCACATGGGATGTAGTCTCAGGAGGTAGTAAGTGCAGTTCTAGGGCAGGTGGTCCCTGCTCCAAGCTCACCCAGTCCCTGGTCCAGATCACTTGGTAATGAGCTGACAGATGCGAGGCGATGACTTCACTTTGGCCTTGAAATACTTGTCTGGTGAATGAGGGTCAGGCTGTGAGCTTACAGGACAGGATTCCCACCGTCCCATTGTGACCACAGGGTGCAGGGACAGAGGAGCACTATCACCCTTCTGAGACAGATTGTCCTGACCAGTGAGAGCACGCCCTCTGAGCTGAGGCCACCCTCATTTTTCCTTGCTCGTGCATGATACTGACGTTGCTGTCACCTTTGCTGGAAAAAGTAGATACGGTGTTATCCTTGTCTCACACCAGTCAGCTCTTCCCAGGATTGCTCCTGTCCACAAAAAACTAACAGCTCTATGAGTATCCTGTGTGCATTGAGAGTGCAGTTGTTTGTGCAAACACTCCACATGGACATGACCTTTGCCATCTGGCTGCCAAGAAGAGGAGGACGGGTTTCTTCTCCCTTTTGGTACTCTTGCTCCACCAGACAGAGTGGGTCGTTTGTTCAGTTACTATTTATCATAAAGGACCTGTGCAATAGGGGACAACTCTTAAACTCCACTAAGGACCCCTGGCTCCAAAGGAGGGCGGATGGGATGCCCACATGTGGGGGTGGGGGTGGGGGCAGGCAATGCAAGTTGACATTTCTCTGCAGTTTCATTTAAACCATCCTCACACATTTGAAAAATCCCACATCCACTTTATTTTCATATTAAAACGTTTCCAATGACCAGATTAATTATTTAACTTTTCCTCCCTGTTCTCCAGTCGTGGGTAGTCATGGTTATTCAGTGACTGGCAGTCGTTGCCAGCCCCAGGCTCCTGGGAGCGGAGAGAAATAGCTGTGTTAGAGACCCTCTCCTGGAGAAGTACCGCCGGTGACATCAAGCGACTGCCGCACGCTGCTTGTCCTGAAGGACTTGCTGGGGTCTGTGTGCCCTGAGGACGGGCACAAAGGCCTGGATTGTGTGTTCACTCGGTTCCAGCTAGAGAGGCAGCATAAAATGCTTCAACTTGTACGAATTCAAAAGTACTTGTTGTGGAAATTGTTTTTTTCAGTAGTGAGACTGGTTTTACTTGTCACTCCACTCAGTGACATGAGTTTAAGCAAACTCGGACAAGGAAGCCTACAATCCCATGGGGTCCCAAAGAGTCAGACACGACTGAGCGACTGAACGACAGCCACCACCAGGCAGTGAAAGTGAGTCAGAGATGAAATGGGAGGCAGGGATATGCTTCTCCCACGAGAGTATCCATTCTCACGTTCCTCCTGGAGGGTAGACTCCTGCCGATTAGAGATTAAGTGCGCTCACCTGCGTGTGTTGAGTAACCTTGTCCTCATGTGCCAGCCATCCCTTCCCCTGGGTGTGCAAGAGGTGCAACAGTGGGGTGCTCTGACACTGGAGGGGAAAACAGCCACGTCTGATGCTGCTGTGACACCTCCAAAGGGAATTTTCAAGGGTAACTTCGACTCAGCGGGGCTTTCACCTTTAGCCTCCCTGCCTGTCTGCTCCAGGTGTACACACTGTGGCAACTCCACCGCATTAACTGCTTTCCCTGAAATGACCTGTGGGCAGCACCTCGGCTCCAGGACAAGGAAGCAGCTGTCCAGAGAGGTGAAGTGGGGGCCCCGTGGCAGGACTTTCCATCCCCAGGGCACATATGCTTACTCATTCCACTGTGCCTTCATGCTCCTACAGTTGTATTACCATCTTTTCAACCATGAATCACTTACAAAAATTTTTTTTTCTTTTTTAATTTAAATAATCCCAACAGAGAGTTCCCTAGCAGTCGAGTGGCTAGGACTCTGTGCTTTTACTGCCATGGCCCGGCTTCAATCACTGGTCAGGGAACTAAGATCCTGCAAACTGTAAAAAAAAAAAAAAAAAAGTCTCAGCAGCATTTAGTCCAGGCTTGCAGAGAACCAAGTACAGGGTCTGCCTGTGCTCTTTGTGGCAACAGCAGCGAACCCTGCTGCGTTCCGGTCTGAGCTGGAGAAGAACGAGCTGCGATCGTGTGGGTTTTGTGCCCCGTCCGTGACTTTCTGGCCGCACTCAGGTAGCTGCTCCCTGTTGGGTGTGTCCGGTTCCCTGCCACCCCCCTCCCCCCCGCCCCTTGTGGGGCGAGTGTATGCCTGGAGCTTGGGAGAAGGCATGACGCAGCATTCCAGCCGCCCTCTGGGGATCCTCACTGCTCCCGCTTTAATAAAATGTGGCAGGTTGCCTGGCAACCCGGGAGCTGGTGGGAATTTTTTTCCTACCTACTTTACCAAAAAGCCCTCTATCAGCTCTTGGCTGAACCACTCAGGAGGGAGTAGGAGATAAACTTCGCTCGCAAGCCAACTTTCTCCTTTCTTTTTCCCGTCTCTGCCTGCATCTTAATATTCGCTAACTCTTCTGTTCTTTTCTATCATTTAAAGGTAGAAGCTGGAGAGTTTGACTCCCAAATCAAATCCTGAGGGGGATTCGTTACTGAAAACATGTTCCTTTTTACATTAGTCACAGTGACTTGTTTTGTGAGTCAGACTCGAGGACTGTTTCACCCTGTTGTATGTAGCGATGCACCTCTGCTAATTTTTTTTTTTTTTTGCATTAAAAAAATTTTATTTATTTTAATTGGAGGCTTGATTTGGTTTTGACAGAAGAATCCAGTTGAAGCCGTAAAAGCAAGCATGGTTTGTGCGTTTCCTGTTGGTGAAGGCCTCTAACTGCTCCCTCCCCTAACCTGGAGAGGGAGCAGTCTGTGAGTGTACCGCAGAACCGTGGTTTGTGGAGCTTTGCAGCTCTGTCCCATTCAAGTTGCCATCAGATACTCATATATTTTCTTCATTGAAATCATAGTGTAATGCTATGCAAAGGCAGGATAAGTAAATTCATTCATGACACTTAAGTTTACGTGCTTTAAAATGAGACTTTGCTTACATTAGAGGCAGTAGATGTGGGCCTGCAGAGCTGTAATTTAAAGGGTGATAAATATTTTTCTAGGGAAAAATTAATGTAGAGAGCACTTTAAAGTCCCTGAACGCTCCATTATCAGTCAGAAAGCAGTCTGTGTTCCACTCTACCAATACAGGCCTTGCAAAAGTTGTTTTTCAATTTCCTAATTTGTGTTAAGCATTTTGACATTGCCGGAAACTCTTGGGCCGTTGGAAATTTTAAGGTGTAATGTCATAAAATATTCCAGAATACTTTAAAACTTAGCAGTATCACAGTTGCCACTGTATTCGTTGTTGTTTTTGTTTTTTTTTTTAACGTAAGTGCTTTAAAATGTAGCACTTGACTCTTTTTCTAACCAGTTGATTTTCCATCGGATGTTCAAACACACAAAAAGTTCTACATTTACATCTCCTTCGGATATAGAAAACAAAATGATTGTTCAGAATAATGTAGAGATCTTAATAACTTGAGACAGGAAAGCTAACCAGTGCCAATATCACATTTTAAAAGAAAAAAAGCCTTCCTTACTCTCTTGCTGGCCAAGAATTTCAGTTTCTTTAAATGTTCAGGAAGGGCTTCCCTGGTGGCTCAGACAGTAAAGAATCTGCCAACAACGCAGGAGACCTGGGTTCGATCCCTGGACTAGGAAATGGCTACCTACTCCAGTATTCTTGCCTGGAACATTCCATGGACAGAGGAGCCTGGTGGACTGTAGTCCATGGGGTTGCAGAGTTACACACGACGGAGCGACTAACACCTTCGCTTTAAACATGCAGGAGTCATGAAGAGCTTGTTATTTCTCTGAATTTGCAAGTTGCTGCTTTCAGAAAGCAACTCCTCCCCAAATGGGAGAAGCTCAGTCTGGCTGGCTCGCAGGCAGGCGCGCTCTCCCCGTCCCCTTCCTCTTCACATCCCTCTCTTTCTCGTCTCTGTCCTTTCCTTCCTTCCCCTGCCCTCCTGTACATGTATGTGTTTGACCCTGAGCTGCTTCACCTGTTTCTGTTAGCTTAGCATCTTCCTGTCAGACCTGAATGCTGCCTGTAGGCCTGACCCCTGATGTCAGGAACCTCTGCCTCCTGTAACAGCAATACAAACTTAAGGATGAAGAAAGTAAAAGAGGTGGAATAGCCTTCCTAAAATCCTGACGTCTACAGGAAAATGGTTGGGTGACTTAAAGGGAGGAAAATACAGTCCGTCTCCTGCATACGAACCTTCGAGTTGCAGGCTTTTCAAAGACTTGAACGTGGACTCGCATGTCCAGTTACGTCAGGCGTGAGTGAGACTGCAGCTCGCGCTCCATCTGCTGCTGCTGACGACCCGTCAGCCCTGCCGTCTCCACCTCCTCTCCCTCTTCCAGTCTGTGAGTCCTCTTGCCTGTTCACTCGATGCCAGTCCTTGTATACCAGCTGCTGGACTGTTCTAGGTTCTGAGTTGTAAGATTAAAGTGTTTTATTTTTGTGTGTTTGTTTTTTAATGTATTATTTGTGTGAAAGTATTATAAACCTATTACAGTATAGTATTATATAGCCAATTGTGTTAGTTGGGTTCGTGGGCTAACCTTGTTGGACTTAGGAACAAATTGGACTAACACATGCGTTTTTGGAATGACTTACCAGTCAGTGTAGAATGAATGTGTTAAATGCCAAGCTGGAATGGGACTTTAAAACCAAAGTAATTCTCGCTCAGTTTTGTGCTGCCCCTTTGGGCTGATTGGTGAACTGTAGGGTTTTAACCGACAGAACCTATCAGTGGAAAAAAATCAGTCGTTGGGCAGATAGTCTCAGCAAAGGCAAAGAGTAAAATTGATGTGGAAAATAAGGCTAGCTTTATCATTTGTGGTTTTTTTCCCCATTGGCGAAGCATGCGATTCTCTCTCTATACGCTCTTGACGTCAGACATTGCCAGTTATACCAAATACATTGCATGGTCCCAAGGCAGCCTGTGGTCTAAAGAGCAGATTCCATTCGTTTTGTTGTGAATCAGTTCTCCCTGCATAGAGACTGGACCCTAGCATAGCACAGCAGCTGGCATACAAGGACTGGCATCGAGTGAACAGGTAAGAAGAGTTACTGCCAGTGAGGGCTCTGTGCAGGCCCCGGGGCCACAGGCCTGAGTGTTAGAGCAGGTCGTCTTGGCATTTTTTTCCTGATCTTTTTGGTGGTGACAGGTCATATATGGGGTGTCCTGAAAACACTGAAGAGGCAAGTCACATCTGATGGGGATTTCAGAGGGTTCCACATCTGTAGGTGGATTGCAGTGGTGGGGGCGAGGGGGCTAGAAGGGAAGAAGGCAGGACGAGGAAGAGGACTTGTTTATGGGTGGC
Organism: Cephalophus harveyi; assembly: GCA_006410635.1. Lineage (NCBI taxonomy): Eukaryota > Metazoa > Chordata > Mammalia > Artiodactyla > Bovidae > Cephalophus > Cephalophus harveyi. The sequence goes on along the minus strand of SJYT01000981.1, from coordinate 274,908 downwards.
ATCACGATGCCCTCGGGAGAACCCTGAGAGGTTCCAGACCAGTAGCGCGGCAAGGAAGGGTTAACGGGAACCATACACGGAATTGCCCTGTGTACACTTTATACGGCATTTCTATGACTCCTTTCTGGGTTGGGAGAGGCCCCTTTGGGGAACAGATGCCCTCCCTCCCAGGGGTAATGACTCACCCTGCAGGTGAGCCAGCTCAGCCCTGCCTGCAGATAAGGGCCTGTCATTTTCATTCTCTCCCTCCTTCCCTCCTGGGTTTCACTTGGTTAATGAATAAGCTGAGTCACGAGGTGTAAGTAAATTCTTTTATCAAATGAAAACCACATCAAAACAGCCACAGAGAGACATGTAGTGGAAGTGTAAATATTGCGGCTCAGCATCTCCCACAGTATCTGGTTGGCTTATACACAAACAGACTTTTAAGCTTTTCAACTGTGGAAACCTTTAAATCTGAAAATGTGCTGCTCTGTCAGGCTTTCTGTAAACATGGTCTTGGGACGTAAAGAAAAGATGGTGCATTTATGTGTTATCACAATAGCGGTAATATTGTGGCAGATTTAATGCTTCATAAAGTGCTCAAACTGCCAAGGTCAATAGTCCAAAAGTATTGTCCTGCTGTACGTGGGGGACATTTCTATTTGGTGTATGTTTGCATCTGGCATCTGAAACATCACCAGAGAGAGCTAGTGAACCCTGCTAACTCCAGCTGCACACCCAACCACTGCCTCCACCCAGCAGTTCAGTTACACACCAACTCTGGCTGGTGAATAGGTTGTGTCCTAAAAGTCCTTTTGTTGATTAACCTTTTAGAACACAAAGCGCATTGTCTCACAGAAATGCCACTTTGAATGGTGGGTGTCAATGAGCTGTGGCTTGTTTCAAACTTCGGGTCAGGAAATCAGTGCTAGTTGACACCAGAATTTAAAAAGAAGGGAGAAAAGAAACAGTAGGAAGCATCAGAGTGGGTTGGGTAGAAAAGGTAGGTCTCCTTTGGTGATACGGTTGCAATTTAAGACGTGCTGCACACTGTATGCCTTTAGACTGTGAAGGCGCCCTTGTCGGAGGAGGTTGTGTCAGCAGTGGGTTAAAACTGGCTGTTCACCACCACTCAGCACTGTGATGTCAGGCAGGGGACTTAACCCATCTGCATCTCTTGTTTGGTCATATTCAAAATAGGGCTGTTTTGTAGAGGATAGGATTAGAGATGAAAGAGTCTATGTTAAGGTTAATATATTAGGGTATTATGGACTGTACAGTAATCTATTAGGACTCGAGCTCATATAGCATCTGGAACATGGTAACCCCTCTGTAAACCACGATTATTATTTATTTGTACTCCTCTGTGATATGTGCAGGCCTTAAAAACACTGTTATAAAAAAAATAGTATAACTAAAAACATGTACTGTTTAGTTTTCCCTAGAGTGCAATTTATTCAGTGTTCCTGACATTTAGGATCTGCCATTTCGCACATTCTAGGAGATCTTTGATTTTTACTTTGAATTATTCCTGTGTAGTTGAGACATCAACCTTAATTTTTTCCCAAGAAGTGTGAAGAATGTTACAAATTACCTTAGCTCTTTCAGCTGTCTGTCAAGTTTGTCAGGACTGCTAAGCATGGAATTACTTCCTAACTTCCTAAGTGTTTTATCTTTAAAAAAATTTTTTTCTCTCTCTCTCTCTTTTTAAATGACTCTCAATTCTAAACTTTTTTGGAACTCCACCTGCTTCTGTTTGACTCCATCATAAAATCGTCATTTTCTTGGCCCTCTGCAGGTTACTCAACCTCTTTCAGCTTCTGTTTTTGTGTCTGTGAAAACGAGCTCCTGCCCACCTTGCGGGATTGCTTTGAGGACAGAAAGAGCGTGGGACAGTTGGTTACCCTGCACAGAAGGCCACTGTCTCTGGTTGGATGCTTGTCACAGCACTGTGGCCTCTCCTGCCCCTCTGTCCTTCCAGCCTCAGCCCCGGGGCACCCAGGGAGACCCCCTCCCTCCACCCAGGAAACCGCCAGCTTCCGGGTGGGGCTTCCTACCCCGGCTTCACAAAGCTCTAACCCACTCCTCCCTCCACTCAGAAGTGGGGCCCCCACAGATGCTCTGGCCGCCCCCCCCTCCAGGCCTCACATGGGCCCATATCCTCAGGCCCACCCGCAGCTTCTTTCCAACACCCCAAAAACCTGCCGAATCCTTTGCATCTTTTCAAAAGGACTCCTGATCCCAGTGCCCTTTGCTCTCAATGACTCCTTCCCTTTTGCAAGTCCCAGGAGTCTGCATCACCCTCGCCATCTGCCCTCTGCTTCAGCTGTGGTCCCTGGTGACCTCTGTATCCTGAAGCCCCAGGGCCCTGTCCTCCTCCCTGGTCCCCAGCACACTGACCGTTCTTCCCTTCTGGGCCCCGCAGCCCCGAACTTCCTAGGTTAGTCCCCCTCCCCTTGGGGCCCTGCTCCTCCCGTCTATAAGGTGAGTGAGTGAGTGTCGCTGTTTCTCAGTGTCCCACTGGGACTTCTTTTCTCACTCCACGCCTTCTCCATTCCTCCTGTTTTCCCTGTTGATCGCAGTGACCTTGTAGACACATATCAGCTCACACTTGTACCCCCTCCAGGTGACTGAAGCCAGACTGTGGGTCCCGCTGCGCGTGGCGTGGGGTGCCCATCACCCGGGTTCACTGCAGGTCCTCCCCACTCCCTCTGCAGTCTCCACTGTTAATGTCGTGTTTCAGTTCCTCTGTCTAGACCGTGTCTCCACATCAGGTCGGTTGCTCCGTGCTCCTCCTGCCTGGAACGCCCTTCCCCATCCCCAGTGTCTTTTACTGTCTGCTCTCTCACCTTCAGTCTCAGGAAAACCCGAGCATCTTTTCCTTAGAGAAACGGTCCCTGTGTCCCAGGCTTGCCCAGCCAGCACTCCACTGGAAACTCCAGAGCGCTTTTCTAACCCTCACCACATGTGGGGCTCTGTGCCCTGTCCTGCCCTCCCAGCAAATACAAAGACCGGATCTCCGATTCAGCCCCAGTGGCCCAGGCGTAGAAGATGATGTGTTTGTTCATCAGTGAATGGATAGATGAATAAATGAACAAGTGAGAGTTTAGTGACTGTATTCACGCACAGGTGGAAGGGTGAATAAATGAACAAGCAGGAGCTAAATATGTTTGTTTGTAAAGCAGTCAGCAGAGTGCTTATATGTAGTAAGCACTCAATAAAGGGTGGCTTTATTTATTTTTAATTGACTTTTCAGCTAGGAACCATGAAAAGAAAAGAACCTCCCCTCCCCCCCCTGTCTCTTATACACATCTTCTGCAGTCCATGGGGTCGCTAAGAGTCTGACATGACTGAGCGACTTCACTTTGACTTTTCACTTTCATGCATTGGAGAAGGAAATGGCAACCCACTCCAGTGTTCTTGCCTGGAGAATCCCAGGGACGGGGGAGCCTGGTGGGCTGCCGTCTATGGGTCGCACAGAGTCGGACACGACTGAAGCGACTTAGCAGCAGCAGCAGCAGCAGAGCCCTGCCTCCGCGGTGCTCCCCTGCCAGTCCGTTCCTTTCCTTTCCTCCTCCTCCAGATTGTGAGCTTCTTTTGTGAGGGGATTATCTGTCCCCTTCCATCATGCCCTGGTGCCTGACACAGAACCTGGAGCTGGTGTTTGTGGAGTGAATGAATGAGGTGCATGTTTCAGAAGTTAAATTAATTGACTAAATTTGGTTGCTTCAGTTTTTTAAAATTATGGTTCAGACTTTCTGATTTCACACTAGTCCTGTATAGTTGATGTATGGGTTCCCATATAATCTATTTTATTTTCATATTTTTTTTTTGCATGGTAAAGACCCCAGTTCTAGACGATAGTGCTATTGCATAAGCTGCTGCAGACTTGGGTGTGTGAGGCCCCCTCACTTCCAGCCCCCTACGTGTGATGAGCTGCAGCTTGCTGAATCTGTGTCTCTGTAGGATGCTTTAGACACAGTTCTTTTAGTCTGAACTCTGATTTATCCACAGTAGCCTCATTAATTAAGCAGCTGCTGTGTGGTAGACCCTGTGCTAAGAGCGCTGCCCTTCCTAATAGCTTTCTGAGATGGGTAAATGGGCCCCATTTGACGGATAGAGAGAGGGAAGCCCAGGGACACCCGGTGACTTGCCTCAGGCAAGTAAAGATTTGGGCAGAATTTGAACCCAGGCCTCTGCGGCCTCAGAACCTGTGGTTTTTCCCACTTGACTTCATGGCCTCCCTCTGTGTAGATTTCAAATAAATGTCGCCATATCTACACGTCAGCATTCGTTGGGTTTGTGGAGAGTGTTTTCTTCTCCACTTCCTTGGCCTTCATTACAGACCGTGAGGTGAAAGGTGCTGTGGAAGCCACGGGCAGAATGAGGGGGTGACGTGGAGGAGCACAGAGCAGGCGGGCTCGTGGGTGGCGGAACCAGGACGGGGCCCACTTCCTCTCTGGTGCCTGTCGAGTTTTGATGGGTCTCCCAGTGCGCGCCCTCACGGTGCCGAGGACCCAGTGGGGTGGGGTGCAAGCCCGGTTCTGTGAGCACTCAGCTGCTCTTTCTCTCACACTCTGCCCTTCACATCTTTTCAAGCATCGTGACCTGAGCCTGCTTCCCTGGCCCTAGTCCATTTCTTTCCTGAGTGTCTCATGTCGGGTGCTGTGATGGGGGCTGGGGGAAAGCAGAGGTGGATGAAACCGGTGCCCCTCTGCTTCTTTTTTTTTTTTTTTTAATATTTATCTATTTAATTGGTTGTGCTAGGTCTTAGTTGTGACGTCCAGGGTGTAGTTCCCTGACCAGGAATCAAACCCAGGAGCCCTATGTTGGGAGTGGGGAGCCTTAGTGACTGGACCACGAGGAGAGACCGACTACCAGCCCCTGTCCCCGCCTCTTACTCCATTATGTCTTCTGTTACAGGGCTTGCATCTTTTTCACGTGCCTTAGTATTCATTCTTTAGCCTTAGTACTTTATTTTTTATTCTGTTTCATTTTTTTTTTTTGGCTGCACCACAAGGCTTGTGGGATCTTCGTGTCCCAACTAGGGATCGAACGCAGACTCTCAGCAGTGGAAGCGTGGAGTCCTAACCACTGGACAGCCAGGGAAGTCCCTAGCCTTAGTGTTTTAAAAGCAAGCAAACAAATAGAAACCCTTCATTGGGTGAGTAGGCACTGCGTGAGGAACAACAGACAAGGAATCACGGGTTCTGGGTCCTGACCCTGTGTCCGGGGCAGGTGTGTTGGCCTCGCCGAGGCTGCTGAAAGGGCCATCACCATCCGTTTCCCGGTGTTGCTGTGAAGCTCACGGGTGGTGACGTGCGTGGGCTGCCACTGCCCAGCGAGCCAGCCCTTCAGAGTCAGAGTTCACTCCTCTTGTGTCCAGCCCAGGACTTTTTGTCCCCTGAATCAGCCTTCATCATGGAGCTTTTAACTGAAGATGTGAATATGTGTCCTGGTTCTGGCTTTCTTCTCTTGAAACAAGCTGCCAACAGATGTAAAAGCTGTGCTTCTTCCCTCCCTCCATAATCTTCATTTAAATTCCTGCCAGAGTACCATGGGAGAACCCAGGCGCTACACATGAGTCAAGTACTGTCCCTTCCCTCACAGAGCGCCTGGCCCCATTGGGAACACACGTGGGAAGAAGTCAGAGTTGAGGGAGGGCTGCACTGAGTTAAATGCCCTGACATCCTCTCGCAGGCTGGCACTTTATCTTGAAGACTCTGCAGGGTTTTATAGACGAGAATGGACTGGCAAGGGTAAAGCAGGGCTGTTTGTGTCCTGGGCGACTGCCCACTCTCACCTGTTGGACACCCTGGAAATAGCTGTTCTGCACATGCTTCTGACAGAGCGCCAAGCCCTGCGAGCGCCTTGTCTCCCTGCTTCCTTAGATGGGTTGAACGTAGGCAAATGTTCCTGCTGACCATTATTAGGGTTGAGTGTTTTTGTAAAGGCCTTCCCAGGTGGCTCAGTGGTAAAGAACCTCCCTGCCAATGCAGGAGACAAAGGAGATGTGGGTTCGATCCCTGGGTCAGGAAGATCCCCTGGAGAAGGAAATGGCTACCCACTCAGTATTCTTGCTGGAGAATCCCATGGACAGAGGAGCCTGGCAGGCTACAGTCCATAGGGTTGCAAAGACTAGGACATGACTGAGCTTGCACACACTTTTTTTTATAAAGTTGGCTGTCTCCTTGAGAACCCAAGGTAAAGCCGTCCATTCTCTCTCTGGTAAAAGTGGGGAAATGGTCATGCTTCTGAACACCCAAACTGGATCCAGTCGTGTAGAACACGAGAAAACTCAATCCGATATGTTCTCATGTAAATAAGCAAGCAAACACAAAGCAGCGTCGGGTGCCCTCCTGGTGCGGGTTGAAAGCCCGGAATGAGGACACAGTGGTGCAGGGCCCCAGGCTGGCGGCTGAGGGAGGGGTCAGGAGAGGCCGTGAAGGGCATCGGAAGTGGGCACCGTCAAGGATTAAAGCACACGTTGGCGGGTGGGGCAGAGGGTCTGGGCCTGCAAAGCTGGCAGAGGTCACTCTCAGCACACGTCACTTCTGGTGCGAGGTGAACATACCTGGTTATCACAGAGAGATCCTTCTGCTTGTACACAACTCTGTTGTATGGAGAGGTGGCCGGACTCTGAGGCTCTCGCAGACAGAGGCGCCTGCCTGTGTTAACTCCAAATGACATGGTCTGGGACCCTTCCAGTGCACATGGTGTCATGAAAAGAATGCAGCGTTGGTTTGGATCCCAAAACTTGTCATCTTTGGGACCTTGAACCCATCACTTCTTCTGAGCTTCAGTGTCGTTATCTGTAAAGTCAGGATAGTCCTTACAGGATTTTTCCGTACCTGGCAGAATAAGTAACCAGTAAATAGTTCCCTTTCTCGTAACTATCGGATGGATAAGCATATAGGTAATTCCCTTAGAAACTGACTGAGAACCTAATGTTGGCTGAGGGTAGCCACTGCAGAAAACTCAGGGCTGATGGTGCTTTCGAAGTTTTCTGATGTTCCCCCCCGCCGCCCCCTCCTAGCCATTGCTGCAATAAAATGATTGCAGCAGCTTGATAACAGGCTTCATAAGTGTCCTCAGCTTCCCCGGGGAAGGTCTGAGAGGCCTGGTGTGTCAGCACCCCCGTGCTTGTCTACAGCACTCCAACTATTCAGGGACACCTCCTTATCATCGGAGACAATGAAACTGGAGAAACTCTTACCTCCTACAAGAGACCTTCAAACTTGGTCTCAGAAAGGGTCCTTAGGGGTTGGACCAAGTATACAAGAGAAAACCTAACCGATTTGTTTACAATGTAGTGAACCTCTGTGAAACCACTACTCAACCAGCAGAGCTAAAATACCATTAATAAATTATGACAAGAATCTGTTGTTCCTCCACATCCCAAACCCCTGATTCCTGGTGGGGGAGCGCGGAGATGGGGAACCACTCTCATAAAAGTCGTATTGATCCTTTTCTTGCTTTTTGGATGCTCTGTGCCCCTCTAGCCCTCAGACTCACTCTCGCTCTCTCCTCTTTCCCCTCTGTCTCCTGTTCCCCTTGCCTTCCCCCCGCTCCTTCTCCCTCTACAAATCTACAAAATGACACCTTATTTAAGTGCTCGTAATTTGCCTTTCCCTGAGGTTGAGCAACTCCTTTATATAATTATTGGCATTTTATGCTCCCTTTTCTGTGAAATGACTGGGCGTGCTTTTTGTGTCTTTTGCCCATTTTTCTGTTGGGTCCTCTCTTACTGATTTGTAGGCATTTTTATGTATTCTGGTGCTAATCCTCCATCAGTCGCACATGTTAGAAATATTGTCTTTGCCCTCTTCAGAGTATCTTCTGACGGACACAAGTTTTCATATTAATGTAGCCAAACTTATTGATCTTTTCTTTATGCTTAACGTTTTTTTGTATCTTCGTAAATTCTTTCCTACTTCAAGCTCAGGAAGAGATATTCACTTCTATTTTCTTTTCAAGTTTTCAAAGTTTGCTTTTGACATTTAAGTGCTTCATCCATCTGGAGTTGATTTTTTTGGCCTGGTGTGAGTAAGAATCCAGTTTTTTTTCTTTTTTCCCCGTGGATAAACAGTTTTTCCAACTTTTCCTTTTGCATTCTGTCATGCTGCCTCTGTCAGGTATCAGAGTTTCATAGATGCCTAGATCTGTTTGTAGGCTCTCCTCTACCATTCGTCAGTTTGTTTATCTCTGTACCATTACAGCACTGTCTTAAGTACTACAGGTTTACAATAAGCTTTTGAGCTAGCCAGGGAAGTCCCCCTTTCTTACTCTTTTTCAGAAATGTTTGGGCTATTATTGGCCCATTTGTCTTCCATTTAAAATTTGGAATCGTAACTTTCAAATTCTACAGAATGATTGAGATGTAATTTATATACCATGAAATACACATCCACTGTTCTATTGGCCAGGTCTTTGTTTTAACAAACGCACACCATCGTGTAACCTCCACCACAGTCAAGACACAGAAGGCAGTTGCATCACTCCCAGAATTCCCTCGCCTCCTTGCTGGTTGGCCTCATCCCCCCCAGTCCCTGGCTACCTCTGCTCAGTGTTCTGCTGAGATTTTTCTTAATCTCTTTAAAATTTTTTTCAATGTTTTTATTAAAATGGAATTTTAAAAATTGGAATTGCATCACATCCATAGATCAATTTAGGAAGGTCTCTAAGTCTTACGTTAAGTCTTCTTGTGAACGTAATGTAGCTCTCGACCTAGTTAGAGCGATCTTTTGCTTGATTATAGTGGAAGGTTCTACATTTTTAGGAAAAAAAAAAATCTAAACATTGTAAGTAGTTCTTTAAAAGTCCTCTTCAAGGAAGTATTTTATGAGATAATCCTCAATGTAAATGGACACAGAAATACACAAATATATGTCAGACTTGTGGCAATGTTATATTTTTTAAAAAGCTCACATATTGGTTCCAAACCAGCTTTATCACTCGCTCTACAAGACTATAAGCAGATATGCGTGGCCCCTCGAATGTTCAGCCTCTTTATCTGTGTGATGACTAGAACGTCTCTTCCCTATGGGGTGGTTGTGAAGATTAAATGCTTCGAGACAGGGCACCCGGCTCAGCGAAGCTGTGGGTGGGTGAAGTCTGCAAGAGAGGAGGTGCTCTTGTTCAACCACAGGGAGCTGGGGAGGGCCCTCACCGTGTTTGGTTTCACAGCGGCTTCAACAGAGTGGCATGGCCGAAAGATGGCCTTGAAGCATTTCCCTGACAAATTTGGAAAAGGTTAGTGTTACCAAGCCTCCTGCTCCACGCCGCTTCTGACAGGCGAGCTGGAATCACTGAAGGACGCAGCTGACAGCCAATTCATTTTGCTGATTCATCCATTAGAGGGGTGGCTCTGCGCCAGAGCTGGCTTCCAGATTAAAGGCCGAGAGCTGCAAAGCTGCTGGGACTTGAAGGAATGCTGGTAAATTATTGCCATGTGAAGGCCAGCAGTGAAAAGGGGATTGTTATTTGTTTCCCCCTTTAAGCGCTCCTCGTTCCAAATGTGCTCAGATAAATTCCCCATCATGATCAGGGAGCTTTTGAAGCATTTACCCGTGGGGCTGGGACCCAAATTACTGGAAACAGTCGGATGCTGTTAAGTAGATCATCTTGGCTCCTTTATGACCTTATCATCACCTTTGCTTCCATGGGGAATGTTGACTCAAGCCTCCTCTTTGACTTGGTAGTCCAAACTAAACTCGAGAGAGGTATTGCAGCATATGTCTTCTCTTAGGGACACGCTTCAAAATAAACCTGCCTGAGTAAGGAGTGGAACCTAAAGAGGAAAATCCAGCAGATGCTCACTTGCCAATAAGCAAGTACAGAATCAGCATGTAGAATCTGTGGGTTCACATTATCCATAGCACTGAGAGGTGAACTGTTATATAGTAGGTAGTCTCAGGCTTCCTTAACTCTGCGTAAAGCTTGTGTGGGAGAAGGTGGGCTCTAGAGATGGAGACGGTGTCTTGTTCTACCAGATGTCTAGCATGGTCCCTGGGACCAATTGCTTAGCGAGCAATTGCTTAGTGAGCAATTGCTGGGTGGAGGCATGGATGGATGATGTTGGTTGGATGTACAGATTGGGAGGCAGTTAGATGAACGAGCTGAGAAAGTCAGACGTGCAGTCCTTTGGAAGCTAGAGAAGTAACTGTCCCAAGGAATAGGATTTTCAGCAAAGTATACTGTTTCTGCAGTTCTCTGATCTGAGTGACTTTGGTCGATAGCATATCTGCAGAACTGATTGCTTTCTGTTTATCTCCTTGTGAGTGAGTCAGAGCATGCTGTTTTGAGCTCACATTTCACTAACTCACTCTACTCCCTTGGGACAGTGTGAAAGTTCTTTAATACCGTTAGGGTTTGTTCCTCCCCCCCACCCTACCCCTCTTTAACTCTAGAGTGAATATTTGAAAAGTACAGCAAACTTCTTAATTTAAGAAAAAATACTTTAAAGAGTGGGAGTCTTTCCTTATTTTTCTTCTTGTTGTTTTATTTTGCTTTTGCTCTTCAGATGGCTAAGCATTTAAGGCATGACATTCTATAAACTACTATTGTGCTGAGGAGTTTTAGGCAAATCCAGTCTGTTTGGAGTGAAGCTGGGTGCGTCAGATATGCAGGGGGTATCTGCGTCTCATCTAGGTGTCTTGTCCCTGCGGTTCAAGGTCCCTGGAGTACTGGAGTCCCTTGTCCAGTTCTGATGTGTCCATCATCACTTGCTACATTCATTCACATAATATTTACTGGGAACTACTCTATGTGGCTCAGACAGTAAGGAATCCACCTGCAACTCAGGAGACCTCTGTTCAATCCCTGGGTCAGGAAGATTCCCTGGAGAAGGGCATGGCAACCCACTCCAGTATTCTTGCCTGGAGAACTCCCATGGACAGAGGAGCCTGGTGGGCTACAGTCCATGGGATTGCAAAGAGTCAGACATGATTGAGCAACTAACATCCACTTCCTTCACTCTGTACCAAGAAGTCACTGAAAATAGGTACACAGACTATTTCAGACATCATGGTGCTTTTCCAGCAGCATAGGTCCCAGGTCTGCTCCCGCAGCTCCCTGCCAGCACGGCCTAGCCCTTACTGTCTCGCTGCTAGTGGGGTTAATAACCAGTGGACGGGGAATGTTTGCTCACACTGCAGAAACCAGAGCAGCACAAGGGGCTCATCCATATGGTTTTTGTGGGTCCTCACTCCCAGGCCACTGCCGTGTTCCAGCCCCCAGCCTCCAAGAAAGAGGCAGGAAGACAGTCCTGGCCTTATCACCCATTAACACCAAAAAGGGAACAAGCTCTGGCTCTCAAGAACTCCTGCCAGAAGCACATTACAGAGAATTAACAGGCGCTAAGGAGAGAAAGAGAAGAGGCAGGTCTCAAATATTGTGGGACTGTCTTGTATCTGCAGAGTCCAAAGGGAAGCAAAGAACTTTGAGAAGGGCCCTGGCCTTAGGGTCCAAGCAGCCTGGCTTTCCTCCCTGCCGCTGGTGCAGTGTGGCCTGCTTACTTATAATCAGCAAAGGTGACTTCTCCCTTGGAAGTGTGCTGTGAAGGTTAGAAGTCACGCATGCAGAGCACCAGGCACAGGTGTGCAGTAGACCTACGGGGATCAACACTGCTGTCCAGATTGCTTTTCTTGTCATCTTTATTTTCACAACAGTTTTCCCTTGGCAGTTTGGTTTTGTTTTTCATTTTCTTACTCTGAAAATGAGTACTTTTCAGGCAGTAATGTTACCTGCAGATATTCTGAAAATTAATGTCTTGCTTACATCCTTCTGGTTCTTTATAGTTTATAGAGCACTTTCACACTGTAAGGGAGGCTGGGGAGCAGGACTCTCTTCTCCAGGTGAGGAGACTCAGACGGGGAGAGCCGTGGGATGTTCCCAAAGCCATCCGGCTTCTAAATGTCAGACCTGACCTCAGGGTTCCTTTGATGACCTCAAGCCACTTTTCCAACATCCTGGGGCCAGGCCAGACCCTTTGTTAAGGATTTGTTCTTTTCCTTGTAGCTGTCAATACCAGCAAGTATGCAGAGAGCTATCGCATCCAGACCTATGCTGACTATGTCGGGAAAAAGCGAGAGGAGAAGCAGATGAAGAGAAAGTGGACAGAAGATAGTTGGAAGGAGGTTGAGCCAAAGCGGCTAAACACGCAGTGCGTCTCCTACGGTTTGCAGAATCATCATTACCACGCCAACAGGTAAGAGTTCTTGGCTGTTGATTTGAAGAGCTTTGCGTCGTCCTAGCAAAGATCTTATTTGTTTCTTGTGGGACTAAGAGTAGTAAATCTGACTTGTGAGAAAGACTTTTTCTGACTTTTCACATAATATCAGAAGTTACTACTCCCTTAATTCCTTCTGTGCTGTATAGACCATTTCAGCTAACACCCACAAAACCCCAGTAGGGCAGAAAAGGAGATATATCTTATTCCCATCTTAGGGGTGAAGAAACAGGGGCTCCGTGACTTGGCCACCACTCAGTGAGTGAGCTGGGGTCAGAGCTGAACTCTCCCACATCGGACCTCTTCCTCTCCCCAGACTGCCACGGTGCTTCTGGCTGAGCTTCTGAGCCCCTTCCTTTGTCCCACGTAGACACCGAACCCCATGCCCGCTGTGGAAGGAGAACTTGACACACGCTTGCGTTACTTATCTGTAATCCTATAGTACTTTCAGAGGATGAATACTGGCGACATTTTAGGATCTTTGTGAAACTATAAAACATTAATACCATAGAAAGTGGTGGTGGGGGAGAAGGGGGAGTTCAGTGTAGAAAATTATAAAGATGAGAAAAGTGAATCAGCAAAGAAAAAATTAGCCATAATCCCACCTCCCAGAAGCAATCTCTGTTAATATTTTGGATTGCCTTCCATACTTTTAAAATGGTTTTTAGAGATTTTTTAAATTGAGGTATAATAAACATATGATAAAATGTGCAAATCTAAAATAGTTAGTTCAAAGAGTTTTAATAGTTATATATATCCATATGACCACCACTCAAAGCAAGATGTTAAAACATTTCTATCTCCCACCTCAAATTTTTGTTGTGTCCCTTTTCAAGCAGCTCCAAGCCCCCACTATCCTAAGCTACTATTTCAAATTTCTATCACTGTGGATTAATTTTGATTATTCTTGGAATCTATAAAAAATGTAATCACTCAGTGTTGTAGTTGGCTTCTTTCACTTAACATCTTTTTGAAATTCACCCTTAGTGTTGAATGTATCAAGAGTTCGTTAATTTTTATTTGCAGTAGTATTTCATTGTATGAATATACAGTATTTGCCTTTTCATCTGTTGGTGGACATTTGGTTTGTTTTCAGGTGGGACTGTTATAAATCAGGCTGCTATGAACATTTCTGTAAAAAAAATTTTTGTGGGTATGTGTTTTCATTTCTCTTGAGTAAATATCTAAGGTTAGAATTGTTGGTTCTTAGGATATGTATATGTTAAATTTTATAGGAGCTGTCAAACAGTTGTCCAAAGTGGATGCTCCATTTTATACTCCCCTAGCTGGAACGTTATATGAACATTCCAGTTGTTCCACATCCTTGGCAACATTTCGTATTATCAGTCTTTTTTAGCCATTCTAGAAGATATGAGATGGTATTGCATTGTGATTTGCATTTCTCTGGTTAACCGCCTTTTTGTGTGCTTTCTAACCATTCAGATATCTTCTGTGTGAGGTAGATATATAAGTCTCTTGTCTCTTTTTACTGTAGATTGTAGGAGTTCTTTTATATATTCTGGATCCATACATCCTCTGTCAAATATTTGTGCTGCAAGTACATTTTATTTGAGTTTGGGGTAGTGTATTCATTTTTTTAGTGATGTATTTTGATGAGCAGATTTTTTAATGCAGATGAAGTCCTGTTAATAATTTTTTTTAATGGTTGGTGGATTTTTTCCTGTCCCTAAACTCTGTCTGCCTAAGGTTGCAATAATTTTCTAGAAACCTGTCTTATGGAAGGTTTATAGTTTTAGCTTTTACATTTAACCTTGAGCCATTTCAAATGAATTTTGTATGAGATAGGAGTCAGGGTTTATTTTTTTCCATATGGACATCTAGTCGTTCTGGCAACATTTGTTAAAAAGACTTTTTCTTTCCTTTTAAATTGACTTGGCACTTTTGTCAAAAATAAATTGACCGTGTATGTCTAGGTCTATTTCTGGATCCTTCTGTTCTACTCATATTTATACCTGTTCTTATGCCAATACCACGCTTTCTTATTTCTGACTTTATAGTAAGCTTTCCTGATAACTCAGTTGGTAAAGAATCTACCTGCAATGCAGGAGACCCCAGTTTGATTCCTGGGTTGGGAAGATCCACTGGAGAAGGGATAGGCTACTCACTCCAGTATTCTTGGGATTCCCTTGTGGCTCAGCTGCTAAAGAATCTGCCTGCAATGTGGGAGACCTGGGTTCAGTCCCTGGGTTGGGTAGATCCCCTGGAGAAGGGAAGGGCTTCCCACTCCAGTATTCTGGCCTGGAGAATTCCATGGACTGTATAGTCCATGAGGTTGCAAAGAGTTGGACACAACCAAGTGACTTTCACTTTCAAAATCAGGTAGCATAAACCCGCCAACAATTTTTTTTTTTTTTTGTATTGTTTTGGCTCTTCTAGATCTTTTGTATTCCACAAAAAATAATTTAAAAAGTTTTTGTCTGTGCTGGGTCTTCGTTGGGGCATGCAGGCTTTCTCTGGTTGCAGTGTATGGGCTTCTCTCGTGGCGCACGTGCTCTAGAGCCTCTGGGCTCAGTAGTTATGTTCATTTTCCCCTAAATATTTATATTATTTATGTAATCAAAAATAGAATTGTTTCACTTTCAAATTGTCTGCTGCTTCTATATGGATATATAATTAATTTTTCAATATATATAGTAAGTCTATACATATATTGTTCTTATATCCCTTCAGCCTTTTAAAATTTGCTTATTCTGATAGGTTGGGTTTTTTCTTAATATTCTGCAGGGTTTTCATTTATGCAGTCATGTTGGCATACTAATAACAGTTTTATCTCTTTCCAATCTTTGTGTCTTTTATCTTTCTCTTGCTTTATTGCACCAACTAGACCTTTAGTATATTGTTGAAGTGGGAAGAGTAGATATCCTTTCCTTGCTTACAGTGTTAGCTCAGTGTTTTCCCTTGATCTATGATTGACAGGTTGTTCATAAAAGTCTTTTTTCAGGTTGAGAAAGTTACCCTCCATTTCCAGTTTGCTAAGACTTTTGTATCCTGAATAGATGTTGGATATTTTCAGATGCTCTTTCTGTATCTGTTTGCCTCTTTAATTTTTTTACATTTATGTGTTTATTTTGACTGCACTGGGTCTTTGTTGCTGCATGCAGGCTTTTTCTCTAGTCGCAGTGAGTGAGGGCTCCTCTTTATTGGCCACGTGCAGGCTTCTCATTGTGGTGGCTTCTGCTGTTGCAGAGCACAGGCTGTAGAGCTCGAGGGCTCAGTAGTCGTGGCTCATGGGCTCTAGAGCTCGGGCTCAGTAGTCGTGGCACACAGGCTTCATTGCTGTATGGTATGTGGAATTTTCCTGGAGGGGGATGAAGCCCATGTACCACCAGGGAAGTCCTGTCTTTCAGAATTGTCATATGGTTTTGCCCTTTGTTAATATTTTGAATGACATTGGTTGGCTTTTGAATGCTTAATCAGATTTGAATTCCTGAGAGGAATCCAGCTGGGTCATGGATTGGGTCCATCGGTCATGGACCCAATACATCCACTGGGTTATGATGTACCAACACTCCTTTTTACATGTTGCCAGATTTTAATATATTGTTAATTATTTCTATATCTTTGTTCATGAGGAATATTAGATTGTAGTTTGCTCTTTTTTTTATATCTTTGTCAAGTTTTGGTATTAGGATAATGCTGACCTCATATAGTTTAGAAGTTCCTCTTCTGTTATTTGGTGACAGTGTATATATGATTTGAGGGGAGGGGGCCATTGGTTAAATTATTGGTCAAGTTTACCTTTTAGCTCAGTCGGTAAAGAATCTGCCTGCCGTGCAGGAGACCCAGGTTCGATCCCTGGGTTGGGAGGATCCCCTGGAGAAGGAAATGGCAACCCACTCCAGTATCCTTGCCTGGAAAATCTCATGGACAGAAGAGCCTGGTGGGCTGCAGCCCATGGTGTCACAAAGGGTCAGACATGACTGAGTGACTAACACTTACTTACACCAGTGAAGACATCTGGTCATAAGGGTTTCTTGTGAAAATGGTTTCTGATGGTGAACTGAATTTCTTTAATAGATACAGGTCTATTATTTCTTATATCACTTTATGAATTTGTGTTTTCCAAGGAATACTCTGTTTTATTTAAGTTGTCAAATTTATTAGCATAAAATTATTAGCTGAAAATATTACCTTACAATTTCAGTATCTGTAGGATCTATAATTATATTCCTTTAAAAATGCTCAACTCTTCTGTATCTTTCCTGATTGTGAGTTAGGTTTTTTTAATTGTTGTTGTTGGGTTTTTTTAGGGTGGGTGGGTGGGTGGGAGGGTTGTATACTTTTTCTTTGAGCTACTGAGAGTGGTATTGAAATCGCCAACTGTGGTTGTAGATTTATTTCTCCATTTAATTTTATCAGTTTTTTTCTTCATGTATTTTGAAGCTCTTTTGATAAATGTATGCCTGTCTTATAGATTGTTATGTCTTCTTAATGAATTTCCTGTTTTATCATTGTGGAATATTTCTTCTCCGTTCTAGAAATAACTTTTTTGATGTTTATTTTATCTGGTATTAATACAGCCACTCTTATTTCTTATCCTACATGGTTGCCTTTTACGGTCAACTTATTTGTCTTTATAATTAAAGTCGGTTTCTTATAAACAGCTTATGGTTGGATCTTACTTTTTTATCCATTCTAGCAATCCCTGCCTAATTTATTCTTAACCTAATTAATGATGCAAATGAACCAGTCTTCTATCTTGGTGTTCGTTTCTTATTTGTTTTGATTGTTCTGTGTTCCTCTGTACCTCTTTTCTGTCTTTTTTTGGATGAATTGTGTGTTATTTAGTGTTTACTGATACTATAGCCTCCCATTTTTATCTTCCCTATCAACTTTTTGCTTATATTTCTTTGTGTTATTTTTTGTCATTGCTCCAGAGTAATGGTTGGCAAACAGTATTGTGTTAGTTGCTTCAGTCATGTCCTACTCTTTGCGACCGCCTGGACTGTAGCCCACCAGGCTCCTCTGTCCATGGAATTCTGCAGGCAAGAATACCGTAGTGGGTTGCCATTTCCTCCAAATCTGGCCGACATGTTTTTATCAAGTTTTATTGGAACACAGCCATGCCTATTAATTTACATTTTGCCTCTGATTGCTTTGCAATATGATATCAGATTTCAGTAGTTATGACAGAGACTATGTAGCCCACACAACTCAAAATGTTTCCTATCTGTTCCTTTACAGAAAAGTTTCCTGACTCCTGCTCTAGAGCTGCCCAGTATGGTAGCCACTGACCACACATGGCTAATGAGTCCTTCAGATATGTCTAGTCCAAACTGAGATGTTACAAATTTAAAACATGTATGATTTTGAATGATTGATGACATGTTGAAATGATAACATTTTTTACGTATTGGGCTAAATAAAGATATTGAAATTCATTTTATTTGTTTATTTTTTAATGATGACTCCTAGAAAATTTAGAATTGTGTATCTGGCTCACAGATACAACATATATTTCTGTTGGCCAAGTACTCCTCTGAGATTACAGTACGCCTCTTTCATGAATCACAGTTTATCTTCAAGTGAAAGTTACATTGCTTCATGAACAGTGTAAGATTATTACAAGAGTGTATTTCCATCTGCCTCTCTCATTTGTGCCTAGTTCACAAATATGTGAACTTTTGTCTCATATTTTACTTCTGCATTCTGTAAACTTGATTATGTTGTTGCTGTTTTCCTTTTCTCTCTTTTTCTTTAAAATAGTTAATACTCTTTTAAAAAAAATTTGGGATGGGGACTGAAGTCTGGGGAAAATAGCGTAAGTGTAAACAAAAATTCAGGCATAATTAGAAAAGTCCAGTTAAGATTGTCAGGGCCCTTACGGTTGGCTCTGTGACTTGCTCCTGTTGGCTTTAGAGAATTGACCTGAGACCTTGGGAGATACCTCATGACTGCTGAGCTTCCAGGGTTGGCTGTCTGCACTTTTTTTGGAGGTGGTTGTCCATTTCTTCTGTTTGCACTGATGTT
This sequence comes from Cephalophus harveyi, assembly GCA_006410635.1. Lineage (NCBI taxonomy): Eukaryota > Metazoa > Chordata > Mammalia > Artiodactyla > Bovidae > Cephalophus > Cephalophus harveyi. Next base: position 256,706 of record SJYT01000981.1, on the reverse strand, counting down.
GTGGCAGAAGTCTTTTCTGTAATAGATTCAGAATATTCACAGAGTTTATAGTTTATAACTGGACAAAAGATAGGGCTTCGGTTCTGGGAAACTGTACTGGATTTGCTTGAGAAGGGAAAAAGGAGATTTGGTTTGGTGGCAAGAGATCTGAGTGAGTAAGTACAGGTTGGCATAGCGTTTGAAGAATCCTCCTTTGCAGAGGATGCTGAAACATCTAAGATCTCACTAATAGATACTTAGTCCCCATAAGCAGACCCTGATGTCTGAAGCAGTCTTAAAAAAACAGATGCTCTTTCCCGTCTCATTTTACTAAGGATGTTCTGTAATTAAAGAAAATGGTCTTCCAAAGCCACTTTGCCCTTATAGAGGGTTTGGTCCATCGTATCTGTGGGTTATTTGCTCTTTTTGGCTTATTTCAACTATTAGGAAAAAACCCTTTGACTTGTCTTCCTTCTAGCCTTTCCTCTCTGTGAGACTAAATTTTAGCCTTCCTTGAAAATGTAGTTGTTGTTGTTGTTGTTCAGTTGCTCAGTTGTGTCTGACCCTGCGACCCCATGGACTGCAGTACGCCAGGCTTCCCTGTCCTTCACCACCTCCCGGAGTTTAGCCAGACTCATGTCCATTGAGTCGATGATGCCATCCAACCATCTCCTTCCTCTGTAGCTCCTAGGAATTCCTCCTTATGTAGGAAACACTAAAGCATACGTCAGAGCTATGGTTTTCAGATTTCATATAATTTTCATCTGAATTTAGTGGTTTCTGCAAGTAATTGAATGTACATATTTCATTAGGAAACGGAGGGAAAGCTCTTTAGAGACACAGAAGATTCAGATGAAGCAGACTGGGTCCCAGGACCTATTGCTCTGTCTGACTGCTCACATGTCTATTCATAAATGGGTCTGTGGAGCAAGTGTTTTCTCTCCTCCAACTGAAAAAAAATGCCATTGAGACAGCAGAGCCCACAGAGTGAAAAGGGAACTGACTTACAGGCAGCTGGACAAGAAGTGTTCTAGCTTGCGCTCTGCTGGCACCTTGGGAAAGACTACGTTCATTCTTCCCTTCAGTGAATACCAGCAAGAGCCCAGTATTTGTGTTTTCTCATCTTAAATGAGGCATCTTATTGGAAAGAAGGCCAAAGTCTCTTCTAGATCTTAAATCCCAAGTGTTTTTACCTTGTGTCCAGTGTAGGTAGGGCATGAAGAGGAAACTGATACAAACTCTCAAGACCCTTTGAGAATCTCCTCAAATAGCAGGTAGCTTCTTTTCAACCCAAAGAGTTAGAGTTTTGAAAATCCCTGTAGTAGGAGAACTTTTGCTTAAGAGGTATATAATAAAAATAAGATTGGATGAGCCAGTATCTTAAGTGAGCCTATGAAATCCCTTTACCATACTGAAATGTATAAATGTGACTTTCCTGGTGGCTCAGACCATAAAGAGTCTACCTGCAATGTGAGAGACCTGGGTTCAATCCCTGGGTTGGGAAGATCCCCTGTAGAAGGGAATGGCAACCCACTCCAGTATTCTTGCCTGGAGAATCCTATGGACAGAGGCACCTGGCGGGCTAGAATCCATGGGGTCACAAAGAGTCAGACATGACTGACCGACTAAGCACAGCAGTGCACACTGAAATACTAAAGACAGGCACACAACAGAGAAACGACGGTTGACCCTTTCACTGGGTACTGCCTGTTTCCAAATTTTAATAGAGAAAAGATGGTTGACCCTTTCACTGGGTACTGCCTGTTTCCAAATTCCACCTATCATCTATGTACTAGAATTTCTTTGACCCTCCTTCTCTTCGTGATTTCACGAAGACGGTTAGACAGCACTTGTCTGGAGCAGAAGAAGCTTGTGCTCAACCCTTTTTGTCCTCTATGTCTTGGTCCTCTTTTTGCACATTTGTTGCTTTCCAGCTTCTGTGACAGAGCGGTTGCCTCTCACTTCCAGACCCCACCCATGCCACCCCACCCCATGCTGCGTGCTAAGTCACTTCAGTCATATCCAACTCTTTGCGACCCCATGGGCTGTAGCCTGCCACGCTTCTCTGTCCATGGAATTCTCCAGGCAAGAATGCTGGAGTGGGCTGCCATGCCCTCCTCCAGGGGATCTTCCCGACCCAGGGATTGAACCCGTGTTCACTGTTTATAAACTTCTTAAATGTAAAGAGAAGTCTTCCCTCCTTTCTTTCCTTTTTTTGCTTTTAAGATAAATTTATAGTGATATTTCCAATCCAGTTAGACTCCAGGACTTAATTAATTACATATAAAACCTTCTTGTTAGTTGGTAATGGACCACACATACTTTTCCCCACCTACCTTTTCTCATTTAGCTGTGTATCTTGGAAGTCACTTTTATTCTGTGTCTCTTAAAAAGAGATTCTTTACACTGCAGATGAGATGTGTATAAGAGACAGACCCCACCCTCCTTCTCAGAATGAATCTTTGCAGCCTCAGCCCCACCCCTTTTACCCTGGAGTCCACTTACTCCCTCTCAATGTTGACTTTCTCTTGTTTTTTTTTTTCTTGCTCCTGGTTCCACTGCAGAAATCTCCATTTAGTTTTGCTGCTTCTGTTCCTGGTTTTTAGCTCCCTTTTCCTGGGGAAATTTCCTATTTTTTGTTCTTGGTTCAATAGCTTAGGAACAGACTTTACAGGTGTGTCTTTATGTTATCCAAATGACAGTGACACAATTTCTATTTTCCTTTGGATAGACCCTTAGCATCTGGAAAAGACTATAAAAGTTATCAAGTCTAGCTACCTTAATATCTTTCTTGTATTTAGGCAGACTAAATGTTGGAAAATTCACTGTAGAACTTGTAAGTTACACATATTTTAGCAGAAAAAGTATTTCCCGTGACACTTTTTAAACCATTGGAGTGATAAATGTGCATAATTTCTTAAAATTTGCATGATACAGGAGAATATAAAGTGAAGGGAGGACATCTTGGCTCCACACTCCCAGTTCTTTTTCCCAGTGGCAGCTACTATTATCCTTTTTTTCATTTTCTATTATCACCGTACTTTTAAATTATACCTCTGTTTCTCGTCTTACACACTTTGACCAATATATTTTGATCACTTCTGTCTGTTTCCCTTCTCACTTTGGTGAGTGAAGTTATTTACTTATTTTTACTGCTTTTGTGTGTCTGTCCTTTTGTGCTTTCTTGAGAATCTTGATTCCAAGAGATGGAATACAGCATCTGTAGGTATACAGCATCTATAATCCGTGAGCTGCTTCAGTCGTGTCTGACTCTTTGCAACCCTATGGACTGTAGCCCCCTAGGCTCCTCTGTCCATGAGATCCTTCAAGCAAGAATACTAGAGTAGGTTGCTATGTCCCCCTCCAGGGGATCTTCCCAACCCAAGGACCAAACCCGTGTCTCTTATGTCTCCTGCATTGACAGGTGAGTTCTTTACCACTAGTGCTGCCTGGGAAGCCTGTATACAGCATCTATAATATGATTGTGTAAATGCAATATTCTGAAGAGAAAAAATAGCATAATGGGGCCCACAGAGAAGAAAATTGATTCCTATGCCATTAAAGCTTTGCTACTCAAAGATAATTTTCCAAATATCCCAGCCTTTCATGTGTAGATTTTTTTTTTTTTAAGGGAAGTAATCTTTTCCTGGAGTGATTTTTTTTTTTCCTTTTTGCATATATATATTAATAGTGTGAGGTGAGGTGAGGTGAAGTCGCTCAGTCGTGTCCGACTCTTTGCGACCCCGTGGACTGTAACCTACTAGGCTTCTCCGCCCATGGGATTCTCCAGGCAAGAATACTGGAGTGGATTGCCATTTCCTTCTCCAGGGGATCTTCCCGACCCAGGGATCGAACCCGGGTCTCCCGCATCAGAGGCAGACGCTTTAACCTCTGAGCCACCAGGGAATTAATAGTGTATGGTTAGTAAACTCTATAGAAATGTCTCAATTTCACTTTCATAATTGGTAGTGGTGCTTGAATACAGAATTCCAGATCCCAAAGTTTATCCTTTCAGAACTTAAAATACATTGCTTTCACCACTGTAATCATTCATTTACTTTCCTGTTTCCTTCAGGGCAGGTGCCATGCTTTTTATGTCTTGATTTCACTAGCACATAACCTAGAGTCTGACCCAGCGGATATACGCAGATGTTTGGTGAATAAATGAATGAATAAATCCCCGAATGCCAGTATCCCCAGTGCCTGCTCTGAGCTAGGACTCATATTTTCGTTCCTGCGATGCTCGTGGCAGCTCTTGGCGGGGGGAGCGGGGGAGGTTATCCCCATTTCACGGAGGCCCAGGGAGATTAAACAATTCTTGACAAAGAACTGGAGCCTGAAACCAGGTCAGCTACAGAGCCCGGTGCTTTCCACTATCCATCAAACCCCCGATACATTTTCCCAGGTCTGGTACGCCGCTTTATCCTCAAGGGAAGAAGGTACTCAAACAGATTGCACCTAGTTGCATGCCACATAGAGGACTGTTGTCTTTTTCTTTTCTTTCTTTACTTATTTGGCTGCATCAAGTCTCAGTTGCAGCACATGGCATCTTCTGTTGCAGCACTTGGGCTCCTCTCTAGTTGTGGCACACGGGGGGCTCAGTCGTTGCAGCGCGGAGGCTTAGTTGCCCAGCTGCACGTGGGATTCCAGTTCCCCAACCAGGGGTCAAACCCACATCCCCTGCATTAGAAGACTGATTCTTTTTTAGATTTATGTATTTATTTTTGTTTTTTCTTTAAATTATTTATTTTAATTGGAGGCTAATTGCTTTACAATATTGTGGTGATTTTGGCCATACATTGACATGAATCAGCCATGGGTGTATATGTGTCCCTCCATCCCAAACCCCTCTCCTGCCCGCCTCCCCATCCTATCCCTCTGGGTTACCCCAGTGCACCAGCTTTGAGTGCCCTGTTTCATGCATCGAACTTGGACTGGTCATCTGTTTCACATATAGTAATATACATGTTTCAATGCTGTTCTCTCAAATCATCCCACTCTTGCCTTCTCCCACAGAATCCAAAAGTCTGTTGTTTATATCTGTGTTTCTTTTGCTGTCTCGCATATAGGGTTGTCACTGCCCTCTTTCTAAATTCCATATATGTGCATTAATATACTGTCTTGGTGTTTTTCTTTCTGACTTCACTCTGTATGATAGGCTCCAGTTTCATCCACCTCGTTAGAACTGATTCACAGGTGTTTTTTTTTAAATAGCTGAGTAATATTCCATTGTGTATATGTACCACAGCTTTCTTTTCCAGTCGTCTGCCGATGGACATCTAGGTTGCTTCCATACCCTAGCTTGTAAAAAGTGCTGCGATGAATATTGGGGTGTATGTGTCTCTTTCAATTCTGGTTTCCTTGGTGTGTATGCCCGGCAGTGGGATTGTATGGCAGTTCTATTTCCAGTTTTTTTAAGGAATCCTCACACTGTTCTCCATAGTGGCTGTACTAGTTTGCATTCCCACAGTGTAAGAGTGTTCCCTTTTCTCCTCACCCTCTCCAGCATTTATTGTTTGTAGACCTTTTTGATAGCAGCCATTCTGACTGGCGTGAGATGGTACCTCATTGTGGTTTTGATTTGCATTTCTCTGATAATGAGTGATGTTGAGCATCTTTTCACGTGTTAGCCATCTGCATATCTTCTTTGGAGAAATGTCTGTTTAGTTCTTTGGCCTGTTTTTTGATTGGGCCGTTTATTTTTCTGGTATTGAGCTGCATGAGCTGCTTGTGTATTTTTGAGATTCTTTGTCAGCTACTTCGTTTGCTATTATTTTCTCCCTTTCTGAAGGCTGTCTTTTCACCTTGCTTATAGTTTCCTTCATTGTGCAAAAGCTTTTAAGTTGACTTAGGTCCCATTTGTTTATTTTTGTTTTTATTTCCATTCCTCTGGGAGGTGGGTCATAGAGGACCTTGTTGTGATTTATGTCAGAGTGTTTTGCCTGCGTTTTCCTCTAGGACTTTTATAGTTTCTCATCTTACATTTAGATCTTTAATCCATTTTGCGTATATTTTTGTGTATGGTGTTAGAAAGTGTTCTGATTTCATTCTTTTACAGGTGGTTGACCAGTTTTCCCAGCACCACTTTTCTCCTTTGTATATTTTTGTAGAAAGCAGATTCGTAACCACTGGACTGCCAGGGGAAGTCTTGGGGCCATTGTCTTAACTGTAATCACCGCACATCTAAGAAAACATCTAGGAGCTGTGTCTTTTCACTTGAAAGTGATATCCTAGGAAACGGAAGAGAGGTCCTTTTGAATTTCTGCTTTAATGAATCCTGAAACTTTTCATTACAGAAAAATTTCAAATATATACCGAAGTAGAGAAAATAACATGATGAATGAGCATCTAGCTACCATAAAGTGTCAGTGATCGACGTATGGCCAGTCCTGCTTAAAATAGTACTCTTTCTCTCCCCCTCCCTTTCAGGTAATTTTGTAATAAATCATAGACAGCAAATGATTTCAGGCATGAGTCTACATATGTATACATCTAAAAGACGAGCAACCATTTTTAAACAAAACTGTAATACTCCTCCCACATTGAAACATTAATAATGATTCCTTGATATCAGAGATCCAGTGTTCAGCTCTCCTTTTGGTTTTCACATGATTTGCTTGTTTGGCTGTGCTGGCTGTTCGTTGCTGTGCAGTCTTTCTCTGTCTGTGAGCGGGGGCTGCTCCCTAGTTGCTGTGCACAGGCGTCTCATTGTGTGGCTTCTCTTGTTGCAGAGCTCGGGCTCTAGGGTGCCCAGGCTTCAGTAGTTACGCTCTCGGGCTCAGTAATTGCCACATGCAGGCTTAGTTGCTCTGTGGCACGTGGGATCTTTCCAGACCAGGGATCAATCCTGTGTCCCCTGGATTGGCGGGGCAGATTCTTAACCACTGGACCATGAAGGAAGTCTCCGATTTTTTGTTCACAGATTTTTAAAAAAATAATTGTTTTGTTTGACCTCCAGTTTCTAAACAAGTTCACATATTACATTTGATTGATGTGTCACGTTTCTTTCTTAATCTCTGAATTCCTCCTCTCCTTTTCCTGTACCCCCTGTAACTTTGCAGTAGATTTTAAAATACCAGATTGTTTGCTCTGTAGAAGTTCCCATATTCTGGAACATTCTTGTAAGGTTGTATAACGTGTTACCTGACTACTGTGTTTGTAATCAACCAGTAGTTAGATCTATAAACTCAATCGGATTCATGGCTAAACTGAATGGCAAGACTAGCTCCTAGATGGTGTTGTGTATTTCCTGTTGCATTGAGTTGGATGGCACAAAAAGTCTACTTTTCTCTCCCTTTGTGATAAGATTGATCATGTGGGTTCAGATGTCGCTGCTGCTGCTGCTAAGTCACTTCAGTCGTGTCCGACTCTGTGCGACCCCACAGACGAGAGCCTACCAGGCTCCCCTGTCCCTGGGATTCTCCAGGCAAGAACAGTGGAGTGGGTTGCCATTTCCTTCTCCAATGCATGAAAGTGAAAAGTGAAAGTGAAGTCGCTCAGTCGTGTTGGACTCCTGGCGACCCCACGGACTGCAGTCTACCAGGCTCCTCCATCCACGGGATTTTCCAGGCAAGAGTACTGGAGTGGGGTGCCATTGCCTTCTCCCAAATCTAGCCTGGTTCATCTAATATGAAGTTCCCCTATCAATTTTTTATCTGATGATTTTTAGTAGCCATTAATGATCAATGGCTACATTCATTATTTCATTAAAGGTTGCAGAATAATAATATAGCTTGTTATTTCTTTATTTATTGTCCCAGATGCTCTTACTTAAAATGAAAAATCTCTTATCATCTGTTTGGTTACCTGCAGGTATAGTTCATATAGAAAAAGCAGAATGGGACTTCCCTGATGGTTCATTGGTTAAGACTCCACCCTTCCAATACAGGGCCAGAGGGTCTATCTGGGAATTAAGATCTCATATGTCACGCAGTACAGCCAAAAAAAAAAAAAGGCAGAATGAGTGATTTAATCTCTCCCCGCAACACACTGTTTTAAAACTAGTTTTCAGAAAAATTTGATTTCCTAGCACCTTTCAAAGGTGAGCAATGAGGTTTATTTTGTTTGAATCAAATACATATAAAATATGTATTTTATATATTCTAATACATTACAGTTACTGTTCTTTTTGATGCTCAGATTATCTTGTTCCCGACTGGTGGGAGCCATTTCCAGTTATCTCTTGAGTCTTCTATTGCAATCCCAATAGTTGTTAGTAGCTTCTTTAACTTCTGATATTCTTAAGAAGATATTCCAGACTCTACTTGTACATATTCTACCTTATATTTGGAATCAACCCTTTATAATTTTTTTTTTTCAAAGTGTTAAGTTTTTATTTGCAAAGCTTCTTGTCATGTAGAAAGTAAAAATGCTGTTACAATCTTGGCATAACTGGTAGCCATGGACAGTTGACTCACCGATCACAGCTATCCATGCTACAGCAAGAGTTCTTACATGAATACCTAACAACACTTATAATTTTGTTGGTGTGAAGTCCCCAAGTTTGGTGGTAGGTTTCCAAAAGGGACTATATGGAGGAAGGTGGCGTGTCACAGGAACTATTCTTTGGCTCTTTGGCTGGGTGGGTGTCCTGGGGTTTGTAACACAGCTGCCATTAAAAAAAAAAAAAAAGCTATCAAATCCATGTCCATAGTCCAGCCAATGCAAAGCGGTTCTTTTTTTGCAGGGTATTTGAAAGTGAAAAAGTGAAAGTGTTAGTCGCTCAGTTGTATCCAACTCTATGGAGACCCCATAGACTGTAGCCCACTAGGGCCCTCTGTCCATGGAATTCTCCAGGCAAGAATACTGGAGAGAGTAGCCATTTCTTCTTCTAGGGGATCCTCCCAATGCAGGGATTGAACCCAGGTATCCTGCATTGCAGGCAGTAGAATCAGCCATTTCTCAAAGGCCCTGTTCCTTTTGATTGCCAATTGTATTTAGAAACCATAATTTGATTTCTAAGGGTGTTTATTGATATTAGATTTGTCACTGTTTATAAACTTCTTAAATGTAAAGAGAAGTCTTCCCTCCTTTCTTTCCTTTTTTTGCTTTTAAGATAAATTTATAGTGATATTTCCAATCCAGTTAGACTCCAGGACTTAATTAATTACATATAAAACCTTCTTGTTAGTTGGTAATGGACCACACATACTTTTCCCCACCTACCTTTTCTCATTTAGCTGTGTATCTTGGAAGTCACTTTTATTCTGTGTCTCTTAAAAAGAGATTCTTTACACTGCAGATGGTTTTTGTGTTCTTCAGTCTCCTTAATAAAACATACTAACCAACTAAACCTCAGTGTTTCATCCTAGTTTAAATGATCAACCATGTAGCAAAATTCATGAATGTTGTATTAAGTTGCTTTGTGAAAAATTAATTCACAACCAGTAGAGCCCTGGATAAATCCATTAATCATTTATCTAGATAAATCATAAATCATTCGGATAAAGCATTCTTCTTTTACTTTTCTCCTCTTCTTATCTCTTTCTTTGTCCCCATCAGTATAAAGATGTAAAGCTCACTGACACACAGCATGCTTTTTGGAATCTCTGCCGAACGATGTGAAAAGCGAGAAAGCTCATTTATTAAGCAGATTCTTCATTGCAGGCACTGTGCTAGGTGCTTTATATCATTTCAAAACTCTAACAACTCAGTGATCGCTTGGAATATTCCTGATTTATCTATGAGAAAGCTGAGTCTCAGAGAAGCTAAATAATTTAGCTGAAGTTATGCAGGATTCTAACTTACAGGCCTTTGGGAGCCATAGCAAGTGCATTACGGTGCCTCTCAGGAAGATGACACATGCACACCTAAGAGTGTGCGTATTTGAGAAAGAGGTCTCATTTTAGCAAATCATGTCTTCTTTAAAAGAACGGTCCCCAACCTTTTTGGTACCAGGGACCAGTTTTGAGGAAGACCAGGAGCAGGGCCAGGGTTAATGAGGCGGGCGGAGAGATGGTTTCTGGATGATTCAAGCACATTACATTTATTGCTCACTTTATTTCTATTATTATATCAGCTCCACCTCAGATCATCAGCCATTAGATCCCAGAGGTTGGGGACCCCCGCTTAAAAAAAAAAATGCTGTGTTAAAGAAGCCCTAAGGTTAAAACATCTGAATTTCAAACTTACTTCTTTGGGGAGAGGCTTTAGATATCTAGTCCCACAGATCACCAGTGTAAAACTCTTAGTTTGTAATTTCTGGCTATTTTTTTTTTTTCAAAGAAAGAGAAGTGACTCTGGGATGTACAAGCCAATATCAGAAGTCCTGGGGTGTCATCCTTCTAGGATGCTCAGCACTGGTCTTGCCCTTCGTAGTGGCCTTTGGTGGGTTGTCCATCTGATTTTAAGTAGAGAAACTGCAGCACAGTGAGAGGAAAGTGGCTGGTGATGAAGGGGAGACGTTGAGTCTCCTCCGCCCGGCACAGTAACTGGAGGGAAGGGGCACAGGAACTGTGGGCAGGATCATCAAACGTCGTCATCAGAAGAGCATGGGGGCTGCCGTGGGGGCTCAGTGCGAAGAAATCCACCTGCCGACACGGGCTTGATCCCTGACCGGGGAAGATCCCACATGCCGCCGAGCGATCAAGCCAGAGCCCGTGCTCTGCAACAGGAGAAGCCGCAGCAGTGAGAAGCGCTTGCTCCAAAACTAGAGAGCAACCCCGCTGGTCACAACTAGAGAAAAGCCCTCACTGCAACGGAGACCCAGCGCAGCCAGAAACAGTAAACAGAACTATACGTAGATTAAAAAAAGAGCAGTGGCCCTTTCTCCAGGCAGAGGCAGAGGAAGAACCCCCGAGGAGGCCTGAGTTGCACCGGTAGACCTGTCTCGCTGATAAGCCAACTCAGAGAGAAGTGTCTTGCTCCAGATCACAGAGCTGGTGCCATCGTAGACGCTGTCATGTTTCATGATCGCAGTAATGTTTGAAAATTACTGTTTTCTTTCCTAATCTTCATGCTATTTGTTTGATTAACTGTAATTAACAATAATTATCTGTGATTCTAATAATGAGTTCTATATATTCGTGTTTGTCTTCATATAAGAGTATAATTTTTCTTCTAATGCTGCTAACCATTGAAATTGCCCTTAACAATTTAGATGATAGGGAAGTTGAAATGCTGTTTTTCATGTTGAAATACACAGATTTCCTTTTTGAGGTACTCAGGTCATGTGCAGTTAAGATTATTCCTGCTTGTAGTATAGTTTTCATTGAAATAAAGTATGAATTATGTAAATCCTGTATTTAAATTGTCAGGTGTAGAAATCTGACAGTTCACTTTTCTGGCGGATCTTTTTTTTTTTTTTTTTTGACACTTTATGGTTTTTTAATATTCTGCTGCTACACTGGAAGCCAGCAGAAGCCACGGCGTCCTTGTGTTATTTGAGCGGGGTGGGAGTTGTGAGGATGCAGAATGACCGCTGTGATCAAACACCAGGTTTGTCCTTGTACTGATAGGGCTCCATGTTTCAATACTGTGCACAGGTTTAAGGTGTGTGGGTCCCTTTGTTCGTTCAGAGGTCACTGAAGGGTTTCATTTCATCCCGCTGTGTCGCTGGTAGTACAGAAGCCAGACCTTTGCCAGATAGGAGCCTTCAGATCCTTCCTTTTGTACCCACTTTTCCCAAAAGCAGGAAGAACTAAAATCTGCTGTATATGTTCAAATCTACACTTCCAAAATAGAACTAATTATACAATCTAAGTGATGCCTAAATGGATGTTTACTGTACAACTCTTCAAACTTTCCTGTGTATTGAAAGTTTTCCTAATAAAATATTGGCAGGAAGTGGAACTGGATCTTCTAGAAACAGGGGCAGGCGGTTTGGGTGGTTCCTGATAATCTGCAGATTCCAGGCACCTGTGAGTTAACAAATGGGTGTCTGGGTGGTGGTTTCCCTCCCCCGCCCCCTGCCCAGGGAAGCTGGGAACACTCGCCTCTCACCCTTCCAGCCATGCAGACCAGGCTCTGCAACCTGCTCGAGCCACTCAGCACCTTCCTTCTGCTCTTCTTTCTCTCTGTCTCCCCTCCTTTCTTGATGCTTTGCAGAGCTTGGGGCCACTGCCTCTGAAGACTTTGATCAACATCATCTCTAGAAAACGTGAACTTTTTGCTCACCATGGTCCAGAGTGGGAACAGAGGAGGCACTGGCATTTTAGTATCTGCTGTGTGCCTCTTACACCCTCACAATAATCTGTTCTTATAATTGAGGAGCTGAGACTCACTCTTTTTCGCCCAGAGTTACAAAACCAGTAAATGACAACACCCAGATTCAAGTGCTCATCACTCTTTCATCCCAGATCCCATTCACACTCTTTGATGCCTCCTGTCTCCTCCACATCTATCTGTGATCCGTCCACACCCCCAGAAATGCCCTCTGACATGCCTTCCCTGCCACCTGGAATCCTTGAGAATTCTTTGCCGTGGGGACTCTCATAGGAAGTGAAAAGATAAAGTTGGGGTTGTTTTTTAATCATATTAGTGCTCGCTCCAGCACCTGATAAATGATGCCTTGTGGTCAGTCAGAGAAAGGTTCAAATAAGTGAACCCATAAGACATTAGGAACACATCTTCCCACCCAGCTTCTGATTGGAGAAGGCCATGCAGTCTGCTCTTTTCCTTTTGAACAATATGAGGCCATGCTTCAATACTTTCACACGCTTTGCTAAAGGTTAGGCAAGATGGAATGACATTTTTTTCTCCATAATCATACCAGCATCCAGCTTATTTATGGCTGTTTCATCTGAAAGAGCCATATGAAGGTGGGAGGAGATTGACTGTGAAAGCCTTGGAATATCTCAAGTCTGAAGACCTTTCACCCTTGACTAATCACATATTTTAAAGGAAAGTAATTTAAAAGGAAATCAAACTCGTGATGCTGCAGGAATCAGTATTCAGACCACCAGTTTCTGAGTGTTAACATAAGTTGTCAAATAGTTGATGTAAAGAATTGGGGAATTCTTGGGAAGGACCATGAAGTAGATTAGTTCATCTTCTTAAATGAGTGATTCTACGTTCTTGGAAGGGATTAGTTTCTTGGTTTGCTGTAGTCACAAATTATCCCCAGAAGGGTCTTCAAAAGCCAAGCCAGGATGAAAGAAGCACGTGGTTTCCTGGTGTCAGAACCTCTTCTGGTCACTGGTTCTCTGTTCTCAGGGAGCTGAAGCATGTTCTCCATGTCAAGGTACTTACCTTGTTCTCTTCTGCTGAAGCCATCCTACTCTGTTGATTCGTCAGACCAAACTGTTAGTGCTAAAGCACTAAATGGAGACAGTTTTTAAACTCCTACTCATTTGCATTAAAACAGTAGCCTTCTTGAAAAAATTGTTGCTAATGAATATTATAAAACTGTCCACACATTCCAATTCATCTTGTTTTCAGGTGTTCTGTAAGTTTAATTTTGAATAACAGTTATCAGTATTTGAGTCCACAAACCCTCGCAGAAGCATCTGTCAGGTTAAGCATCTGGAATGTATTTCAGTGGCAATATTTCACAAAGTAAGCACCAAATAAGAGTACTCTATTTTACCTTGTTTCAGCATAGTCCATTAATACTCAGGAGAATAATTCTTTAGTGATGCTACTTTAGAAACATAGCTGTATTCTTTGATTCTTTCCAGTTGAAAAGTATAAATTCGGAGGTCTTGATTTGGGTCTTGGCTTTAATTAGTCATCTCATCATTAATTTGATAACTCTGTAATGTGAATGTCCATTTAGGATAGCTAAATTCATGAATATAATGATACTGTTAGAATTTACAGTAGCCTTGTCCACGTGGTCGTTAGCTTTCTTTCTGTCCTCCTCTTTCATTCCCAGTTTCTCTGTCTCTGTTCAGTTCAGTTCAGTCGCTCAGTCATGTCCGACTCTTTGCGACCCCATGAATCGCAGCACGCCAGGCCTCCGAGATCTTTTGGCCTCAGTGGGCGTCAGATAAAGGTGGATGTCCCAGCAGAGAGAAGGAGTTGGAGCCGTCCATGAGTATGAAAAAGCCCCACCTTTCCCTTTCCTTTGTCGTCATTTGTGAAACAGTAGTGTACCTCCACATTTGAGCCTGTTCAGTTGACATTAATGGGGTTTATTCCTTTTCAGGTTGGGTTTACTGACTGGGTTTGTGAGAAAAATAACCAAAAATGACATCCAAAAACCAAAACTGACAATTTCCAAAGAAACTAAATGTCTTCAAAAACATATGGGATTAAGATACTTATGCTATAATTTGTTGTTTTATAGGTAACTGGCTTTGAACTTTTTCTTATGTGTTGTTTCTACTTACAAATGCTATATATATATATAAATTCTTCTTTATTTTATTATAGCAGTGCCTATAACTGTATGAACAGAAGTCCTGCTTGATAAAGCCATATACTTGTGGAAGCTGGAGGGGACTTGGAGGTGATCTTGTACACCGTCCTCTATGTTAGAGAGGAGAATTGGGGAGTCAGAGAAGCCGTCTCTTACTCATGGTCATGAAGCCAATTAAGAGAGCTTACTCTTACTTAATTGGCAATTTAAGACAGACAAGTAGCAATTTACTGTTGGTATGGTGATTTTTCCCATACCAACTTCACTTTGTGAAGTTCTTGGCACTTGTTTTTCTTTTAAAATACTGTCAACAAAATACATAAGCATTGTTCTTTTGAAGCCAAATAATATTTTTAAAAATGATAATAAAAAGCAGCAGTCCCCTGTCACCCCCATTCTGTCCCTCAGAGGCCATCACTTTCAACTCTTTTCATTTTATAATTTACCTCATTTCCAAGTGATATCCGAGTAATATGCTTATTGCTATGTCTTCATTTTTCTGTGTCCATTGACTTCCAAATACGGTAGTCTTGTCCAGTCACATTAAGTTTCCCTCAGCTCCCTACATTGTTTCCTCAGTGTTTTCTCTCTGAATCCTGGTGTGTTTTGGGTTTTGTCTCTCAAAGACTTTCTTCAAAGGCTTGACTATTTTTGGCCATCCAGTATTGTGGCACTAGGGGTAAAGAACCCACCTGCTAGTGTAGGAGATGTAAGGGATGTGGGTTGGGAAGATCACCTTGGAGAAGGGCGTGTCAAACCACTCCAGTATTTTTACCTGGAGAATCCCATGGATAGAGGAGCCCGGTGGGCTACACATAGGATTACAAAGTCAGAGACGACTAAGCGACTAACACTTTCACTTTCAATATTGTTTAAGAAAGAACCGAAAAGGGATGAGAAGTTCTTGGAGGCAGAACTTACTGATGGTTTCTCCTTGTAGAGTGGTGAGGTGAGAAGCTGGCTTTGTAATTACATATCTTTTCTCTGAGACTCATGCTTTTCTTTAGAGCTTGTGCTTTTTCCAATGTACATAAGAAATCTTTGCCTAAACTAGGATCATAAGGATTTTCTTTCTTTTTTTTCCTGTAAGTTTTATAGTTTTATGTTTAGGCATATGATCTATTTCCAGTTGATTTTTATGTACAGAATAAGTTATGAATATAGTTTCATTTTTTGCATATAGATGTCCATTTGTTCTGGCACCATTTTTTGAGAATACTGTCCTTTATTGAATTACCTTGATTCCTTTGTCAAAAACCAGTTGGCCATATGCATGCAGTCTATTTCTAGACTCTGTTATATTCCATTGATCTGTGTCTTTCCTTATGCCAGTACTACAGTGTCTTGACTTATGCTGAAGCTTTATAGTGAGCCTTGAAATCAGATAGTAGATCCTTCAACCATTTTCTTCTTTAAAAAAAATAATGTTTATTCCAAGTTCTTTGCTTTTGCACAGAAAGTTTAGAGTCAATTTGTTGATTTCTATAAAAAGTCTGCTAGAACTTTGATTGGGATTTTGTTGAATCTATTAATATAAGATCATTTTGGGGAGAGTTAACAGCTTAACTATATTGAGTCTTCTCACCCGTGAACACAGTGTTTATTTTCACTTAAATTTACTTTGATTTCTCACATCACCGTATTGTAGTTTTCAGCATGCAGATTTTGCATATGTTTTATTAGAGTTGTCTTTAAGTATTTTACTTTTTGATGCTACTGTAAGTCATTTTTTTTGTAAGTCATACATTTTAAGGTTCAATTTCTCGTCATTCACTGCTGATACAAAAAATACAGGTGATTTGTCTATTTTGACCTTGTATCCTTGAATCTTACAACCTTTTTGTAGACTATTTGGTGTTTTCTGTTTAGACAATCTGTTTTTTAAAAAAAGGCATTTGTATTTCTCTCTGTCCAAAGGACCTTATGAATTTCATTTCTTTTTCTTGCCTTATTTCTCTGGCAAGAGCCTCTAGCACAGTTTTGAATAGAAATGGTGAGAGTCAATATCTGTGCCTTGTTCCTGATCTTAGGGCAAAAGCATTCCATGTTAAGTGTGATACTAGCTCTAAGGACCGAGTTCTTTTAGAGATTGATTTTCTAATTTGTAGCTTCTGGGAGATGACCTGACCGCTGATGCCCTGGAGGCTCACTTCTTAGTACATGGGGGACACTCCTTCCTCTGTTGTGCTGTGCTTAGTTGCTCAGTCATGTCTGTAGCCCACCAGGCTCCCCTGTCTGTGGGGATTCTCCAGGCAAGAATACTGGAGTGGGTTGCCGTGCCCTTCTCTGGGGGATCTTCCCAACCCAGGGATCAAACCCAGGTCTCTTTCGTTGCCAGCAGATTCTTTACCATCTGAGTCACCAGGGAAGCCCAAGAATACTGGAGTGGGTAGCCTGTCCCTTCTCCAGGGGAACTTCCCGACCCAGGGATTGAACCGGGGTCTTCTACATTGCAGGTGGATTCTTCACCAGCTGAGCTACCCGGGAAGCCCTCCTTCCTCTGCTAGTCAGTTCTTATTGCCCAAGTCAATCCTGCTCTCTACTGCTGGACCTGGTGCCTCTCTGAGGGGATCAGTTTCTCCAGAGCCAAAACCTCCTCTCCAGCTTCTGTTGACTTTGGGGGAATGCTGGCCCCCTGGCTTCACAGGAATGGGGTGGGGGTCCTAGAACAGCCTCTCCCTCTGTTGGCATAGCACAGTCCTTATTACCTACAGGAGTCTGGTGCCTGTTATTTGCCTAGACTACACAGAGCTGTATTGGGCGAACCAGCTTCTTATACAACACTTAGATTTGTTTCCCCCGCTATGCAGTGTTTTGTGGGACTCCTGTCCTTACTTGTCATCTCCAAAGACCGTGTCTCCAAGGTGAGCACACATCACATCCTCTCCCGCTGCCTCTCCTCTTCTGTGCCTTTGTAAGGATATTTCTATCTCTCTACAGATAAATCCCTGTGTTCAGCTGGTCATGTTTAACTTCCTGGAAGTTGTTAAAAAGCAATTCATTTTCTGAAATAGTTGAGCTTTTGGTATGGTGAGGGGAGTCGTTTTGGTTTGATTGTGGGTGCTATGTATGTGCGTGCTAAGTTGCTCAGTCATGTCCAACTCTTTGTGGCCCTATGGACTGTAACCCACCAGGCTCATCTGTCAATGAAATTCTCCAGGCAAGAATACTGGAGTGAGTATTCTTCTCCAGGGGATCTTCTCAACCTGGGGATCAAACCCAGGTTTCCTGCATTGCAGGCAGACTCTTTACCCTTTGAACTACCTGGGAATCCCAATATTACTGGTATGATTAGTAAACCCTTTCATTGGAGGCAAAAATAAATTTTAGTTGCAAAATTAAATTTTTTCCTAGCCCCTGAGAATTCCAAATATTGTGAATTCAGCTTCAATTAGTTGTATGTTGAGTCTAAATTCTTAAATTTAGGAGTTAGTATTGATGTTTTTCGTGTTTGTTATCAATCTTTTCTATATTGAGTTAAAGTAAGTTAGGAATAGGGGACTATTTAACCAGGTTCAGACTATGTTCTTGTAAAATGTATTTCTAATTGCATGCCGTTGATTTTTTTGTAACCCAGAACCAATTTTTGTCTCCTTTATGCTAATTTACAAATAAACGTTATGCCTAGGACTGAGCACATACTCACGCAACACATTCGTATATCCTCCCCACCCACCACCATTCATTCCACGAATGACAGCCTTTATTCCTGGGTAGCCATCATACAGATGTACCGTACTTGATTTTGCTTTTCAAACTCAAACTTCTTTTTTAGAAATAAGAATCACAGTTGATCAGCAGTTTTCAAGGAACTGCCTTCTGAATTGAGTCTAGGCTCTGTGGCATCCTCCTCTCATCCACCCGGACCATGCCTGCAGACTCAGAAACAGTCATGCTGCTGGAATTTGAATTCAGCCCGGGAGTTAGTGAAAACAATAAAAATGCATTTTCTAGCTCCCACTTCCCCAGATTTTTCCAGTTCATTTTGCGGAGTGAGGTAGTTTGCACAGTGGGACACCTCTTCTTTCCCTTGGCTCTTTTCTTGTGGGGTGTGTGCTTTTTTCTAGGCATTCTGGGGAAGTTGACTGTGTACAGTAAGTCTCCTACACACGAATGAGTTCTTTTCCAAGAGTGCATTCATAAGTCCAGTTTGTTAAATCCAACAAAGTTAGCCTAGGTCCCCAGCTAACACAACCAGCTAGAGTCCTGTCCTGTAACAGGCTTATAATACCTTTCACACAAATAACACACGCAATTTCACTCATTCCTGATGCTGATGAAAGGCATATTTACACCTTTGAAAGTTTGCAACTTGAAGGTTCATATGTAGGGAACTTACTGTCCTAGATGGTAAACCATGTTAATATTATGTATAATTCAGGACAGGATAAGCAGTCTGGTGTTTGTCACTTAGCTTTTTGGTCTGATGTGGGGAGCATTCACTTATTTCTTGACTGTAAAGGACTGACTGACTCTGTAGGCTCTGCACAGGGTACTGAGAACCCTGAGGTCAGCAGAGAGTAAGATCCTGCTCTTGCTGAACTTACCTGCTAGTGGCAGAGAGAGAGAATAAGCAAGTCACGAATCAGTATGAAACAGAGGCAGAGATGAGTAGGAAGAGGAAGACAAACAGGGAAGGGTGAGAGCTGCTTGGGCTCCTCAGGGGGCCAGGCCACACCTTTCCAAGGCAGTCTCTTCTCAGCTGAGACCTGCACAGAAGGGACTGGTCCTGAGGAGCTGGTGTGAGGGGCAAGGCTGTGGAGCCTTTCAAAGAGGAGTCAACGCGGAGGACACCCTCAGACCTACCCAACCAGTTACACAGTCTGGGAGGGGTCCCTTTTTCCGAGGATTTGGTTTCTTGCTTGTAAAATGGGAATGAAAACCATGTTCAGCTTCAAATGATCATAGACAAATATCAAATGAGAGAATTTTATAAACTATGCACCCCTTTAAAATGAAAGGTGGCTGTTATTTTACTTAGCAGTGTGAACTTCCTGGCCAGCTAAAGAACTTACCTTTGTCTTTAGGACTTCCACTGAAGCTGGGGGTGAAAACAGTGTGGTGCTGGCATAAGGAGAGACAGGCAGATAATGAAACAGCAGAGAGTCCAGTGTGTGGTTGGTTTATTCCCATAGGGTTGCCATGCAGGAGTTCCTTCCTGGCGTCTCTAGGGGATGTCGAGGTATTATTCCAAATCATAGGAAGTATCAGTTGAGAGATCAGGATAAAGGGAAAACTTCTGTGGGAATTAAAGTTTAACCATCAACATAGGCATTTCTAAAAAAAAAAGTCATAGGCATTACTCACTCAAAGGAATCATCTGACAAGTCAAAAGCAAGAGTGGAATCAATGTCAAAGGTTAAGGTCACCATTTTTGAAGTAAGGACTAGAGCAGACAGGATGAATGGGGCCACCATCAGATCAGTCATTCTCACTTGTCACTGTTTCTTTGTTATATGTGTTTGCGGCCCTGTCTGCTATTAATACTAACTTATTCTTATAAGAAGGAATGTATTGGACTTCCCAGGTGGTCCAGTGGTTAAGAATCCGCCCTGTAATGCAGGGGACATGAGTTTGATCTTTAGTCCGGGAAGATTCCACATTCTGTGGGGCGACTGAGCCATGTGCCACAATTACTGAGCAGTGCTCTGGAGCCCACGAGTCACAGCTACTGAAGCCCTTGTGCCCTGGAGCCCGTGCTCTGCCGTAAGAGAAGCCACTGCAATGAGAAGCCTGCACACCACAACTTGAGAGTAGGCTCTGCTTGCCGCAACCAGAGGAAGCCCACACACAGCAACAAAGACTCAGCACAGCAATAAATTAATTTAAAAAAATATTAGCGAGATTACAAACAGTAGTACACTGTATAAAAATTCTGCAAATCTTGCTCCAAGAAATAAGTTTTGGAAGCAGTCTTTAATTTGGCAGTTTTGAACCGTGTACTGTTAATAGGATATCTGAATGTTACGTTATCTAAATAGAATCCAGTAGTGTTCCAGTGTTTGAATATTTGCTGTAGGTTACAGTTCTTTGTAAAGACCTCTGCAGAAAAAATGCAGAGACAAAATGTAAATGTCATTGTGGAATATTCCAATGTGAAATCAGTTGATCTAAAATCTGAATTAGGACAAGCGGTATCAATTTTAGCAGCAAAACCAAAATCAAGGCAAGCAGACGAAGTATTTTCATCTCTAGAAAAGGAAATGAGTCTATATGAAGTAGTGCGTAGTTTAACACCCAACTTGTATTTGCTTTGGACACACTCAGAATAGTTTGATCAACATCAGCATGACCTGAAAGAATCTTTTCTCCATCTGGAACATTTGTCTTATGAAAAATACTAATACTTATGTGTTTTAAAATCTCATTTAAGAATAACTTTTAAATACAAAATACTTGTGACATCTTTCTGTTTTTAAATAATATTTATTGGGCATTCATTTAGTGCTAATGTTTTATTATCAGACCTCTGTAACAGGTGGAGATTATTTTTTACATGTATTGAAATATATGATATTGTCACAGTATATTTGTTCATAATAATAGGAACCCACACATTTATTATTATATCTTACTTTACCAAAGTAACCCCTGAAACTTCTTTTTTTTTCAAGATTTATTTCCTTATCTATTTTATCTTTGGCTGCACTAGGTCTTTGTTGCTGTGTGCAGGCTTTCTCTAGTTGCAGTGAGGAGGCTACCGTTTGTTGCAGAGCAAGGGCTCTAAACACTTGGGTTTCAATAGTTGTGGCTCATAAGCTCAGTAGTTGCCTCAAGGGATGTGGGATCCTTCTGGACCAGAGATCTAACCCACGTCCTCTGCATTGGCAAGCAGTCTCCTAACCACTGGACCACCAGGGAAGCCCCTGAAACTTAACATAACCCTATCACAGAAGTGATTCAGTGTTTCATGATAACTCATTATTACTTAAAGTCATGTAAGAAAGTGTGAAAAATATAGAATAGTATGTAATTTGGCAATTCCAATTTCTTGTTCTCAAATCCTAAGATTAATAACTGTCATGAATTTGGAAAAATTAAAAATTTCTGATGAAAGTGCTGGTAATTCAGTAGGCAAAGGTTCGTTTTGACAACAGATTGTTCTCAATCAAATGCAAAAAAACTTCCACTCTTATATCCACCATATATCTAATGAAGTGTAAAATGCCTTGCAGGCCTAAATGTAAGAATTAAAACTGTAACACTTCTAGAGATGGAAAAAAGACTTAGTGACCTTATGTTGTGGACTGAATTGAGTTCCTACCCCACCCCTGTATTCATATGATGAAGCCCTAACTCCCAATGAGATGGGATTAGGAGATCGGGCCTTGTGAAGGTGATTAGAATTAGATGAGGTCATGAGAGTTGGGGGCTTCATGATGGGATTGGTGCCCTTATAAGAAGAGGAATACAGAGAGGGGTGGGTTTCTCTTACCATCTCTAAAACACGACAAAAGAAATTAAAGAGCTAAATAAATGAAAACATATTCTCAGCTGATGAATTTGAAGACTGAATATTATTAAGATGTTAGTGATCTACAGATTCAATGCAGTTTCTTTCAAAAACCTATTTTTTGTAGAAACAGAAAAATCCATCCTAAAATGCTTACAGAATCTCAGGGGATCCTTGATTGCCAAAACAATCTTGGAAAAAGAAAAGCAAATTTGAAGACCTAACACTTGCTGATATCAAAACTCACCATGAAGCTACAGTAGTCAAAACAGTGTGGTTCTGGCATATAGACATATACCAATAATCAGATGATTTTCAGCAAGGATTGTTCTAAGACCATTCAGTGAGAAGGGGCAGTCTTTTGAATAAAAGGTGTTGGGTAAACTATATATCCACATGAAAAAAATGAAGTTGGACCCTAACGTAACACCATATACAAAAAATTAACTCAAACTGGATTAAATATATATATATATATAAACATAGGGGCTAAAACTATAGAACTCTGAGAAGACAACAAAGAAAACATAGGGAGAAGTTTTCATGACATTGCATTTGCAGTGACTTCTTAGATATGACATGAAAGACACAGGCAACAAAAAACAGATAAAGTGGACTTCATGAAAATCAATAAAACCTTTTGTGCATTAAAAGACACTACAACAGAGTGAAAAGGCAGTCCACAGAATGGGAGAAAATATTTTCAAACCATGTATCTGATAAGGGATTAATGTCTAGAGTATATAGAGAATTCCTAAAACCCAGAGCAATAAGAATTAGACAGCTTGATTCAAAAATGAGCAAAGAACTTGCACAGAAATTTCTCCAAAGAAGGTATTCAAATGACCAATAAGCACATGATTTTCAGTGTCACTAATCTTCGGGGAAATGCACAGCAAAATCACAGTGAGATACCACCTCATACCCATTAGGAAAAATACGAAACTAGAAAGTAAGTGTTAACAAAGATAGGAGAATTGGAACTTTGTGCACTGTTGGTAGGAATGTAAACTGGTACAGCTGCTGTGAAAAACAGTATGATGGTTCCTCAGAAAACTAAAAACAGATTTGTCGTATGATCCCACCAATTCCTCTTCTTGATATATACCCAAAAGAATTGAAAGCAAAGTCTTGAAGAGAGATTTGTACAGCCCATGTTGATAGCAGCATTTTCACAGCTAAAATGTGGAAGCAACCCAAGTGTTCGCTGAGAGATGAATGGATAAACAAACTATGGTATGTGTACAGTGGACTAAGTAGTAGCAGTGCACGGGCTTCTGATTGCAGTGGCTTCTCTGGTTGTGGAGCACGGGCTCTCGGGCTTGCAGGCTTCAGCAGTTGCAGCACAGGGTGTCAGTAGTTGTGGCTCCCAGGCTCTAGAGCACAGGCTCAGTAGTTGTGGCCCACGGGCTTAGTTGCTCCATGGTGTGTGGGATCTTTCCAGACCAGGGATCAAACCCATATCTCCTGCATTAGCAGATGGATTTTTTTTTCTCTTTTTTTGCCACTGAGCCACCAGTGAAGCCCTATACAATGGGCTTTTATTCAGCCTGAAAAAGGAACGAAATTCTGACCCACACAACAAGATGGATGAACCTTGTTTGACATTATGCTAGATGAAAAAAAGCCAAATACTGTATGGTTCCACTTCTATGAAGTACCTACTAGAGTAGTCAAAATCACAGAGACAGAAGTAGAATGGTGGTTGCCAGGGCCTGGGAGGAAAAGGGAATGGGGTATTAATGTTTAATGGGTACAGAGTTTTAGTTTTGCAAAGTGGAAAGAGTTCTGGGAAAGGATGGTGGTGACGGTTGCACAACAATATAAATGTACTTAATTCCACTGAGGTGGTAGTTTTATGTTTTGTGTCTTTTGCCACGATTAAAGCCTTTGCACGGATGTGTGTAGTATTCCTGTTTATAGTAGCAGAATATTGGAAGCAGCCCAGATGTCCGTCAACTGGTAAATGAGTAAATGAATTGCAGTATAGCCATACTATGAAATAATATTCTTTAGTAACAAAAGGAATAAAATATCAATCCTTCCAACTGTGTGACTGGTTCTCAGAGTATTATGCTAAGCATAAGAGTCAAACAGAAAAGACCAAATACTATATCATTTCGTTCATATGAACCATTAGAAAAAGCAAAGCTATGGGGACTGCAGGCATATCAGTGGTTGCTGGGAAGGGAATTGAGTGCAGAGTGGCACAAGGAATATTTTTAGAGAAAGGAAACTGGTATCTGTCTTGATTGTTACAGTGCTTACAGGGCTACATACAGTTTCAAAAATTAACCAAACTGGGGACTTCTTTGGTGGTCCAGTGGCTAAGACTTGGCCCTCCCAATGGAGGGCTCCCAAGGGAGCCCAGGTTCAATGCCTGGTCAGGGAACGAGGTCCCACACGCGACACCTCAGACCCAGTACAGCCAAACAAACAAATAAATAATAAAAGTTGACTGAACTGTATACTTAAAATGAGTGGATTTAATTGCATGTAGATAATGCCCTAATTAAAAATAAAGAGGGGAAATTTTTCCTGAGGCAGTCAAATTTTTGTGGTTTTACAGAAAAAGGCATTTGTAGAAGCTCATAAATGTGACCTTCCTGTTAGCAAACCTTCTTTTCTACTAAAAGGAGGAAGTTAATGGAGATGTTCACCCTGGCAGAATTTGATTTGTAGTTGCTGCATTGTTAACGGTATCTCGTAGCAGAATTCTAAGTTTGACCTAAGAGCTGTTGTAACCAGGCCAGCTTATCATTTGCATTCCCCCGTATAGACACTAAGAAAGGTTTACTGTTCAGTTTTGGCATACCATGTTGTTTCTCTGACATTTTATTTTTTAAATTAATCACCACTTCTTTCATGGGTTTAAATGTGCACTTGGTATGCATTATAAAGTAGTTCACTTTGTGCATTCTAGTTCTGCATGCAAAGTGAGCTCAGACTCATGGAGGTTGTTTTGCTGGGTTTTCATCCTGACTTTTGACCTTTAAAATCAATCTGTAATGGACTAGCCTATCAACTTGCATATATTGAGTGTCTACACACACACACACACACACACAGCCATAAAAATGGATAATCAAAAACTTAAAGGCCTTACTGCCTAAATCTGGTTTTCAGTGTTTAATAAAAACTGTTTTTGATCCAAAACCACTTTAGTTAAGCTATATGGGATATAGTCACAGTTTTTATTTTTGATGGAAGAGTAACAGTTGAGAAAATTTTATATTGGTGTAGATATTTCATACAAATGCATATTTAAACATCTGAACTGTATTAATTTCACACCTATGTGAGGGCTTTCTCAGGCAAAATGTCCAGTAAACAGTAGCCCTTCCTAGGGAGCAAAGGCTTCTTATTTGAAGGCAAAAACTGTAGATTAAGAACTGCCATGAAATTAAAAGACGCTTGCTCCTTGGAGAAAAGCTGTGACCAACCTAGATAGCATATTAAAAAGCAGAGACATTACTTTGCCAACAAAGGTTCATCTAGTCGAAGCTATGGTTTTTCTAGTAGTCATGTATGGATGTGAGAGTTGGACCATAAAGCTAAGCGCCAAAGAATTGATGCTTTTGAACTGTGGTATTGGAGAAGACTCTTGAGAGTCCCTTGGACAGCATGGAGTTCCATCCAGTCCATCCTAAAGGAAATCAGTCCTGAATATTCATTGGAAGGACTGATGCTGAAGCTGAAACTCCAATACTTTGGCCACCTGATGTGAAGAACTGACTAATTTGAAAAGACCCTGATGCTGGGAAAGACTGAAGGCAGGAGGAGAAGGGGATGACAGAGGATGAATGAGATGGTTGGATGGCATCACTGACGTGATGGAGATGAGTTTGAGTATGCTCTGGGAGTTGGTGATGAACAGGGAGGCCTGGGGTGCTGCAGTCCGTGGGGTTGCAAAGAGCCACTGAGCGACTGAACTGAACTGGATATCTTGCCTGGTGATCTAGTGGTTAAGAATCCATCTTCCAATGCAGGGGATGCAGATTTGATCCCTGGTCAGGGATCCCACATACTGCAAGGCCACAACCAACCCCGTGTGCCACAACCACTGAGCCCGTGCACTGTAGAGCCTGTTGTTGGCTCTACTACTAGACAGAAGCCCATGCACAGCAACAAAGACCTAGTGAAGCCAAGAAAAAGGAAATACGGGGCCTTCCCTATGGTCCAGTGGTTAAGACTCTTCACTTCCAGTGTACGGGGAGTTGCTCTGATCCCTCATTGGGGAACTGATATTCCCACATGCTGAGGGGTGCTGAAAAAAAAAGAACTAAGAAATGTGTTATAAATTAATTGGGGAAAATGTTTCTGAAAATGATTTGTAAAATTAAAAGTAATATAAAAACAGGAACCTCCCAGAGGCAAGGGGCTCACATAGGCTGTGATACATAGTAGACTCTTAGAAGTTTATCAAGAGGAACACTAGACATTCATGGGTTTTGTGGGCCAAGAATACCCCAGTGACGTACAATGAGGATAAAAACAATGTTTCCAGCAAACACCTGCAAAATCATCATCTGCAAATTCAGGCTAAGATTAATGCAGTCAATCCTGATACTCATAGAAAACTACCTAATGTTGAGGTCTAGTTCTGACAAAAGTGTATTCTGTATAAAGATACAGAGTATTAACATCACTCCAAAAAGTTGAGGTCCCTCTGCCTCTGCCATCCCCCATTTCTTCCTCAATTTTTTTTCTCTGTAGTTAAGGCTTTTCTGGAATTTCATATACATGGAATTATGAAATACCCACTGTTTTATGTGAAGGCTTTATTCACTTAGCATGTGCTTGAGGTTCCCCCGTGTTGCTTATATGAGTAATTCCTTATTGTTATGTGCTGAATATGTTTCATTGTATACCTGTGTTGCAGTTTGTTTGTTTGTTCTCCTATTGACGAACATCTGCGTTGGTCCATTATAGATGATAAGGATATATGACTTAAAGGCCCCTGGAGACAGACAAGCAGAGTGTTCCAAGAAGCATGGAGGAAAAGGAGCACTGAACAGAGGAATTAGGGAGCATTCTATGAGGCTAGTGGTATTTGAGCAGGAAGAGATGGGCAGTAGGCTCTTGGCACAAACAGCAATGTCAGAATGGGAAATACAGGGTGTGTTGGGGTTGATAAGCCCACTGGTGGACAGCAGACCATGTGGAAAACTGCATGTCATGGAATTAATTAAGGTAAACAGATGCTGTCTTTGCAACTCTACTGCCTTATGGAAGAGAAGGCTAGAAGGATTTGCTGGTGGTCCAGTGGTTAAGAATCCACGTGCCAATGCAGGGGACATGGGTTTGATCCCTAGTCCAGGAAGATCCCACATGCCACAAGACAGCAAATCTTGTGAGTCGCAGCTACTGAAGCTTGCGCATCTAGAGCCCATGCTCTGCAACAAGAGAAGCCACTGCAATGAGAGTCAGCCCACACACCATCGTGCCAATGCAGGGGACATGGGTTTGATCCCTAGTCCAGGAAGATCCCACATGCCACAAGACAGCAAATCTTGTGAGTCGCAGCTACTGAAGCTTGCGCATCTAGAGCCCATGCTCTGCAACAAGAGAAGCCACTGCAATGAGAGTCAGCCCACACACCACCACAAAGAGTAACCCCTGCTCACCGCAACTAGAGAAAACCGACTCACAGCAACAAAGACCCGGCACAGCCAAAAATAAATAAATAATTTTTTTAAAAAAGATAAGGCTAGAGAAATCAATAGGGACCCAGATGACAGAGGAACCTGTATGCTGCTCTAAGCAGTTACAAGTCAGTTTTGCGATGGAAGCAATGGAAGTCTCAGAGCTAGAAATATTTGATCAGATCTCTGCTTTGGAAGATGTTTGGTAACATTGGAAGGAAAGGATTTGAAAGGGAAGGGAGACTGGCAGGAGGAGGAAAGAGAGGGACTAACCACTTCAGATCCTGTTTTAAAAATCGAGAGGCAAGATTGGGAGGGTACATGGGGGACAGTGTAGGAAGGAACTGAAACGGTGACTGAGAGTCAACAGGAAGGACTGGACAGGGTTGGGAGGAGACCCATGGGAGATGCTCATCATGTTGATAGAATGTTGGTTAATTGAGGGGATGAACTGAAGGAACAAGGGCCTAGGCATTGAAGAACGAAAAGGCATGGATGCTGACTCCGGGGGAGTCACTGGTAATGACTCCTTAAAGTCATTAGGGAGTCACTGGTAATGAAGGGACTCCACTGGTAATGAATCTACCTGCAATGCAGAGACCCTGGTTCGATTCCTGGTTGGGAAGATCCCCCAAAGAAGGGATAGGGCTACCCACTCCGATATTCTTGGGCTTGCCTGGTGGCTCAGACAGTAAAGAATCCTCCTGCAATGTGGGAGACGTGGGTTCGATCCCTGGGTTGGGAAGATCCCCTGGTAAGGGAATAGCTACTTACTGCAGTATTCTTGCCTGGAGAATCCCACGGACGGAGGAGCCTGGCACGCTACAGTCCCTAGGGTCACAAAGAGTCAGACACAACCAAGCGACTTTCACTTTCACTTGTATCAAATGAGACGTTTTGTTAATGGGTCAGGGAGCTGCTTCCTTGTATTACTGGGTTGGTGATATATTTATCACTGGTGTGTAAGCACTTACACACCTCAGTCCTAGATTGTGCTGCAGTAGACAGACATCAGAAGATACTCCTTAGATGAAATTCACTTTTCCTTGTTTTTTTAAAAAGATTTTTTTTGATGTGGACCTTTTTTTTTTTTTTTTAAGTCTTTATTGAATTTGTTACAGTATTGCTTCTGTTTTATGTTTTGGATTTTTGGCCACGAGGCATGTAGGATCTTAGCTCCTTCAGACAAGGGATCAAACCCACACCCCCTGCATTGGAAATAAGGAGTCTTAATCACTGGACCACCAGGGAGGTGCCTACTTTCCTTATTCATTGAACCTCATGCTTCTCAAGTATCTCCAGTAATTTATCTTTCTTTTATATTGGAAATAATTTCAAACTGTAAAAAAGTCCACAAATACTGCAAAAAGCGCCCATATATTCTTTATCCAGATACCTCTGTTGCTAACATGTGCCGTTTTTGGTTTCGTGCGCGCATGCTGTCTCTTCTTCCCCTTCCTCTCTCTGTATACACACTCTGTCGCTGCACTCCCTTTTTCTCTCCGTACCCAACCCCGCAACACACTTGTTTTTTTCTTAGCCATCCAAGAGGAAGTTAGCGACATCATGATCTTTAATCCCTAAATACTCTAAGGGTATTGATATTCTCTAGTATAACTGTTGGAAAAGGNCGCGCATGCTGTCTCTTCTTCCCCTTCCTCTCTCTGTATACACACTCTGTCGCTGCACTCCCTTTTTCTCTCCGTACCCAACCCCGCAACACACTTGTTTTTTTCTTAGCCATCCAAGAGGAAGTTAGCGACATCATGATCTTTAATCCCTAAATACTCTAAGGGTATTGATATTCTCTAGTATAACTGTTGGAAAAGGCAATGGCACCCCACTCCAGTACTCTTGCCTGGAAAATCCCATGGACGGAGGAGTCTGGAAGACTGCAGTCCATGGGGTCACTACAAGTCAGACATGACTGAGCGACTTCACTTTCACTTTTCCCTTTCATGCATTGGAGAAGGAAATGGCAACCCACTCCAGTGTTCTTGCCTGGAGAATCCCAGGGATGGGGGAGCCTGGTGGGCTACCGTCTATGGGGTCGCACAGAGTCGGACACGACTGAAGCGACTTAGTAGTAGTAGTAGTAGTATAACTGTGGTATAGTTATCAACTTCAGTAATTTTATATTGATATAATACAGTAATCTCCTGTTCATATTCCAGTTTTATTATTTGATCCAATATTATTTTTATAGCTTTACCTCTAGTATAAGATCCAGTCTGTGATACTGTGTTGCAACTAATTTTCAATGTCTCTTTAGTCTTTTTTATGACAATGACATTTTTGAAGGACACCAACCCTTCACCCCACTTTTTTTTTCAATCAAGTATTTTTTTCATTTGGGTTTGTCTGATGTTTCTTCGTGATTAAATTCAAGTTATACAGTCCTGACTAGAATACTGCAGAAGTGATGCTGTGCCCTTCTTAGGATATCAATCTCAGGAGTGACACTTTAAGATCATGCAGATATCCTGCACTTCATCAAAGTAT
This sequence comes from Cephalophus harveyi, assembly GCA_006410635.1. Lineage (NCBI taxonomy): Eukaryota > Metazoa > Chordata > Mammalia > Artiodactyla > Bovidae > Cephalophus > Cephalophus harveyi. The sequence goes on along the minus strand of SJYT01000981.1, from coordinate 226,828 downwards.
CTCCTCTGATTTAGCATCTCTTGATATTTTTGCATCAGTCATTCTTCATGTGATGGTTACCAATGGATAATTTGCCAATTCCATCTCTCTCTACCTTTACCTGTCTTTTCTCAGTGGTTTAGAGTGTATTACTGACCCTTAAGTCACTCCGGTGCTCACATGCCTGGTCAGTCGGAGCCCTTTGCACCTGGTTCCTGGTCCCTGTGCCAAGCCACTGTCATCTCCTGAGCAGTTTCCTACTTTCTGGTAGAGCAAGATACACTGGGCTCATTCTATGCTTCTTTTACCCCAGCCCTGGAATCAAGTTCTTTGAGGAGCCCTTTTTGTTTTCAGTGGGGTATGGTATTAGACTACATGTGCTTGTGACCACTGAAATTTTTTTCCTTCTATGTCCTTTCAGTGGACAATACTGGGAAATATGTGCATAGATATACACATATGTTTCATATACATGCATGCAGGTAAACATGCACACATGTACCCATACTTGGTTTTGAAATCCCAAGTCCAGGAACTTCCCTGGTATCCAGTGACTAAGACTCCGTGCTCCCAATGCAGGGATCCCAGGTTCGATCCTTGATCAGGGAACTAGATCCCAGATGTCACAACTAAGAGTTCACATGCTTCAACTGAAGGTCCTGCATGCCACAATGAAAACTGAAGATCCTGCGTTGCAAGCAAATAAATATTTCTTTAAAAAGAAAGAAATAGGAAACATAATAGAAAATAGCCACTAAAAATTTTTAAAAAAGATATGCCACACCTATACTCATATCTCCAGTTTCATTCCATCCCCACAGGGTCCCCCTTGCCTTCTCCCATTCCAATATTTGCATATCTGTCTTCCAACTACATCAACACTTTTACTAATTTGCTAAGCATTATGGTATATCCAGACATTTTCAGAGTCGCTTCACTCATTAACTACAAAAGCAAACCTACAGAAGCGTTTGGGATTTTTTTTCAATTCCACCACCCACCCCAATATTCCACCCAAGAATGGGAATACAGGTTCATAAATTGCTTGTTTGCACTTTGCTTTTTTCACCATTTTCACTGGAAATTATTCCATATCAGTTCTTTGAGATTATCGTTCATTCTTGTAACTGCTTATTTACATTGACTGTACATAGCATAGTTTATTCAACCAGTTTATAACCAATTATTCAACCAATTTCCTATACTTAGACATTCAGATATTTGGCAATAAAATATCCTAATAACAAAGTGGCAATGAGTAATCTTGTACATAAATATTTTTGCATTGTTGGAGGTATATCTTCTGAATTCCTCGAACTGGGATTGCTGGCTCAAAGAGTAAACAGATACATAGTTTTGTTAAATACTGGCACATTTGCTTCTGGAAGAGTTGGACCATTTTTCATTCTCACTCGTGACTTGTGAGTGCCTCTTTTAATAGTCTCACCAACAGAGTATTTCATCAAGCATTTGAATGTTTTTTCCAGTCTAATGGTGAGAAACAATATTTCATTTTATTTTGTATCATGAAGGGAATTGAACATCTTTTTGTGTGTATAAGGGGTAATTGAACATTTTTGTGTGTGTTTGAGAGGGGTGTGTGTGTGGTCTATCTTTGTGTGTAATGAGCTATTTATTCATAGCTTTGCTGATTTTCCTATAGAATTTTGGTCTTATTTTTCCTTTAATTTTGAGTTTTACTTGTATACTAGGGACATTAGCCTTTTATCTGTGATACACTTTACAAATATTTTCTCCTGGTTTCTCATTTGTCTTCACTGAGCTATGCAGTGTATTTTTATCTTTAAGTGATCAGATTTATAAATCTCTTATTACATATGGATTGTGAGTCATAGTGAGTCATGATGCCTCTGTCTACACGCAGGTATTAGAGGAATCCATCCATGTTTTCCTTCGGTATGTGTTTAGGTTCATGTTCATTAGATATCTGATCCATTTTAACTTTTTTTCTTTTTTATGGGTAAAGAATGGGTCTAGTGTATCTTTTTCCATTTGTCCCACCACCAGTTTTTTGACAGTTTATTTCTGCCTCAGTAGTTTGAATGTGTGTGCTCAGTCATTCAGTTGTATCTGACTCTTTGCAACCCTTTGGACTGTGGCCCACCCGGCTCCTCTGTCCATGGAAATTTTCAGGCAGGAATACCGGAATTGGTTGCCATTTCTTCCTCTAGGGGAATTTGAATACTGCCATTACCAAAAAAATTTTATTTATTTGACCACCTCAGCTCCCACGCAGGATCTTTTGTTGCGATGTGCGGGCTCTCTAGTTGTGGCAGTTGGGCTTAGTGTCCCCTCGGCATGTGGGATCTTAGTTCCTGGATCAGGGATCAAACCTGTGTCTCCTGCATTGCAAGGCAGATTCTTAACCACTGGACCACCAGGGAAATCCCTGATTACTACCTTTATCATCGGCTAGATTTCTGTGTGCAGTTAGGGAATATTTCAGGACTTGGTATTTCTTGAAGTACCGATGGTTCCATCTGAGTTTTCATTAAACATTTATGTCTCAGAGGCTGTCATGTTCCAGGGTTTACAGCACAGAGGAATATTTAGGCCTCCTACCCCTTTTTAGATGGAGGGATATGTCCTTACTATCGTCCAACTTACGCTTTCTGAATTTTTAAAAATTTCTTGACACCAACCGAAAATAGTTTCAGTCTTTAAGAAAAATTTAAAGGTATTTTCAGTTTTCAAACAGCAAACTTTAGCATGAATTTTTAATACCCCCCCCCAATACTTCCATTAGTATTCTCCCTTTTCTTCATGTCCCCTCAATAAAAGATGTTTCTGAAGCTGCAGATAATACAGGTGAAAAGAAGACAGTGGCAGGCTAGCCAGCCATTCTTAAGAGGCCATCTGCTCTGGGCTCTGTTCTGCTTCCTATGGCTTTTAAGCACCCCCACCTTCTTCTTGTGAGTTAGCAAGTGTAAGGTACAGGGAAGAGGGAAGTTCAGGAGTAACAGTTCTGTACTTGAATAATTGAGTAGCCTGAGTGCTTTATAGGTAACATTTTTAAAGCAGCGGTGCCCCACCCTTTTTGGCAGCAGGGACCAGGTTCATGGAAGACAATTTTTCCACAGACCGGGGTGGGTGGTGGTTTCAGGATGATTCTCAAAAGGAGCTTGCAACCTAGATCCCTCGCATGCATGGTTCACAGTGAGGTTCCTGTCCTATGAGAATCTACTGCCCACATTGATCCGAAGGATGCGGAGCTTGGTTGGCAATGTGAGCGATGGAAAGCGGCTGTGAATACAGATGAAACTTGACTTGCTCGCCCACCGCTCACCTCCTGGCATGCGGCCCGGTTCATCACCCAATACAGGTCCATGGTCTGGGGGTTGGGGACCCCTGTTTTAAAGCACTCACTTCCTAGGGAAGGCTGACCCAGGGGCATGCTCACGTTCTCTCTCTCGCTATCCACCCTTCTCTCTGGGCTGGAATGGCCTCCCTTAGGGGGAATGACTGGATTCTTTATGCTTTTCATAACATGGGGCTATGGTTTTTTAAAAAAACCTGTAAGACTCATTTAGAGGAGACAGGACTCACATTGGCCATGTGGTCTCTGTTTTTATCAAGTTCTATTTCAGGGAACATACTTTCTTAAGGAAAATCAGGACGTGTAATCTGATCTAATTCAGCATGTCAAATCCTATAAAGTTTTAAAAATGAAGCCAGGTTTAATAATAATGTTGACAAGTCACTTTTTTCGAATAGAAGAAAATTGTATGAAGGTGGGATATGGTTGTGTCTTTGCGACTCTATGGACTGTAGCCTACCAGGCTTCTCTGTCCATGGCATTTCCCAGGTAAGAATACTGGAGTGGGTGGCCATTTCCTACTCGAGGGATCTTCCCAACCCAGGGATCATTAAATCTGTGTCTCCTGCATTGGCAGGCAGACTCTTGACTGCTGAGCCACCCAGGAAGCCCCTAGGTAAGCCCCTTAAGTATATTTAAATGCACAAGTAGTGTGACAGCAGACAGATCAAGAATTCTCCTGTTCTCCTGTGTATTGCTAGGCAGGCATGTAAGTAGCAATGCTGTTTTGTGATTTAATGTAATCCATATTGCTGCTTTGTTATGATTGCTCTGCTAGTCTGTTGTACTCTTTTGTTGCTGCTGCTGCTAAGTCGCTTCAGTCGTGTCCAACTCTGTGCCACCCCATAGAGATGGCAGCCCACCAGGCTCCGCCGTCCCTTGGGTTCTCCAGGCAAGAACACTGGAGTGGCTTACCATTGCCTTCTGCAATGTGTGAAAATGAAGTCGCTCAGTTGTATCCGACTCTTCACAACCCCATGAACTGCAGCCTACCAGGCTCCTCCACCCATGGGATTTTCCAGGCAGGAGTCCTGGAGTGGGTTGCCATTGCCTTCTCCAACTCTTCTGTTAGGATTGTTGTTTAGTCTTTGAGTCATGTCTGACTGTTTTTTACCCCATGGACTACAGGGCGCCAGCTCTCCTGTCCTTCACTATCTCCTGGAGTTTGCTCAGACTCATGTCCGTTGAGTCAGTGATGCAATCCAACCATCTCACCCTCTATTGCCCTCTTCTTCTCCTGCCCTCAATCTTTCCCGGCATCAGGGACTTTCCCAATGAGTCGGCTGTTTGTAACTCTATCAGAATAAAGACCAGGGATTTTCATTAAAACTTTTTTCTTTTAAACACTCTTAGATTCGTGTCTATCTGTGCACAAGTCTGGTACAGAAGATTCCTCTGAATAGGCTTGCTGTAGGTATACGTTTAGACTTCAGTTCACAGGGAGGTCTTTAACCTACACCTCCAGGCAGCAGCTGCCTGTATTGTTTGATTGCTAGTTAAGTGTTAATAGAATTAAGAGTGTTAAATATTTTTATAGGCTTGGTCTTCCAGTTACTCTCAGCACCCTTCATGTTGTTCCTCTATTTGCATTTCAGTCTCACAGCCACCAGCACAGTAGGAAAGAGAAACCTGAGTCCCAGTCAAGCAGAAGCCGGCCTGGAGGCCCAAGTATCGGGGGAGATTTCTGACACTGAGCTTGAGCAGACAGATCCCTGTGCAGAACCCCTCTCAGAGGGAAGGAAAAAGGCCAAGAAACTAAAAAGGATGAAGAAGGACCTTTCTCCGACAGGTTTGTATCGAGTCTCACCAAGGGCCTGGAGCTGAGTCCTCTACAGTGCTCTAGAAACTCTCATTGTGAGGAAGAAATTACATCAGGGCTTCAGTTGATGGCCAAACCCATGTAGACCAAAACGGGACCAGATGTTTTTTGGATCATTTTCATTTTAATTTGAGGAATCCCTTAACAGCCCTGGCTCTGGCTAGCGTGAGGCTTGGCAGGGGCCTCCTTGTTAAAGATGATCAGCCCATTTTGGTAACCTTCTCCCTCTCCTCCATTGTTTAGAGGTTTTGTGATGTGTGTAAAGTCGCCTGAGTATTTTAAATGTGTATGTGAGTTTGCACAGAGCTCTACTCCTACACTTGTTATTTTCAGTAGAATTTTCACTGTTCCTAGCCCAACCCCAGGCAGCCTGAATTTCTCTCGTAAGCAGAGTTATGTAAGAAGCAAAGGAAATGGGAAAGGAACACATGTGAACCCACTGTGTGCTAGACAATGCAGTAGGAGCCTTCTCTCTCCTAGTTGAATTTCATTCTCACAACAGCTCTGACCTAGGAACTCATCCTTGTTTTAGTGATGGCAGATGTCTGAGCTCAGAGTGGCAAAGAAATGCACATTTAGCTAGTAAGAAGCAGAGCAAGGATTTCCCTGGTGGTCCAGTGGTTAAGAATCTGCCTGCCAATGCAGGGGACACGGGTTTGATCTCTGGTGTGGGAAGATCCCACATGCCGCAAGGGGCAACTATACCCCGGAGAAGAGACACCGCCACAATAAGAAGCCCATTCACTGCAATTAGGGAGTAGGCTCCCCCAACCCCCTGCAGCTAGAGAAAGCCCACACACAGCAGTGAAGACCCAGCGCAGCCAAAAAATTAATTAATTAAAAAAAATTTTTTTTAATTAAGTATAAATAATTTTTTTAAGGAGCAGGGAAAAAAAAAAAAGCAGAAAGAGAAGGTGAGCTGAGTCCCACATCCCCTCCGTCCCCCAGACATGCTTTGGAGGCCCCAGGAGCTCACCCAGCCCTTGGTGCTCAGACCTTCTGCAGGCCCGAGTGCAAGGCAAGGAAGGGGCTTGCGGGGCAGCCAGAGCCTGAGAAAGGCCCTGCCTAGGAAATCCGACCAGAACCTGCTCAGCAAGCTGTCATAGCAACAGAAAGGACAGCTGCTGCTGACCAAGTGCTTGTAGAGGGCCCGGCGCTGCCCCTCAGACTTGACTGAAACACTTGGCTTCAAATCTCTGAGCTAGGCCTCATGGTCCATTTTACAATGAAGAAAATGAAAGCCTGAGAGAAGGCAGTGTCTTCAGCAAGTGGTGTTGGCCAAGCTGGACAGCTGCATGTAAATCAGTGACGTTAAAAGTCTCCCTCACACCATACACAACAGTAAACTCAAAATGGCTTAAGACTTAAGTATAAGACATGGCATCATAAAATTCCTAGAAGAAAACATGGGCAAAACGTTATCTGACTTAAGTCTTGGCAGTGTTTTCTTAGGTCAGTCTCCCAAGGCAATAGAAACAAAAGCAAAATAAACAAATGGGGCCTACTCAAACTTATACAACCTTTTTACCTTCTGAGACACTAGGGAAGCCCTTACACAGCAAAGGAAACTATAAACAAATTGAAAAGACAAAATCTATGGAATGGGAGAAAATGTTGCAAACGATGCAACTGACAGAGGCTTAATTTCCAAAATATACAAGCAGCTCATGCACGCCAACAACAGAAGAGCAAACCACCCAATCAACAAATAGGCAAAAGACCTAAGTAGACATTTCTCCAAAGAAGGCATACAGATGAAGAGATGCTGCTGCTGCTGCTGCTAAGTTGCTTCAGTTGTGTCCAACTCTGTGCGGCCCCGTAGACGGCAGCCCACCAGGCTCCCCTGTCCCTGGGATTCTCCAGGCAAGAACACTGGAGTAGGTTGCCATTTCCTTCTCCAATGCGTGAAAGTGAAGTCGCTCAGTCGTGTCCAACTCTGCGACCCTATGGACTGCAGCCTACCAGGCTCCTCTGTCCATGGGATTTTCCAGGCAAGAGTACTGGAGTGGGTTCCCATTGCCTTCTCCAATCGTTAGAGAAATGCAAATCAAAACTACAATGAGGTACCACCTCACACTGGTCAGAATGGCCATCGTCAAAAGTCTACAGGTAATAAATGCTGTAGCTGCTGCTGCTGCTGCTAAGTCGCTTCAGTCGTGTCTGACTCTGTGCAACCCCATAGATGGCAGCCCACCAGGCTCCCCCATCCCTGGGATTCTCCAGGCAAGAATACTGGAGTGGGTTGCCATTTCCTCCTCCAATGCATGAAAGTGAAAAGTGAAAGTGAAGTCACTCAGTCATGTCTGACTTGTAGCGACCCCATGGACTGCAGCCTACCAGGCTCCTCTGTCCATGGGATTTTCCAGGCAAGAGTACTGGAGTGGGGTGAGGGTGTAGAAAAAAAGTCAGTAGGAACAAAAGTTGGTACAGCCACTATGGAGAACAGCATGGAGGTTCCTTTAAAAGCTAAAAATATACTTGCCATATGATCCAGCAATCTCACTCCTGGACATATATCTGGAGAAAACTAATTCTAAAAGATACATGTACCTCAGTGTTCATAACCACACTATGTACAGTAACCAAGAGATGGAAGCAGCCTAAATGTCCACTGACAGATGAATGGATAAAGATGTGGTACATATATACATGGGATATTACTCAGTCATAAAAAAGAATGAAATAATGCCATTTGCAGCAACATGGATGCACCTGGAGATTACCATACTAAGCCAAATGTCAGAAAGAAAAAGACGAATACAATATGATACCCCTTCTATGTGGAATCTAAAATATGATACAAATGAACTTATTTACAAAACAAAAACAGACTCACAGACATAGAAAACAAATTTATGGCTATCAAAGGGGAAAGGGGGCAGGGGAGGGATAAACTAAGAGTCTGAGAGTAGCAGATACAAACTGCTCTGTATAAAATAGATGAGCAAGGTGCTAGTGTATCGAATGGGGGACTATGTTCAATATCCTGTAATAAACCATAATGGAAAAGAATATGAAAAACATCTATATGTATATATATAACTGAATCACTTTGCTATAGACCAGAAACTAACACAACATTGTAAATCAACTATACTGCAACTAAAAAATTTTTGAAGAAAGGAGGGAAGGAGGAGGGAAAAGAGGAAAGGAGGAAACCAAGCCCTGAGGAATGTGTGACTTGCCCTGGGTCACGGAGCACAAAGTCAGGCCTGCAGCAAAGTGGATATTTTTAATCTCCTTAGGATGAGGGGATGCCTGAGAGGGAAGTTATTCCTCTCCTGTATCTGACTTCGTGACAGTCACCCCCGTTAATTGGAACCAACAGTCAGGTCAAAGGATAGGAGTGGAGCCCTGGAACTTGATTCATACCCAGGCCAAGAATCCATTGTGTTTCAGTTAATTCCTCTTTTTACACATGGCCTGATCTGCCTGCAGGGCATTTTCTGAATCTCATTGATATTAATGAAATCAAAGACAGCAGAAGTGTCACAGATGCCTTTTTATGCATTGTGCTGAAGCTGCACTTTAACTGAAAGCGTAAGTTCTTATTTGAAGTCTGGGCTGTGTGTTTTCACTGTCTCCTCGAGGCTGTGAGTCTCTCCTCATTTCCCTCATGTAAGTATTAGAGAGGTTTTTAATCTGTAACATTGTCTTCACCTCTGATGCCCGTGGCCCCTGTCACATTGTGCCTGCTCCACAGATGTTAGATACTAAATGTTAGCATGGCTTTCAGAGCTCACCCAGAGCATGACCAGGATCCGGGGGCTTTTCCCTTCTTGTATAGCTTTCCTTCGCTTCTCAATCTCCTGAATTTTTTTAAATTATCTGTTACTTCTCAGGGACAGGATTTTAGGTTTTTTCCCTTCTGTCTCAGCACAGCCTCAAAGATATTAAAATACCTAATAATAGATTGCATTAATAGATTAGTTCCTTTTATAACTTTCATCATTTTAAGTGAAAACTTTCTGTGAGTTATTTGGGGTTTTGAATTTATAACACCATCATTTAAATAGTCTCTTCTTCCCTCCCATTGACAGTAAAGCTGTCACTGCCACAAGATTTGAGCTTTAAAAAAAAAAAGATTTTTTTCAGTTCTTTGTCCTGCTAAAGAAGAGAAACATCTTGATAACTTTTAATTGAATCAGATAACTTAAGAGCAATGAGTTTTCTTCTAGAACACCATTCATTGGGTTAGATCTTCCAACAGCACAGGCCTGGAAGTTCCCTGGATCCTCTTTAGCTGGTTTGTTTTGAGCACATAGTCCTAAAAGTATCCGCAGGATGTAGGTCAAGATACCAGGTACTGGGCCTGGCAGGTCAACCAATTTTGATTGCTCAGTTACTTTAAGGAGGTCCTAAAATGAGCAAGAGAAAAATTGATGTTTTCTAACTGTGGTGCTGAGAAGACTCTTGAGAGTCCCTTACACAGCTAGGAAATCAAATTAGTCAATCCTAAAGAAAATCAACCCTGAATATTCATTGGCAGGACTGATGCTGAAGCTGAAGTTCCAATACTTTGTCCACCTGATGTGAAGAGCTGACTCACTGGAAAAGACACTGATGCTGGGAAAGATTGAAGGCAGGAGGAGAAGGAGATGACAGAGGATGAGATGGTTGGATGGTATCATTGACTCAATGGACATGAGTTTGAGCAAACTCCAGGAGATAGTGAAGGACAGGGAAGCGTGGCATGCTGCAGTCCATGGGGTCACAAAGAGTGGAACGTGCCTGAGCAACTGAACAACAACAAAGTTCAGACTCTGAAGGGTCTGTGTTAAACCCCCAAAGCTTCAGAGTGTCCCAGGAGCCCAGAGGTGGGACTGGATTAGAGTGTTTGGTACAGTGTGGCTTCATTGTTCCTGCAGAGAAGAGTTCTAAGGCATCAAGCTGAGCAGTCCTACTAGGGACAGTATCTTTTTTTTTTTTCTTTTAACTATAAAGTGTTTCATCACTAAATTTAATGATAAATTCCAGAAAACACACTATTATCACTAGTTTTACTTTATAACAAGATCAGATGTTGTGGTGGTATATTTATCTGAGTGAGTATTATTTTAAATACATCCCTCTCACTATAGATTAACCTTCTATGCAGGGATTTTGTCCTTATACGAATTAGATACTCAATAAATATGTCTTCAACAGATTGAATACATGAAAGCCTACAATGTGATAACAGGATTTGCATGAATTCCTTTTATAAGGCCAGTGATGAAATTCCCAGCCAGGAATAACCCTGCCAGTTCTTTTGCATGCACGCGTACTGAGTCACCTCAGTCACGTCCGACTCTTTGTGACCCCATGGACTGTAGCCCGCCAGGCTCCTCTGTCCATGGGATTCTCCGGATGAGAGAACACTGGAGTGGGTTGCCATGCCCTCCTCCGGGCATCTCACAACCCGGGTATGAACCCGCATCTCGTGCATCTCTTGTGTTGCAGGTGGATCCTTTCACCCACTGAGCCACCTCGGGAGCCATTGATGCTTTTATCTTGGTCCTAGTTCCCATCTTTTGCTCTTACCCTCTAATTGTCCGTTTCTGTGTGGACACGCAAATCCATGATGGCCAAGGCTTTTCTGATACAAATATGTACAGGATGCTGCAAATCTTTTTGTACTGAAGTCCCCAAATTCAGTGGGGACGGTACCTTGGCAGGTGCTGCCATGACTCACTGGGGTGCACTGGGAGCCCAGAGCACTGCCTGTGAAGGCGTGGGAAACGTAGAAGACAGCCTTCCCCCAGGAGGAAGGTTCTGTTTTCCAAGCGGAAGGTAGCAAAAAGTAGGACCATGGGATATCACATGGGCTTCCCTGGCGACTCAGATGGTAAAGAATCCACCTGCAATGTGGGAGACCCAGGTTCGATCCCTCAGTTGGGAAGATCCTCTGGAGAAGGGAATGGCAACTCACTCCAGTATTCTTGCCAGGAGAATTCCATGGACAGAGGAGCCTGGTAGACTATAGTCCATGCGATCTCAAAGAGTCAGACACAACTAACACTTTCACTGTTTTTCACAGGATATCATGTACCGTAGCAATTTCTGGCCAGCTGATGCTCAAGAAATCCCCCACAAAACAGCGTCACTTTTCTTAGTTATACATCTTAATGTCAAAGATACACTGAGAGTTAAGTACTGGATGCCTTCCCACAGAACAAAAGGACTTAAGTTGCAGAAGAAATGACCGTTTAATAGTATATACCAGACATTGTGCTAGGAATGTCCTTTATGATCTGCTGCTAAGTCACTTCAGTCGTGTCCGACTCTGTGTGACCCCATAGATGGCAGCCCACCAGGCTCCCCCGTCCCTGGGATTCTCCAGGCAAGAACACTGGAGTGGGTTGCCATTTCCTTCTCTAGCGCATGAAAGTGAAAAGTGAAAGGGAAGTCGCTCAGTCGTGTCCGACTCTTTGTGACCCCGTGGACCGCAGCCTGCCAGGCTCCTCTGTCCATGGGATTTTCCAGGCAAGAGTACTGGAGGGGGTGCCATCACCTTCTCTGCTTTTATGATCTAGTCATTATAAAAACTGAGTAAAGTGTAGATGTCATTATCTCTGATTTATAGAGAGGAAAAAGACTCAAAGAATCACAGATACGCAAAGTGAAATACAGCTGCTGTTGAGGGTGGCGGGGAGGGCTGTCTGAGCCAGAGCAAAGGCATCAAACCTCCCTGCAGTATGTGGTGTCTCCGAACTTCAGAGGACGTGAAGGGTTCTTCCCAAAGGTGAATGTTTCTGGCAGCCGTTATAGATCAGAAACAACTACCCACCCAGACTTTCTTGTGATGAAGTCATGTGATAAAAATCCAAGATACTCGTCCCTTTTGGAGCTTTTTATCTGCATGTCATGTGACTTAGTAAATGTTTTTCTCCTGAATGTAGTTGTTTCTATCCTATGAATGTATACTATCAATCCTCCCTCTTTTATATTTATTGGAGTTAATGGAGATTGATAATGCTGTCTGCTCTCCTCTGGGCCATTCAAGGCATTCTCTCCATTGGTGCATAAAGGAAACAGCTCCGTGTGCTGTGTATGCTGGAATCAGCTGTCTCTAAGAAGTGTTTCCCAGACAGTGTTTGATGGGTGGGTATCCACAGCACCCTTGCTCTTGCTGAGGAAGTGAAGTCATATTCCAGTGGCCTGATGCTGGTCGGACTAGCCAGTCTCAAAATAGAGATGGACTGTCCATTAGCCGAGGTTCCACGTCTAACGCTCTTAGTGTTCCCAGAGCAGGGCCGAGAGCTGTGGCTGTTCCTGGTGACTTGTCATGTAGCAGCGATGTCGTTCCAAGTCTCTTTTCCCCCTCACGTTTAAAACACAACACAGTAGAGCTTTCCATGCTTGCCAAGAACCGAGAGTTTTATTGGAGTCTTGACTAATCTGCTGGTTTTTTTCCAGCTTCAGCCCTTAGGGTTCAGTGTGAAAATGGAGACTCTACTTGGAACAGCAGTCTCCTCTTGCTGTTAGAGGGCTCCTGAAGTCAGAAACGGGGTCTGCAGTTGGTGCTGTCGGTCACTGAGTGGCCAGCCTAGGGAAGCCCAGCAGCCTCCCCAGAAGCTTTCTAATTACTCAGCTGAGACATGGAGTTCAGCCTCACTGAGGGGGATGCTGCACTGCAGGGCAGTGTGCTCCGTGAGTGCTCTTCCTCTTCCTCCAGGCAGCCCTCAGGGACTCCCCACTCGCCATCCAGGGGAGCCCTGCCTTCTTAGTGTGGAAACCACCCCACGACCAGGCCCTTTGGAGCATTTCCTAGTTAAAACTTGCATATGGCACCCCAGAGGATCTTTCCGTGTAAAGAGTTCCACTCTGTAGAAATGTTTTGATGGCAGATTTCTGATGTGCTGCATACCTTTTCAGATTCACATGAGGGAAGAGCTGCCTTAGCTCAGAGTTTCTCCTTTTCAACTCTCATTAATGAAGTGAAGTGAATATAAAGTTGTGTCCGACTCTTTGAGACCCCCATGGACTGTAGCCAGCCAGGCTTCTCTGTCCATGGGATTCTCCAGGCAAGAATCTCCGGGAGATCTTCCTGACCCACAGACCAAACCTGGGTCTCCTGCATTGCAGGTGGATTCTTGACTGACTGAGCCACCAGGGAAGCCCTCAACTCTTAAGTAGGTGAAAGACAAATCAGTAGAAACAGTCACCTTTTGTTTCCACTTTTTACTTTCTTTTGTTGTTTTGTTAATAAAAATAATGGGCTCACTATGAAAATCAGTAAAATGAAGGAAAATAGAAGAATATAAAATTCTGCAGTTACTTGATACTCTGTTAACAAGTATTTCTCTCTACCTGTCGTTTTTATGCATAGTGGGAGCATACTCTGTATGCCATTTAGTATCTTGTTTTCCCCCATCTAAAAACTCTTGGTCAAATAATTTTAATTATCAGCATAATATTTTATATTAACATTTTGGTTTTTTTTTTTTTAAAACAATATTCCTTATACCTTTTGCAGGGTCAGCTTTATTAAGATTCAATTTACATACAGTGAAAGTCATTACTTTGAGGTGTACAGGCTGACGAGTTTTGACAAATGTATACAGTCATATAAGCATCACTGTGCTCAAGAAATAAAACAGCTATTCCAGAAGATTCCCTCGTGCCCCTTTGCAGTCAGCCCCTCCCTGTCCCTAGATCCTGGCAGCCACCGATCTGCTTTCTGTCACTGTAATTTTGCCTTTTCCGAGGGTCATTTAAATGAAATCATTTGATACGTAACCCCTTGGGTCTTGCCCTTAGCGTAAGGCCTTTGACGTTTGTTTGTTGTTGCCCACGTCACTGGTTCATTCCTTTCTTCTGTGGATTAGCAATCCACTTTTCAGACGTATCACTATTTGTTTATCCATTTTGCCTTTTGGCATTTAGGTTGTTAGCAGCTGAGAATCTAGCAGATATAAACATTCTGTGTAAGTTTTTATGTGAACTAAGTGTTCATACTGTGTCAGATGGTAAGTGTGCGTGTAGCTGTATAAGCGCCTGGCCCGCTGTTCTCCAGCGTGGCTGCCGCGCTCCGCATCCCCTCCGGGGCTCAGGGGCTCTCTGCAGTCAGCACTGCTGGTGGTGTCCTCTGTAGCCATTCCAGGGATGTGGACTGGTATCTCCTTATGGCTTTGGTTTGAATTTCCCTAATGACTGACAGTGTTAAATATCTTTCTTTGTGATTATTTGTCCATTGAAATATCTTCTTTGGTGAAATGAGTGTTTAAATCTTTTGCCTGTTTTTTCATTGGGCTGTTTTTTATTGAATTTTGAGAGTTCTTATGGATTCAGGATGCAAGTCCTGTTGAGTGTTTTACAGGTTCTTCTGGACGGTGCTTTTCATTCTCTTAGCAGTGCCTTTCAGCAGTATATGTTTTACATTTTAATGGAATCCAGTTTATCATTTTTTTCCCTTGAATTATGCCTTTGGTGTCATATGTGAGAAAGCTTTGCTTTATTCAAGATTGCAGAGTTCTCCTATGTTTTCTTCTAGAAGTTTTCTAGTTTCAGGTTTGACATTTAGATATACCATCCATTTTGTATATGATGCAAGGTACAGTCCATCATAGCAGGAGACAGATGTCCTGAAGTTTCTGTTGAAAAAGAAAAGTTGTTCCTGAGTAATTCTTTGCATTCTAGTTAGCACACAGGGCTGTGAAAAGCGAGTTCCCTGGAAAACGGACCACAGTTTCTTATCCATTAGCTTTGAAATGGATCCTTCAACGGTCTACAGCTCTCCCTTTCTGGAAGGCGCTGGAATGAGCACCAGCACTAACCTTCAGCTCCCCTCTGGTCTAGGTCTCCTTTAATTGGTTCACAAAATTCTGGTTGCTCTGCGCACACCATCCTTTCTCAGCAGCTGCACATTGTAGGCAGCTCTCTCTGACTGCAGGCTGTTGGCTTCCCCGGGCAGTAACCACATGCAGGGTTGGGCCATCTTCTCCACAAGGGGAAGGGGCTAATGAGCATTCAGAACTGGCTCTGTGCCAGGAACATAGCTGAATCATGAAAATCCTCTGAGGCTCAAAGTAGCATTGAGTGTACCTTACAGATAAGGCGGTGAGAGTTGCTCAGAGTCTTACAGCTACTGAGACAGTCCCACTGCACTTGCCTCTCTCCCCAGTTTCTGCTTATTTCGTTGTTTCTCACTTGCTCTCCTCAGAGTCACTCCTGTGTGGTTTCCTTTTGTTTATTTGGTTTTGGCCGCATCCGGTCCTGATTGTGGCACGCAGGATCTTCCTTGTGGTGCAGGCTCAGTATCGCAGAGCTTGGGCTTAGTTGGAATTGAACCTGTGTTCCTTGCATTGCAAGGTGGATTCTTAACCTTCAGGCCACCAGGGAAGTCCTGCTTCTGTGTGTGGGACGGCGTGCCGCCAGACTCACGTGCACTCCCTTCCAGGTAGGGGCGGGTGCCATGGTAAGGATGGCAGCACGTTGCTTTTAGCCATTGATCTTTTTCCCTCTCAGTTTTATTTCAGCGCCCCCTCACCCCAACATTTGGCCTTGTGGCTTTTACCTTTAGAATATCTGATAGGCTGCTGTATTATTTCTTTGATATGTGAATTACAAAAACGCCCTTACTGAAGTCAGTTTTCCTCCCTATCATTAAGTACTGTGTGACTGGGTGGTTGAGAAGGGGGTCAGGCTAGTTTAATCTTATCCTGGGCCATCTGCAGAATTCAGTTGTTCCCTGGAGGGGACTGTTTGTGTTTTGCTTTGTTTTTCAATAACCTTTATTCCTTTTCTTTCCTTTTTAAGTTTTATGTATTTATTTTTGGCTACTCTGGGTCTTCGTTGCTGGGCAAGGGCTTTCTTTAGTTGCAGCAAGCAGGGGGCTACTCTCTAGTTGCAATGCGTGGGCTTCTTCTTACAGTGGCTTCCCGTCTTGTGGAGCACAGGCTCCAGGGCACAGGGGCCCAGTAGTTGCAGCTCGTGGGCTTAATTGCCCCACAGCATATGGAATCTTCCTGGACCAGGGATCAAACCCACATCCCCCACATTGGCAGGCAGATGCTTAACGACTGCCCCCCCAGGGAAGTCCCACCGTTTTTCCTTTTCTAACTGGATCATGGGAATCGGTCATGGAGACCATCTCCTGCTCACCTTCAGTTCTCTGGAGCAGTCCTGGGACACGTGTGTTCCATGCAGCCGTGAGACTCCCGAAAGAACACTTTAGATGACGTCCCCTCCTGCTCTTCTCAACCTGTCTCTCTGGGTTTATCTCAGTAAAGGAGGAGAGGGGCGGATTCTCATGCCAGCAGAAATCCTCATGTTATTTCACGTGTTTGGACCTAGTTACCTTTAGGCCTTCCTGTCACGGGCAGTAACCACCCTCAGCTGAACAAAAGTGCCCCTCTGTTTTTGAAAGTTACACTTCGCTTCAGGCATCATCACAGACCTCTCCCCTTTTTCAGTCTTGGACTGTTAGCTGGGGCTGGCTTTGCCTGTTTCCCTGCCAGCCCTACCTTAGGGCTTAAATAATGCATGATATCCCAGGTATAAGAGCACCTAGCCGGCCCCATTTTCCATCATGAACACGCCGTTTCCTGACTTAGTTCCCATGTACTTAGCTGTGGACATCGGTGGTCCAAGCAGTGACCCAGTGGTGCTGCTGCTGTTGCAGAAAGTTTCCGAATGAAGAAGAGCTTGTAACTTTGGGGTGAAACTGTTTGTAACATAAGAGGCTCCTTTAAGTCACGAAGACTGTAGCCAGTGTTGCTGAAATAGGAAAGAGCTACAAGCTGCTTTTGCAGATCTGTTTTGGGATGTCTGAACCCCCACTGGTCAGCTTCCCTCTAGCCACTGTCTAGCCACCAGCCCCTGAGACTTCTCGTCTAGTTAACAGTCACTGCAGCACAGAGAAACTCATCCTCCCAGGCCTTTGGCAGGGATCTCGGTTCTGGGGGCATCTGGACCCCCATCTCAGCCACTTGCTGTAAAACGGGCATATTAGTGCCGCTAAACCAGGCTTGTATGAAGGTTAAGTGAACTAAGTGCCCAGGATGCTGGCTAGCAAAGAATGTGGGAGTGTGTGCTCTTTGGCGGCTGCTTAACTCTGGTGAAGTCCGTACAGACGCCCAGGCAGGAGGCATTCCTGGACCCGGCGGTGATGCTTCTGCAGCGTGGCCTTCGTGTGCCGGGCACTGCTCTCCAGCGACAAGACCATCCCAGCCCCGGCCCTGGTCAACCCTGTCCAGGCAGCTCCTCTTTCTTTCCCCCGGCCAGGGAAGCCCTCTCCTTATTCACCTTCTTTTGTCCTCGCCCACCAGGAAGCATCTCGGACAGCTCGGCCAAGCTCTTCGAAGTCCCCGACACGTGGTAACCAAGACCGGAGTGGAACAACCCCGCTGGTGCTGTTGCCGAGAAGGAAAGAAGCAGCTGGCACATTTGGAAGCCATACCGCGTTTCACTGAATCCACTGTGGTGTAGGAGGAGCCTGAAACCAAGTGTGTCTCCTGAAAAAACCCCAGTTTTTATTTTCAAGGCTATATTCCTTCCTCCTCAGCCTCACCCATGTGCTGGCGCTCAGCGTGTTGTCGACTGTCGTGTGTTCATGATTCACCAGGTCATTAAGGTCATTACTTGTTGCTCGTGTGAAACCCTCCAGTCACAGATCTGTGTGTGCAAATCCACCCAAAGCGGGAGGCCAACCGTGAGACCCGCAGAAAGAGCCGACGCTCTTATGTGCTGTGACCATGAATTTGGGGCCCGGAGGCAGCCCTGGGGTGTGGTACGGCCTCCCATGAAGAATTCGGTTGTGTCTGCCTGCTTCTCATCATTGCTCCATTGCTGCCTGAAACCACGAAGCTCCCAAGTTTGTTTTCCTGGTAGGAAGATGTCTGCCACCGTCAACACATGCCTTGACCTTTGTGTCATATTTATTTAGAGGTGTTTTTTTTTCCCCCGCTAAGATGGGAGTTTCTCATGGTGGGGTGTACGAATGAAAAGTTAATTTCTGTTTTCCCAGGTAGCGCTGCATTCCATGTCTTAGCCAGTGTCTTGTCTGTTTGTCTGGTGGTGTCTGGGGGTGAGGTGGCAAGTGTGCGTACGTATGCATGTGTGTGAAATCATAACAAATCAACACCGTGTACCAGCCTTTCTCTGTCAAACCAGATCACAGCAGCGACAGAATCCCGTGGATCTGCTTCCTACAGATCATTGTTAGATATTTAACATTTTTGTATCATGGTAATTAAAAAAAAAATGAAAAATGTATTTCCGAAAGATGAAAATTAAAGAGATTTTCTTAGGATTCTGAGTTTTTTCTTTTCTCTTCTTTTGTAAGTGAATGACATACTTAATCTCTACATAGATGTGTTTCTCTTTAAAGATCACCCCAGAAAAAGCTCTGCAAAGTCAGTAAGCCTGGTGGTTTTTTTCTTCTTTTTTCTCTCTTAACCTCTAACCCCTTACACCTGCCTTGATGAGTCAGGCGCCTGGTGCTGGAGTGGAGCCAGTGGTCAGCAGTGTCAGAGGGGTGCATCTTCATGGTGGGAAGGTTCTGAGCAGAATTCAAGGTCTTAAGGGAATTCAGATTTGTAAGATGCTTTCCCCAGTTCAGGGCCTCTTGACATTTCCCAGTTCCCTGAGAGTTTGATAGCCCCCAAGTTACAAACCCAGGCTCCCCTGCTCCTCGCTGCTGTCACTGTGCACAGCCCACTGGGAAAGCGTGCGACGGGAGGGTGAGGCCAGACAAAGCAGCATCTCCAGGAGGATTTAGAGGTGCTGCTGGCCCCCGCTGAGTCATTAAAACCCGCAGGTGGAAACAGGCACACCTGACCCTGTTTTAACAGCACGAACAACAGGGCAGACCAGTGCACGGTGGTGGTTGGTGCGCTTACGGAGCGCACTTTTGGCCTGATGGTCATGCCGAGCGTGGGGCGGCCTAATGACCTTCACACCGGTGCAAGGCCTCGAGGTGGGGAGGGAGTTGGAGGACTATTCTCAGGTAAGAGATTCTTCATTATCACCTGAAGCCGAGTTCTTCCTGTTCAAACAATGTCACAGACACACAGCTTACGGTCCAGAGGGGTTTGAGGAGGTGCTCTCTAGAAAGGGCTTCTGCCCTAGAGCCTCATGGGATATGCCTGCATCCATGCTGTGTGTTCCCGGGTACATTATTACTCTCTCTGAGCCTCAGTTTCCTCAATCATAAAAGCAGCCGTATACTATTAACCTACTTTACAGGGTGGTGGTAAGGGTTAAATGGAATCACGTCAAACGCCCAGCACTCACACGAGTGCACAGTGAGTTGTAGTGATGCTTGAAGACACTTTTGATCTGAAACCCTGGTTGGAGTTGACAGGCATGATAGGGGCAGGGGGAGGGGTTAAATTAGCGTTAAATACCCAGCTAAGCCCTGGTACGTGTCCAGACTCCTATTTTCACAGCTGTATCAAATGACTTGCAGCAGGTGAACTGGGTTGGCCCTCCTGCCTATTCACACACACAAGCTTTCTCCATGTCTCTTCTGGGTTTGAAACACTAGGATGTTGCTTTGGCTTTTCCATACTGAGACTTGGGCGTGTTAATATAATGGGGCTGTGGTTCTGGGGTTTCTTTTTTTTTTTTTTTCCCCCCCCATGCTGTGTGACTTGCAGGATCTTAGTTCCCTGACCAGGGATCGAACCTATGTCCCCTGCAGTGGAAACACGAAATCTTAAGCACTGGACTACCAGGGAAGTCCCTGGCGGACTTTGTTTTCTCTTTTCTTGGTTGTGCTGGGCCTTTGTTGTTATGTGCGAGTTTTCTCTAGTTGTGGTGAGTGGAGGCTGCTTATTGTGGAGCAGAGGCTTGAGGTGCCAAGACTCAGTAGTTGTGGCTCACAGATTTAGTTGCCCAGCTGGCATGTGGAATATTCCCAGACCAGGGATCAAACTTGTGTCCCCTGAATTGGCAGGCAGACTCTTAACCACTGAACCACCAAGTCCTGTGGTTTCTTCAGTACTGTAACCAAACCTGGAGGCAGGTGTGGAAGTGGGGACCTCAGCGTTTCCCTTCAAGTCCTTTTGTAGTTCTTTGATTTTAGAGCTGGGGTGGAGATTGAGTGCTGCGGCTCTGTTTTCTTATAGTTTTGTATTCGTCCAGTTCCCCCCACCAACATCGTATTATGAAAAATTTCAAGCATACAAACAAGTGGAAAGATTTGTTCAGCAAAAATCAGTTTCCTCCCCACCTAGATTGTACAGCTGCCATTTTGCTGTATTTATTTTATTACATAACCATTCAGCGGTGCCTCCCTCCATCAATCCATCTTAGTTTCAAAAGCCTTTCTAAGTAAGTTGCAAGCATCAGAGCACTCCCCATCCCACATCCTTGAGCATGCTTGTCATGAGCTAGAGTTCATGTGTTTATAGCCAGTGGGGATAAAATTTTTAGTAACATGATCAAATCTTAAGTGTGCGTACCATCTGATAGATTGTAACAAATGCAACACAATTATCAAGACCCAGAACATCACCATCACCCCCAGAATACTCCCTTTTGCCTCTTTCCAGTCCCCCGCTACCCCACTCCCATCCCCAGAGGTTACCACTGGTCTGAACTTTTTCATCACAGATTAGTCCAGCCTTTTCTAGAACTTCATGAATCATGGAGCCATGCTTCCTGATGTGAAGCCGCCTTCACTCTGCATGATGTTTTTGAGGTTCATCGTGTCACCCAGTGAATCCTTTTTCACCACTGAGGACGCACACATCACAGTCTATATCCATTCATGATAGATGCTTGGGCTGTTTCCAGTTTGGGGCTATGATGAATAAAGCTGCTGTAAACCTTCTAGTACAAGTCTTCTTGAGAACAAAAGCTTTCATTTTGGAGGGTAAATACCAAGGAGTGGAATTGCTAGATCAGTGATGCTCAGTTTTATAAGAAACTTCTGTATCATCTCCCAAAGTGGATGTATCATTTAGACTCACCAGTAACTCTCATCCTTGGCAGCATTTGGTGTTGGTCTTTAGCCCTATAGTATATCTCCCTGCAGTTTTTATTTGCATTTCCCTGTTGACTGATGAGGTATTTTTTTGTCCATTTGTATATATTAAATATTCCTCTGTGAAGTATCTGCTCAACTTTCTTGCCTATATATATTTTGTCAAGTTGTAAGTCTTTCTGCTTTTGAGTTATAGATGTTCATTATGTATTCTGGACATTTGTGCTTTGTCATATAGCTTTGTACATGATTAGTCCCAGTCTGCGGAGAAGGCAATGGCGTCCCAGTCTGTGGCTTGCTTGTTTCGTTTCTTCCTCCTTCCCTCCCTCCCTTCCTCCTTCCCTCTCTCCCTCCCCGCCCCGTCCTTTCTTTTCAGTTTTACTGAGTTGCAATTGTGCAACTGTGTAAATGTATGGTGTACAATGTGTTGACTCGGTGCACTCACACATAGCAAAATGAACACATCAGTTTTTGTGGTGAGAACATTCAGGATCTGCTCTACCAGCAACTTGACTGATTTTTTTTTTTTTTAATTGAATAAACTGAATGCTGACTGACTGACAGCATTAGACTACTTTCAGGTCTGCAACATAGTGATAAAACACCTTTATATATTACAAAGTGTTCACCCTGCTAAGTCTAGTTACCATCTGTTGTCAAAGTTATTGCATTATTAACTGTATTTCCCAGGCTCTACATTACATCCCTGTTATTTTATTTTATAACTGGAAGTTTGTCTCAGTCTCCCTCACCTGCTTCACTTATCCTCCCAACAATCCATTTGCTTAAAAATATATCTTACTGGGCAAAAGTTTTTCATTTTGATAATTATCAACTTGACAACTTAAGCAAGGTTTAAAAGATACTCTTTTGCATTTCTTCTAGAAGCTTTGTAGTTCTAGTGTTCATGTTGAAGTCTGCTTGAATGAGTATTTTGATATTTGGTGTGAGATGGGAGTTGAGGTTCCCTAATTCCATGTGGCCCTCCAGTTATTCCACCTCCATTTGTAGAGAAGACCTTTCCAAGTATATTGCTTTGGTCATTGTTACTGTTTAGTCGCTGAGTCGTGTCCAGTTCTTCGACCCCGTGGACTGTAGCCCCCCAGGCTCCTCTGTCCATGGGATTTCCCAGGCAAGAATACTGGAGTGAGTTGCCATTTCCTTCTACAGGGGATCTTCCCGACCCAGGGATCAAACCCATGTCTCCTGTATTGCAGGCAGATTCTTTACCACCGAGCCAGCCCACCTCCTAAAAAATCTGTCACTATAATAACAAGCATGGGTCTTGAGTGTTATTTTAAAAGTGTGCTGTTATTGCTGAAAAGGACAACAGCACAGAGAGGCAGCGTTCCTGTCTGTGAGGTTCCCACTTAGACCGTTTTACAGCCCCGTGTCGATGGTGAGAGGGAAATGCCGTGACCCTGGGTTACTGCTGAGGCTGCACCATTCTCTCCCGACCTGGGAAACAGTATGTGTTAAAAATAGTGGCATCTTTTTGAATGCTTTTTTTAAATCTCATGACTCAAGTTTCATGACTTCAATGGGAATCTTTTTTTTCCCCCAAATGATTCATAGAGTAAATCTCTGCATCCAGTTTTGTCCAGGGAGGGAAATAGAATACCTGAAGGCCAGTTCGTGTTTCTCCTTTTTGGGCCATGCTCTCCTCCCCGTCGTCTGGTCCCTGCAGAAAGTAGTTCATTTTGTCCTCAGCCCCTTGCCCATTTCTGCCTTGGCCTTCTGCTTTTTCCGATTCTATGGTGAACCTGAATTTGACAAAGTACTCGGTGTGGCTGGGCCTGGTGACAACCTCCAAGCAGCTGGGAAGGGCTTTTAAGATTGAAATGTTGTTGTTTGACCTCGCTTCATGGCATGCAGGATCTTAGTCTCCCTGACTAGAGATCGAACCCAAGCACCTACAGTAGAATCACAGCGTCTTAACCACTGGATCACCAGGGAAGCCCCCTGAAATGTTTTCAATAAGATAACCCTGTTGGAAAAGAAAAAACAAAAAAGAGCTCCTTTCTTCTTTTACTTGGGGATGGGGGTGTGCTGCATGCTTCGTCGCTTCAGTCGTTTCTGACTCTTTGCGACCCATGGACTGCAGCCCATCAGGCTCCTCTGTCCATAGGATTCTCCAGGCAAGAATACAGGAGTGGGTGGCCATGCCCTCCTCCAGGGGATCTTCCTAACCCAGGGATCAAACCCTTGTCTCTTGCAACTCCCACATCGGCAGGCGAGTTCTTTACCACTAGCACCACCTAGGAAGCCCATGGGAGTGGTAGCGTGGACTTCAATTTATATTTCATAAAAAAAGAGATTAAACCGTCAGGCCTATTTTTCTTAAGAACATAGGGCAATAGGCCAGAAAGCTTGATGTCAGAGCCCCTCGCTTGGTGTGCAAATCATGGATTTGGGCAGACCCCTGTGTGGTGGGAGGCTTTATGCACTCATGCCTGACTCCTGCGACTTATGTGTGGAAAGTTGCAGTATTTCTGGGACCAGTTGGAGTACTAGTTACCTACCTTCTGAAGCTTGCCTCCTCCAGGAGGAGGGTGGGTGGGGGCCAGCACTCCTCCACACAGTTGCCTTCCAGGTGGTTCAACCATGGACAGTGGGATCTTCCTTACTGGCAACAGCCAGTCTGCCGGAAACATGTGGCTGAGAGTGGTAACCTCCCACATTCCACCTGATAATGAGGAGACTTAAAAGCTCTTTGCTCATCTGCCTTCTGTGCCCTGCAGTCTATTTGGCCTGGTCTCATTACCAGTCCCCGCAGTGTGGGAACTCAGAGTTGTTCATTTTACTCAGTCTTGCCCGAGTGGTTGTCCTCTTGTTTGTTGAAAGGGGTAAAAGTTAAATAGCTGAACCTACAAGTTACCTTGACAAATGATGGTGACTCAGAAGCCTAGACTTCTGCGTATTTTGAAGGCTGAGTCTAAGTGGGGGGG